>CM061552.1:51362518-51375018 GCA_030864225.1 Capsicum baccatum var. pendulum | reverse complement strand
AGTTAAAGTGAAATAGTCCTTGTTTAGGTCGAGAGACGCTTGGATTTACCATCGACTACAATTCTCTATAAGCAATTGCATGTCAAGACTCTACACACTCATAGCCAATAGAGACGTATACTTCTGAAGGTGGATATAACCCCAACGCCTCAATTCTCATTGTTTCACAACCTACGAAATATTCTCTTTTTACTTTACTATTTTCAGCTTTTATTACTTTTGTTACTTATTACAATCCCCCCTTTTTTACGAGACTTGCACCAAAAGTCTATTAATTTTACTTACTTGTTGGCCAAGCTATTCCCTGTGGGATCGATACCCAACCCAGGTTGGGTTCTATATTTGCTAACGACCGCTTTACACTCAAACGAGAGCTGTAGATTGAGCGTTATCAAAAATTGGCGCCGTTGCCGGGGAATACGAGTGTCAATCAAGTTCGTGAAAATTACTAGACCCTTTGGTCAAAGATTCTCGTACTTTTACGTTTTGTTTTTGTTTTTGTTTATTGCAGGTTTTTCTTTTAGTGCATGCCCCATACTAGAAGTTCTGGTCAACCGTTATTACCAATCAATCCGGAACCACAACGAATTAGAAGAATGGAAGCACAAGCGGAAATCGACAGGATGGCTGCTCAACACGAGCAAGCAAGATTAGCTGCTCTTGCCGCTGCTCAAGTCCAACAACAAAACATTGATAATCCTGGACGAGCAACAAATCCTGACGATGAAGATTTAGGAGATGACGAGTTGATCAACCCAAGGCATGGCGCTGAAATGGCAACACCTGCCAACAGACGAGGTCGACAAGCTCGGTACAGATATGATCGCCAACCTTTGCAACCAGCTTTCGACGATGATGATGATGATCTTGATGGTGCCGGAGCCACTGGAGCTATAATTCCACCACCATTAGCGCCCGGAGCCAAGTTCAACATCACTAGCACCATGATTCAGTTATTGCAACTCAAGGGATTATTTGGTGGACTAGCAGGCGATGATCCGAATATGCATCTCATCAACTTTATTTCTACATGCAAGTCTTTTGACAATCCTGGAGTTGGTCAGAATGCTATTCGATTACGTCTATTTCCATTGTCTCTGTCTGGGGAGGCAACATTATGGTTGAATGGGCTGACTCCTGATTCTATTACAAATTGGAGGCAATTGAGAGACGCTTTCCTAGAAAGATTCTTTCCGCCATCCAAGAGGGCTCAATTGAGAGATGAAATCAGCAACTTTCGTCAGCTTCCCTCTGAAGCTCTTCACGAAACATGGGAGAGGTTCAAGACAAAGCTAGCGAGATGCCCAAACCATCACATGACTAATGTTCACCTCATGGAGATCTTATATAGAGCCTTGAATTCAGTAACTAAATCAGTGGTGGACAACGCAGCTGGAGGTTCTTTTATGGACCTCACCTTTGGTCAAGCAAGCAACATGCTAGATCGTATGACGAAACAAAGTAGAGCTTGGCATACCAGGGATTCTGAGGTAGCAAGCCCCACTTTATCTATTGGCATGTCTGCAGATCAAAGAAGGAGAGAAGAAGAACGTGATCAAGATATGGCGCACATGAAAACCCAAATGGATCTTCTTACAAAGCATCTATTAGGGAAGACTGAAAAAGTGAAATCTATTGCGTCAAAAGGAAGAGACGAATCTGATTCAGAAGAGGAGGCCAACTACTTGAACAATCACGGTGGTTTCCGTGGGAATGCCCAAGGAAACCAAGGTCGGAACTATTATGATAAATCTGGAGGTAAAGACCAAGGTAGTTGGAAGAAAAATAATGAAAATAGTGGTTTGTACGTTCCCCCTGGTAGACGTGATACCACCACATCCAATTCTATGGAAGACATGATGGCTAAGTTATTGAAAGGAGTGGAAGCGACGAGCGCGGGAGTTAAGGAGGTGATTGACGATTTGGCCTCCATGAAGCAATTAGTTGATTCTCATTCCACTTCCATCAAACAACTAGAGCAGCAATTCAGTCAACTTTCAGCAGCACTCAACCAAAGAAAAGCCGGCACCTTGCCTAGCGATACTGTGCAAAATCCAAGGACTGATGGGTCATGCATGGCCATCACTACGAGGAGTGGTAAGGTGCTGGAAACTTCAGCAGAAGGCAAGCAAGTAGTTGACAGAACAGCAGACATGGACGCCACGCCTAGTGACGCCACTAGGGAAGACGCCGCAATATCCACTTCCAACGTCAAGGACGTGTTGCCTAGTGACGTGCAGCCTGAAAAAAATAATAAACGGAAGCAAGAGGAGAAGAAAGCCATGGAAAGAACACTTCCATACCCACCACCACCTTTTCCACAAAGATTGAAGAAGGTGGCCGATGACACTAAGTTCAGCAAATTTATGACCATGTTGAAGCAGCTAACTATTAATGTCCCATTGGTAGAGGCACTTGAACAAATGCCTGGGTATGCGAAGTTTATGAAAGATCTTTTGACTAAAAAGAGGGCAGCAAGCTATGAGCTGAAAGAAGATGTGCATCATTGTAGTGCAATAGCTACCCGATCCATAGTTCAGAAGAAGGCCGACCCCGGAGCTTTCACTATTCCTTGCACCGTCGGATCTTTGGACTTTGCTAAAGCATTATGTGACTTAGGAGCCAGCATCAACTTGATGCCATTATCAATTTACAAGAAGTTGGGGTTAGGAGATCCTACACCAACTAATATGAAGCTTGTTATGGCGGATAGGTCGGTAAAACGACCGGTTGGTATTCTATGCGATGTCTTGGTGAAGGTATCTTCATTCATATTTCCAGCAGACTTTGTCATCTTGGATTGCGAAGCAGATTCAGAGGTTCCCATAATCTTGGGACGCCCTTTCCTTGCTACGGGAAGTGTGCTCATAGATTTGAGAGCTAATGAGCTTTCATTCCGAATAAATGATGAAGTAGTGCGCTTTGATGTTTGCAAATCAATGAAGCAACCCAAAGATCTAAGTGTATTTTCTGTGGCTGATGTTGTCGTTGATGACGAGGATGAGTTACTTGCTGAAGAGCAAATTCTTGATGATCCTTTGGAGGTTTTGCTCATGGAAGAAGATGATGATGATGCTGAAATTTCTGAAGATGATATTTGTGCTCTATCGGGATTAGGAGCATATCGCTTTCCTCCTAAGAAGCTGGATCTTGATCTCAAGAATCGACCCACACCACCAGCTAAGCCATCTATTGAAGAACCACCCACATTAGAATTAAAGGAGCTGCCAAGCCATTTGAAGTATGCATTCTTAGGAAGCGGAAACACTCTTCCAGTCATAGTGGCAGCCGACTTAGGTGAGCAACAAGTTGCAGCTCTTATTGCAATTTTACGCAAGTATATTAGAGCTATTGGATGGACCATTGCGGATATCCTTGGTATTCCACCTGGGATTTGCACTCATAAAATTCAGCTCCAAGAAAAGTGCACACCCACCATCGAACACCAAAGACGTCTAAACCCACCAATGCAAGAGGTGGTGAAGAAGGAGATTATCAAGTGGTTAGACGCAGGAGTTGTGTATCCTATTTCTGATAGTACATGGGTAAGCCCAGTACAATGTGTTCCCAAGAAAGGAGGTATGACGGTGGTTGCGAATGCAAAGAATGAGCTTATTCCACTCAGGCCCGTCACTGGATGGAGAGTATGCATGGACTACCGCAAGCTGAATTCTTGGACTCTCAAGGATCACTTCCCCATGCCATTTATGGACCAAATGCTAGATCGATTAGCGGGTAAAGGATGGTTTTGCTTTCTTGATGGTTATTCAGGTTATAATCAGATTTTTATTGCACCAGAAGACCAAGAGAAGACAACGTTTACATGCCCATATGGTACGTTTGCCTTCAAACGTATGCCATTCGGGTTATGTAACGCACCAGCCACCTTTCAGCGCTGTATGATGTCTATTTTCTCTGATATGGTAGAAGACACTTTGGAGGTATTTATGGACGACTTTTCAGTTGTTGGGGAGTCTTTCGAAGCATGTTTGGTGAATTTAAGCATGGCATTACAAAGATGTGTCGAGTTCAACCTTGTGCTGAATTGGGAGAAGTGCCACTTCATGGTAAAAGAAGGAATTGTTCTTGGGCACAAGATCTCCGAAAGAGGAATAGAGGTTGATCGCGCCAAAATAGAGGTAATTGAGAAGCTACCACCTCCAATTTCGGTGAAGGGAGTTCGTAGTTTTCTTGGCCATGCTGGGTTTTATCGTAGATTCATCAAAGACTTCTCCAAAATTTCTAGTCCATTGTGCAAGCTATTGGAGAAAGATGCGAAGTTTGACTTTAATGATGATTGCTTAAAGGCATTTGAATGCCTTAAAGAAAAACTCATTGAAGCCCCTATCATGGTAACACCAGATTGGACGCTCCCATTCGAAGTCATGTGTGATGCTAGTGGTGTAGCCGTTGGTGCTGTTCTTGGACAGAGAAAGGAGAAATTATTTCATCCTATCTACTATGCGAGTAAGGTCCTCAATGAAGCCCAAAGGAACTACACCGTCACTGAACAGGAGCTATTAGCGGTTGTGTATGCGTTTGAGAAGTTCCGTGCCTACCTATTAGGTACTAAAGTGATCGTTCATACAGACCATGCAGCTCTTAGGTATCTAATGACAAAGAAGGATGCAAAACCAAGGCTGATTCGATGAGTGTTGCTGCTGCAAGAGTTTGATTTCGAAGTCAAAGATAGAAGAGGTTGTGAGAACCAAGTGGCTGATCACCTATCTAGACTTGAGAATGAGTATGTGGCGCAATCAGAAAATCAGATTGGCGATGCATTCCCTGACGAGGAGATACTAGCGACAACAATGGAGAACTTACCATGGTATGCCGACTTTGCAAATTTCGTGGTGAGTAATGTGTTACCTTCCAATTTATCTTACCACCAGAGGAGGAAGTTTATGCATGACGTTCAGCACTATTATTGGGATGAGCCTTATTTGTTTCGAAGATGCGCGGATGGTATCATTCGACGATGTATATCCCATGAAGAAGTGCCCACTATATTAGAAGCATGCCACACTTCGCAAGTTGGAGGCCATCATGCAGGGAATCGAACAGCAAGAAAAGTCTTGCAAAGTGGTTATTATTGGCCTACAATATTCAGAGATGCACACGACTATGTGAGAAGGTGTGACCAATGCCAACGTCAAGGTGCTATTTCAAAACACCATGAAATGCCCATGTCCAAAATTCTGGAGGTAGAACTCTTTGATGTATGGGGTATTGATTTCATGGGACCATTCGTGAATTCGTTTGGAATGAAGTACATCTTGGTTGCTGTGGATTATGTGTCGAAATGGGTTGAAGCTGTAGCATTGGCCGATAACGAAGGAAAGCGTGTTGTAGCGTTTTTAAAGAAGAATATCTTCTCTCGCTTTGGGGTACCTCGTACTATCATAAGTGATGGAGGATCTCACTTCTGCAACAAGCTATTCAAATCTGTATTGGCCAAGTATGGAGTCAAGCAACACAAGGTAGCTACGCCTTATCATCCCCAAACTAGTGGACAAGTAGAGGTTTCCAATCGTGAGATCAAGCAAATCCTTGCCAAGACGGTCAATGCGAATCGGAAGGATTGGTCTCGGAAGCTAGATGATGCACTATGGGCGTATAGGACTGCATTCAAGACACCCATTGGCATGTCACCTTATCAGCTAGTTTATGGGAAGGCTTGTCATCTACCCATCGAGCTTGAATACAAGGCATTATGGGCATTGAAACACTTGAATCTGAATTGGGATGATGTGAAGAACCTGAGGTTGGAGCAGCTGAACGAGCTAGATGAATTCCGTCTCCATGCATATGAAAGATCAGATTTATACAAGGAGCGGATGAAGAAGTATCACGATCAGCGGATTGTTCGACGACACTTCCAAAAAGGTGACATGGTACTACTCTTTAACTCCAGATTCAAGCTCTTCCCAGGTAAGTTAAAATCAAAGTGGTCTGGTCCATTTAAAGTCACCCACGTCTACTCGTCTGGAGTAGTCGAATTGGAAAATAATGAGGGTGTTATCTTCAAGGTGAATGGCCAACGTGTTAAGCCATATATCGGTCCTCATGACTCGATGAATGACATGGCCATCACTTATCTCGACGAAGTCTAAGTACTCGAGATTACTACGTCGAGCCACGACAATAAATAAGGCGCTAGATGGGAGGCAACCCTTCGTTTTATTGTTTTATCGTTTTGTCGTTTTAGTATTTTTTCTTTTTGATAAATGAAAATCCAAAAATAAGAGTCGTGCCACGACCAAAACTAAGGCGCTTGGTGGGAGGCAACCCATCGTACTAATCGTTTTCATTTGTTTGAGCAAACATAGGTGCAAGAAAGATGCAACGAGGAGATTGATTTCAATTGACGATTTGGTCGCATTGTATGGTAAAGTCGGTAAGTTAGGAATGGTGATGCATAAGGCTATGAATTGAGCCTTTCTCACGTCATAATAGGCTTCGAGAAAGGCTAGGCCTTGGTAAAAATAGGTCACGAACGATGCACAACCTATTCTATAGCCTAAGGACTCGGAATCTAGTGTGCAATACACTATGCGCCGCCTATTCCTAGGTGTGCTTTTGACTATGCGCCGCCTATGCTATGGCATTTGAGATACTGAGACCAAATGCCATACCATATGCGCCGCATATGCCTATATATGCCATACTATGTGCGGCGCATATGTCCCATTATGCCATGGACAATGCGCCGCATATACATGTGATATGCCGAGGGATATGCGCCGCATATAGGGTGATTTTGTCCCCAAATCCGATTGTAAATGGGTCATAACCCGATCCATACTCCTCCTATATAAAGGGGACTTGGTTTTTTATCACAAACACATTAGAAGTAACCCTAAAGGCGCCGCATATCATCCCAAATCCTCTCAAATTTTTCTTCCTTTGTTCTTCCAATCCACAACAACTTCTCCACAATCTTCAAGCAAGTAAGTGCTCTCTTATTCTTCATCTATTTATCGTAAGTACTACTTTACTATGCTTATTATAAAATGCTAACTCATGAGAGATTGGTGGTGATGTTCATGTGTGTGGATAATTGTTGCAAAATTGTGTGATTGATTATATACGTATGGAATTCATGACTTGTTTCCGACTTGAATTTTGTTTCAATGGCATTGTTGTGATACTTGCTGAACATATGTGGCCATGAATATTGATTGAGAGTGTTGGTTGGATGCTTGCATGATTACCCATCCCGGCCATCGGGATAAGGTTATAGTGACTATCGACTTAGGTGGTGGTGTTTGTTGTTTGAATAGCAATTCCATGTGGTAACCCCTATGTTGTAACGTTGCTATATACACCATGCAAGTCGTCCAAATGGCTGCTCATGAGTGATGTAATACTGATTTTCTTGTCGGAATACAATCCTAAGACGTATATCGACGACGTCTGAGTACTCGACCACGTTCACTTCACCGATTTGTGCCAACAAGATTAAGTGTGGGGTGGTACCCCTAATGCTTGCATATAGATTGTCTAAAGTGCGATTGTGCTGCATCTAACATTATTTCTAGTCTCAGGTTCAATGGCACCGAAAGCAAGGCAAGGCAAGGAGAAGGCTACCACGACCCGCAAGGACAAAAAGAGAAGCCGAAAAGACCAAGGCGAATCATCTTCCGCACACCTACCACGCAGAATGTTCGGAATCAAATGGGTTCTTGAGGAAGAAGCCAAGGCATGGTACAGCAGCAACAAAGAAAAGAAATATGTGCACGTCGACTTAATCAACAAGGAGACCTTAGCAAAGAAGGAGCCGCAACTGTTGGCTAAGATAATGGCTTTGAAGCTGGATTTCATCTTCCGTGACATGGGAGAGTGCAATCTTGACTTGACAAGAGAGTTTTATGCCAACTGGTCGCCAAACACAACAGGCAACGAAGTCAAAATTCGGGGCCAAGTGTTACAGCTTACAGCGGATTGGATCAACTCGTTTCTAGGCCTACCTTCGGTCGACACTGCACCATACAAAGAGCTGTACAGCAGGCCTCCTTACAGAGCTATAAGACACACGCTTTGTGGAAGCAGATCAATGGCAAGATGGGGCAGACATAAGGAAACAGGCCGTCACAACACATTCCCCTATGCTCCACTAAATAGGGAAGCAAGAATCTGGATGCGCATTGTCAACTCATGCCTCATTCCTGGGACGCAATACACAAAGATATCGAGAGATAGAGTGTGTCTGGTTTATGCATTGATGACAAATGTCCCTATCAACTTTGGGGCAATCATTCGATCGACCATGAGAAAAGCCAGACTCCACAGCAGGTCCCATTTCACATTCGGCAATTTGTTGACAGCAATGTTGCGGAAGGAGGATATAGAAGAGGAACCAGCTGACCACAAACTCCCACATACCCCAAAGAAGGTTGACCTCACCAAGGTCAAAGATGCTGAAACAACGCATGGAGTCAACCTTACCACTGCGGAGAGACATGCTCGTGACGAGAGTTTCTTCCGTCATCTCTATGGCATGACGAGATTCACTATGATGAGTGGTGGACGTATTCCAACTGCTGTAGAGCTCCAACAGCTGGACCACGACTACCCAATGAACAGACATGCCCGGGAGATGTGTGGAGTGGGAGTCTATTTCGAGGAACCTCTTGATGATGACGTGCCAACTGATGATGATAGACGCTTGCCTGATTCTGATGCTGAGGAGAACTCTGACGACGACTCTTACGATGACTCGGACGAAGGGGGTATGACCCCCGACATTGAGGAAGAGTCCGACTAATCAGGTTCTTCGACTTTATTTTCCACTGAGGGCAGTGTCTAGTCTAAGTGTGGGGTGTCGGCAGAATCTGCATGCTATGTTTGTATGTTTGCTCTTGTTTATTTTGTTTTGAGTCCAAATTTTTTATTTTTTTGTGATTTTTTTCGTGTGACGTTTTTTTATTTTTTAGGAGTAAAATTTTTCTAGCTACGCATGAAATTATTTGGATAGGCAGCATGAGATTAGAACAAGAGTATGTGCTACAATTGTGACTATTGAGACATTTAGGCTCTAGTTGTGACTCATTATGTGATATTGTGTGATTCGATTCCTTCACTTGTTGGGTCGAGAGTCTATATTACTACCAATCAAGTCGACCATGTGCCTTGTGTGTGTGAGATAATAGTATATTCTATGTGTGTGGCTGATGCTAGAACTTGCCTGGTATGTATGCAAAGCGAAAATAAGGAGTGTAAGTTAGGATATGATTTAGGCATTTCTTTGGCAACCTATATTTGTTTACCTTCAGTTTTTCCTACCCATGTAAATCATCCTAGTTAAACCCTTTTGAGCCTTTAGCCTATTTCTTTGACAACCTTGTATGTAAGCCTAATCTATTTCTTTCAAGACCATAATTTGATCCAAATTCCTAAGTGCTTTAAAGTGAATAAGTCATGTGACAACATAAGAGGAAATTGGGTGAGTATGATGCTTTAAATTGTAAAGGTTCTTGAAGGTGTTATGAAAAAGAAAAAAAAAATGCTATCATAGGAGGTACGTTGTGGAAAGAAAAAGGACAAGAAAGCTGAAAAGTGAGTTGTGCTTAAAATTGAAAAACAAAAGATGATAACAAGGGTGGAAAAATAAAATAAAGAAAGGTTGAAAGAAAAAAGTGTCAATGATACAATGTGATGTATTAAAGTGCTTAGGAACTTAGTCACTATTTCTGGCCAAAATAGTTGATCCTACCCGTCCCTTAGCTTACGTTACAACCATCAAAAGACCTACTTGATCCTAATCTTAGCATTCCGACATTTAGTGGAGTACTACATTAAGGGCAAGCCTATGGTCATTAGTTGCTACATATGAATTCTTTGTGAGAGTGAGAGCAAGGACACTTTGATACCCATGTTTGAAAAATATGCTATATTTGTGAGTGATTATGGGTACTATATTGTGAGACACACATGGTTGATGAGTTTTGGATAGTTGTATATGATTCTATGTACCTTAACGTTTGCATGCGAGTTGATCACCATCACGAGTCTATGCTTGAGGTTAAATTGTTTCTACTTATAATCGGAAAGCTACTCTTTGTTGATAGTTGTTGTGCTTGTCTTGAAGAATGTTTTGTGTTGTTTCTGTAAAAACCTTAAGTCAATGCTTAGAAGGACATGATATGTTGTTCGAGGACGAACAAAGCTCTAAGTGTGGGGTGTTGATGATAGGCGAATTTACGCGCCTATATCAATATATTTTGCCCATATTTTAGCCTAGTTTTGAGAACTAATTATCTATTTCATACACTTTTAGTCCTTTTTCCTGTAAATGAGCTAACAAATGTGATTAGGAAAGTTTCAGGTATAAATGATGCAAAATACAGCAATTTATGGCTTACTTGACGCAAAAGAAAGCTCACAAACGAGATGGAAAGGAGCTGGACGCATAAAGGACTAAATCTGCTGCATGGAAAATCTGTCCCGGGCTAAAACAGCATTTCTGAAGACTTTGGAGACTTACAGACACAAAGCTGGATTTTTGCCATAATACATTAACCTAGTGCAATTAGGTTATGTGTTTCATTATTCTATTTGGATTATAATTTTGTAACCTTACCCTAGTACATTTGGGTCAAGGATTTCATTAGTATATTAGGATTTGGTTATTTATTTCATTAGCTTAGTAGGAGTAGGATAGGAGTATTATAAATACCCTATCATGTTAGAGATTTTTTAATCACATTCTTACACTTCAATTAACTCTTAACTTAAGACATCTTCCTACAATACATTCTTAATTCTTCATTCTTCTATTCTTAAATTCCACAACAAGAGAATCGTTACTTGCTACGGAATCACCAAAACCACACGCCAAACACCTACTATTCACGCCATCCACCATGCAAAACGTGATATCCTTCGCATTCATGGGTAACTAAACCTCTTAGTTGGGGTTATGGAAGCCGAATGAGTTACTATCTATAGCTGTGAGTTTGTGAGTTCAAGACAAGTATATTGCTTATATCATTACGCTCTTCATCTTAAATCTACATCCTTTGCGGTTCAAACACAAGAACACGCCATTCTAACATCTAGCCTGTTCGAGAGAAAGGTTATTTGTCTAGAAAAGAAGACGCATAGACCAACGCCAGTCTAACATTTAACTTGTTCGAGAGAAAGGTTATTTGTCTGGAAAAGAGATAATGTCAAGGTAGTAGGAAACCCTTTCCTATTAAAAAGCTAGTGCCGTACCTGGACTAACCTCTTGGAGAATTCGTACCGTTAGACACGCTTTAAGCTCGAGAGAGTTAAAGTGAAATAGTCCTTGTTTAGGTCGAGAGACGCTTGGATTTACCATCGACTACAATTCTCTATAAGCAATTGCATGTCAAGACTCTACACACTCATAGCCAATAGAGACGTATACTTCTGAAGGTGGATATAACCCCAACGCCTCAATTCTCATTGTTTCACAACCTACGAAATATTCTCTTTTTACTTTACTATTTTCAGCTTTTATTACTTTTGTTACTTATTACAATCCCCCCTTTTTTACGAGACTTGCACCAAAAGTCTATTAATTTTACTTACTTGTTGGCCAAGCTATTCCCTGTGGGATCGATACCCAACCCAGGTTGGGTTCTATATTTGCTAACGACCGCTTTACACTCAAACGAGAGCTGTAGATTGAGCGTTATCACTCCCCTGTCATCAGGTCACCAACTTCCTTGACCTTCCGGCACTGGGCAGGCATCAACCCCCATACATGGTCTTACGACTTTGCGAAGACCTGTGTTTTTGGTAAACATTCTCCCAGGCCTGGTCACTGCGACCCCCTTTATGATGTGAAGAGGCACCCTTTCTCCCGAAGTTACGGGGCTATTTTGCCGAGTTCCTTAGAGAGAGTTGTCTCACGCTCCTAGGTATTCTCTACCTACCCACCTGTATCGGTTTCGGGTATAGGTACCCTCTTGCTCAAAGTCGTTCGAGCTTTTCCAAGGAGTATGACATGGGTTACTTCAGCGCCGTAGCGCCTGGTATTCGAACATTGGCTCGAGGTATTTTCTCTACCCCTTCTTACCCTGAAAAAAGGGCAGGGACACCTTACATTCTTAAACCGATAACTATCTTACGGCTAACCTAGCCTTCTCCGTGCCTCGGGACCAACAAGGGGTAGTATAAGAATATTCACCTGTTGTTCATCGACTACGCCTTTCGGCCTGATCTTAGGCCCTGACTCACCCTCCATAGACGAACCTTGCAGAGGAACCCTTAGGTTTTCGGGGTATTAGATTCTCACCAATGTTTATGTTACTCAAGCCGACATTCTTGCTTTTGCTTCGTCCACCACCGCTCGCACGGAGGCTTTCCTCTAAGGCGGAACGCTCCCCTACCGATGTATTTTTACACCCCACAGCTTCGGCAGATCACTTAGCCCCGTTCATCTTCGACGCAAGAGCACTCGATCAGTGAGCTATTACGCACTCTTTCAAGGGTGGCTGCTCCTAGGCAAACCTCCTGGCTGTCTCTGCACC
>CM061552.1:51345018-51350018 GCA_030864225.1 Capsicum baccatum var. pendulum | reverse complement strand
CCATGAACTAGATCAGAATCATTCTCAACAAGTCCATAAGAAGTGATCCCATTTTTTTCATCGGGTCCGAATAAAGACCAAAGATCTTAAACGACCGATCCGGCAGAACAACTCAAAAGATAAAGAAGTATCGTTAATCTCTTCATGCTCGTTCCAAGCTCGAAGTACCATTTGTACAAATAAGAATCCCCTTTGTTACATGATTTCTTCTTCATATAGATAGATATAGGATCTATGGGGCAATTACTTAGAAGTACATTTTGTGCTACAGCCCTTCCTATCTGATAGAAAAGGATCCCATAATCCTGAACCAATCTTACCTGGGATCGCAAATCCCAAGTTTGTCTATGAAGAGCGGATCTAATTGTATTAGTGTCTATAATTGATTTCTTCTGTGTAATACTAATCGATAGGAACTCATTGGTAAGTTCTACAAGATCTCATGCATTGGAACCCATGGTTATGGACCCGAATCCGTTAGTATGGAACATTTTCTTTTCCAAGTAAAATCCCCTAGTATATGAAAGAGTGAAAAAGTGCTTTCGTTGTTGTGAAATAAGAAGCCTTCGTAGCTTAATGCACGTATTTAATTTATTTGGAGCTATTAGAGCGGGATCCACTTTTTGGGGAATATGAGTCAAAGCAGTAACAAGAATATTTCTAGTAGAACATCTTTCACAATCCCTGGAGAGATGGTTCACTAATAGATCGAGGGATAAGTCATTCGACTCATTCACATCCAGATCATGAATGTTTGGAATCCATATTATTCAAGGAGACATTGCTTTTGCTAATTCGAATTGAAGGGTGATATAAAATTGGTCTATTTCCGGCATCATATCTACAGTTAGCCCATTCATCCTAGTTAGCAGTTCCAGCTCCGTATCAAGGTCACGATCGATATCGTCACTAGCATCAAGATTGTCACTATCATCAACATTATCACTATCATCAATATCAATCTTATCAAGAAGAAAATCTTTAGGCTTGCTATACAGGAACTTGTTCAGAAATACCGTAATGAAAGAAACATAGGAGTTTGTCGCTAGGTATTTGACCAAATAGGATCGTCCTGTTCCTGTAGAACCTATCACTAAAATACCCCTAGAGGGAGATAAGGCTAAGCGGAGCAAAAAGGGTTTTCCATGAGATGGGAAATGAAAACTATTTTCCCCACATGAAGTTTGTGAATAAGTGACTGTCTGATAATGAGCAAGGAATATCCGTCTTTTTGCTAAGCAGGATGGATTGAACTCATAATTCATTAGATGTTTTTTATGAATGTCAACTAAGTATCGTAAGTAAATTGCTCCCGGTTGTTCAATCATTTGATAACCAAAGTCATTCTTTGATAAATGATCACTATCGATCAGACTCAATAGAATTTGATCAATCCTATTTTCTGTCGTTAAGGTGGAGAACTGAACCAAGAATTCTCTTTCTTCATCATGAATCGAATCACTGTTCGCGACCCAGGATTCTATTTTCTCATCAATTCAATCCCCGTTCACGTTTTTTCTTTTTCTTATCAATGAATAAATCTCTTTACTTGTATGACTTAGATGTCTCATATTTCTTGAAAAAGTGATTCGATTGATGGGATTTGGTATGAGATAGATGATCTCAATGAGATTGATATTCCAATCTTTCTTCTTAGAACGTATTGACTTGACCCCATAAGCGGGACCTAGCATGTTGACGCCAAAAGCAGAACCCCATATTTCTTCTAGAGAATCTCCTAATTATTCCAGAGCAACTAGAAAGAGATTCTTTAACCAGAAAGAATTTAGTTTAGATGTAGGATACCTATCCAGAAATTTTTGCAACTCAATCATAGATGATGGAATCATCAAAGATTTGACCCTTTTGAACTCTGTCTGTAACTCACTAGAGGCTCGAAAAACAAAGAGAAGATGTGTACGAACGAGATATCTAGCAACAAGAAGAAGGAAAAAGATTGAATAGAGGAACTCCCGAGAATTTGGCGATCTCAGATGTGTCGATATCAATGGTAACTCGTTATTTCGATGAATCATTTCTTCGGACAGAAGAAGATTATGTAAACACTTACTCGAGATCTCACTTATCAGATTCCATTGTGGAAGACACAGTTTTCTTTGAAGAATTCGCCATGGTATACCTGATCCATGCATAGTATCAGGAAAAGTGGATACAAATTTTTGACCGCTACTTAGTATTGGCAATAGGTCTGAAAAAGTATCTAAAAATATCAAATTTAGATATTTGTACCCTGTCGAAGTAAGGAACCATGGAATATATGTTTGGAATAGATTCTATTTTGAGTAGAATAGATTCTATTTTGAGAGAGTTGAAAAAGTACTATCTCGTTGAAAGGTTCTATACATCTGCCCTTTTTCAACACATTTCTTTAGACAAAGACTTTGTTTTTCCTCTTTTCAGATGATAAATCTTTCTCAGAACATGGAGTGTGAATCAAACCCATGTTTGAATTGAAATTGAGATACTGATGCAAGTTCTTCCCTTCTGAATCAGATAGATTCATATCTGAAAGAGGTTGACAATAAGTTCTTTCAAAATTGACTATTTTCCCCTCTGTTAGAGGTGTTTCAGAAATGTCTGCGATCGAGTAAATAGCTCTATGAACGAATGGATCAAATCGACTTGGAAAATGGAAAGATTTGTACAAGTTATACATTTCATCACCACTTTGTGGAAAATCGTTAGGTATGAATATGTTAGATACTTGTGACTCGATTGATGAAATAGTATCTCTCCCCCAAAAAGCATGTTTTTTTTTATCGACGCACAAAGAAAATATTTTGTTGCGAATGAACAAGATATTGAGGAATTGTCCATACGTAAAATCAGAATTATTGATACGGGCCTTTTCCATAGAAAAGAGGAATCTTGTGTTCCAATAGAAGCAGAACTGCTGGGTATTATTCAAGAATAGAAGTCGATTTACTTTATAAAAAGAAGATATCAATGAACTTCTATGAAATGGTTTCACGGGATTCAGCCAATTTTCTTGATCGTGGAATATCATTGAGAAATAGAAATCCGGGTTATCAAAGGATTTCCTGGGATTATTTCTAGTATGGAATGAGTCAATCATCCACTTTGGTATATTATTGAACAAAAATGGTGATATTGTTCCTCCATTGATTAAGAATTTCAATTTTTGGGAAGTATCATGATCGTCCAATAAGAAGGGTTTCAATTTTTGGAAATGAACAACTTGAAGATCTATTGATTATAACAACTGATTGCAGAGTTGATCATTCGGACCTTTCAATTCATAGATGTAGATCTCGGACCTAGTAATGGGGATATTTCCAAAAATCACACAGAAAAAAGGAAGTGCGTAAGACAAATAAAAGCAACTTGGACAAAAAAAGAGGTGACTTGCACAAAAAGAAACGAAGTAACTTAGACAAATATTTTTGTCGATAACCTCAGACCAATCAATCAAATATTGATTAATATGTAATCGATCGAACACTACTTGAAAACGGCTCTTCTGCTCCGAAACGGACTGTTCCAAATGTTCCTAGAAATTCTTGCTCCCATTGGACCATTTGTATTTATATGCATCAGGATCCCGATTCTTGGATCTCTCGGTTCGAGAAATCAAAATAAGAGGCTCGAACTATTTCTTCTGACTCTTTTTCAAATTCGATAAATATTGGTTGATCGTATATTTCATTATAGTTCTATGATTCAGAGTATCCTTTCCTAATTGATCCCTTTGAATTCCATATTCGAAGTTGCGATCAGATCTATTCATTAAAAAGAATCGATTCAATACATTTCTTATGTACCTATAGGTACTATATTGGATTTGAATCATATTTCGGATCAATCTATATTGAGTGACTGCCTCCATTATGTTGTTGCTAGCAAATACCACTATTTTGGTTTTGGATCTTCCAAATCATTCCCGCAGGAGATCCAGACCCATTTTTTTCTGATCCTTTGAGAAAAAGATTCATTCTCTTCATAAAAAATAGGAGGTAGAACCAATAAAGATTTCTTTTTTTGATTCATCCCTGGCCTCATTCAAGAATTATTTTTGATCCAATCCGCAGGAATCAATAGAAAAGGCAAATCCCTTATGATACACCAGATCCGGCTCAGTTATTGATAGAGTGAATAGATCTGTCATTTCTTGAAATCTCTCTTCTGATTCAAAATCGCAGTGTAACGTATATCCTCCCCTGTTCCGATCATGGAATAGATGAAATAAATCAAAAAAATGGATTTTTGTTCAAGAATGAAATCTTATTGGAATTGTCCATATTCGGTTCATCCTTCGGAACCATATCACATCCTAGATCTGATGAAATAAGATGAATTAAGATGGTATTTTGTAAATACGTAATTATCTTGAATATATTAACCATTTCTTTATTTTTTGATCGCCTGGAAGGGACAAAAGAAAGGTCTTGTTGTTTCTTCAACAATTTCTGATCTCAAGTGGATCTCTCAGTAGGATTCGAACCCAAATAAAGTTCTGACCATCTATCAGAGAAAAAAGAATGAACGGATCTTGTAGGATTCCCAAGAAATTCTTCGATTTCTTCCGGAAATAGATGATTAATCATCTGCTTCTCATGTTCCATGAATAGCCAGGACATTGAGGAATATCCAGAAAGGCATTTCAGGAATCAGCCTGATTCTATCTCTTTTTGTTTCGTTTGAAGAAAGGAAGGATCTCAAAGAATCGATCTTTCTTTTTGTTGTTGAATCTCTCTTTGATTAATCAATGTGTGATATTCCAAATCCTCATTACTAATGGAATCCAAATGATCTCTGGATTGATCAGAAGATACTTTCAGTTGGCTAGAATTCGTTATTTGAACGAAACTAGATCTTGTGGAATCATATTGAATATTTGATGATACATTCTGTACCTTGCTAAAAAACCGATCCTTGTTTACCAACCACACAGTGTCTAACCAAATCCAATTCTCTCTCGATACGTTCCTCAAAAAATCCAATTCGGGCGGATTCTTCCC
>CM061552.1:51017518-51337518 GCA_030864225.1 Capsicum baccatum var. pendulum | reverse complement strand
CCAATTACTCCAAGGTTGCCTTTCAATTTTGTGTCATCACATAATGAGGAAAAATCCAACAGTAGGGGCTGCGGATAAGCTTTAAAGAGTAATTTCTTCTGTAAATTTTTAATGTGTTATGTAACATTCACTCACGAAGTAGACGAGTCTATATGATAGAGGCAGCACAAAAGGACCTCTTTTTGAAAAATGTGAAAAGGGACCATCATTTTCTAGATGGACCAAAATGGATAAATCGCTCAAATTTCATAAACGATCATTTTTTTCTGCCAGTTCACCCAAACGGCTGTTTGGCCACTTGCTTTTTTATTTTTTGGGAACCTGTGATTGCATTGAGTTGATTTATTTAACGTAAGAATTAATTACACTTGCTTTTGGCCATAGACTTTAAATATTTTTTATAAGTCATTTTGGCCATAGATTTTAAATATTTTTAATAAGTCATTTTAGATAACTAATATTTTACCATCACAACACGCTATACATTTGTTGGCTAATATTGTATTTGTTAGTCGTGCTAAATGACCTCTACTCTCAAGTATGTGAAAAGAAAATAGATAAGACGAAATTGAACTAATGGGAGATTAACTTGCACCTGTCTCAGACAAACACACCTATGAGAACTAATGGGAAATTGACCTTATAATGTGGATCACATATTGGGGCAATAAACATCACATAATAAATAAGTAAATAAATAAATATTGGGGTAAGTAAAAGCAATAGGCCAGGTCTCACAAAGGATAATTTGGGATCCAGACTGTGTGTACCGTTTATAGAACAAGGCATCCCTATTAGATCAGGGTGTGGTGAATATATGTGCAGAGGCAATTTTGTGTTTCTCATCCCCAATTTCGAATATAAGCTTCTAATCTCCCTTCTTTCGTCTACCAATCTCCAATTCTTACGTTCAATAATTTAGCATTTCTGTTTGAGCTTTTGATTCCTCGCTTTAGCTAGCTCAGTGTTTCGACATACTTCATTTCATATTCTTGTTTGTAAAATTATTCATTTTTAAATATGTGTCTTTAAGCTACGCAATTGTATAGTCTGCTAGTTTATTTTAACACATATATCGTTACAACTTTATTGTTTAATATATACTTGGCGATACCCACTGAATGATTAATAAGCGTGGAAAAAACCAAATATTTTTTTTATAAAAATAGGCAAAATTGAATGAATTACCCTTTTCGGTATATTATATGCTCTTTTTTTTTTTTTTTTTTTATCAGCGGTATATTATATGCTCAACTAACCATCGTACTTCATTAACACATTTTAGTTACTGATAATCTCTAACGGTCCAAACGGTCCCTAGTGCAAATCAAATATCAATTATTGGCCTATAAGTAGCTGGAGTGGAGGATATGTATTGAAATTTTGTTGCTGCTTTTATTTGTCATGTACTAATATTCACTCACGTGATAGATGGAGTGTATTTGAGAAGCAAATGACAAATATTTGTCATCTTTAAATGGCAAGACCTAACCTAATTAATACACTTGGCTTTTGATGTAAAAGTTTGGACTAGTGGCTCGATATTCTAGGCCTATTGGACCACTCTGTATAGCCCCTCAAGTTACATCACCATATATATACACTTAACATTTTTTTTACTTTCTCACGTTTTCCTGTTCCTCTAGTTTTGCCCTTCTTTTATGTAAGGTAAAAGGGTCAAAAATGTCACTCTAACGGTCCGGTCAGCATGTCAGTATTCATTACTGGCCTGCAACTAAGAGTAGAGGATATAAATGGAGATATGGCTACTTTTATTTTTTATTTGTTATGTAACATTCGCCCAAGTATGATAGGTCTACATGATATGTTCCCTCAAACAAAAATAGGGTATCTCAATTCTTATACTATTATATGTGCATAGAACTCACTGGATTTAAGTATTCGCGGGGAGAAAGACACAATGAGCTCAGCTTGGTATGTCGTTTATCGAACTTATTATTTTTTGAGAATAGAATATCTCAATTATTTATGTATCGAGGGTAGAAAAAACACAATGAACTTAATATGTTATTTATAAAACTTATTTTCTACACAATGAACTTGATATGATATGCTTAGCAACATGTGAGGTGAATCTACATCAATATCAGGCATTTAGATATTTGGACCATAACTCTAGTGGTCTTAAATTTCCATCATCTCTTCATATTCAAGCTTTCACAGACATATTGTATAGTCTTAATTCTTATCCCCACTCCACCTTTTTCTTTTGAAAATTTTATTTACCTGCTATTATTATTCTTGAAAAAAAAATCATCCATGTGTCTCCATTTTATGATAAACTTTCTTCGGAGGTTCGACAACAGCAGACAGAAGATTAATAGAAAGTGACTGTAGCTGTTTGATTAATATTGTTTGAAATATCTATTGGGTCGGGTCTATGAATAAGGGGTTTAGCTTCCATCATGGATGTAGGGAAAAAGTTGATTTTCCATATTAGTTGACATTTATGGTTTATAATAGAAAAAAATGTTCTACATCCCCTAAATGATATCTAGGCTGGACAAAAAGGGTTCATCAGTTTTGTGAGGATTCTTGACAACCAGTTATAGGAGTTGTGGTCGTTTCCTACATTATTATCAAAAAAAGAAAATAGGAAAGTTCTATTTTTTTCTTTTTTTTCTTTATTTATTTTTTCGTGTGTTTTGAAATGTCTAATAAAATGAATTCTACATGCCAAATTAGGGCATGTAATATTTTGCTGGATATGGTCTGTTATAACAGTGATGGAGCTTATTTTTGTGTTTTACCAATTCCAAGCACATGTACTTTACACATGAAGCTAAAAGATAAACAAGAGAAGTTCATTATCACATATTTCAAATCTTGAACATGATAAAATTATCTCATAAAAATATATGATCCACCCAAGTTCATTGATCCACTCACTCCTTCTCTCTTTTTTATTTTTCATATGAAACTTTATTCACGCACGCAACATTATTATGTGATACATTATTCCAAGTTTAGAAACGCTTAAAGACATGCAATAACTCCAAATAATCAATTCCAGAAGGAAATAATAATGTAGAGATAGAAGCCTCGCGCGCCGCAGAGGTTTAATTATTTATAAAGCGAATTAAGGTCAACGAACGAAGTTGACACTAAGAGGGAAGCGGAGCAGCTGAGGAGGATTTTGGGCTGTGGCGAGAGCTAAACGCCTCCTTCCATCTTGCATAGTAATTGCCCACACTGCTCGACACCCTTCAAGATGGCAAGATGGACAAACAATAGGACCAGGACAATTCAACAAGCGGTAACTATTAGCTTGTGGTGCTCTCACTATCTTAAACCAACTGCTGTCTCGTTCGCGTATGGTACCTCCCCTCGTCCCCAACAGTGTCGCATCTAGAGATGCATCATAGTCTCCGAATTTCCAGATTGTATAATTATCACAATTATTATTCCTTGTATCGAACCGGATGTTAATGTCTTGGTTTATATGAAGGAATTGAACTGCATGTGGATGTGGATTTCCCACATTTCTATAGGGAATGAATCTGACGTCTGTACCTCCAGAATTGGACTTGAACACCCCATCTGGACAAGGGCCAGCTGAATTTGGGGTGGCACCTAGGTACACTCGACCCCCTAGGGCACCCCCAAGAGTGGAACCGATGCGGTAGCTTCGACGAATTTCAATAAATCTACCCAACGAGTCAAGTACTTCCCTCCCTGGAGGAGATCTAGAAGTAACAGTCGGATTTTTGGAAGTGACATTTGATGAAAAAGCCACAAAAGGAAGCAAACACAGACATAATAGCAATAAACACTTCATCTTTGTCTGATAGATATGTTGTATTGCTTTCTTCCTTATGAGTTGTGACTTGTGACGACTCCTTCTATTTATAGAGTGGAGTGATCCTCACCATATTAAACATGAATACTATTTTCTCCATACGTTTTCAACTTTTCAATTTGCTTATGTGGTTTGATTTTACTGGTTCTAAATTACAAAATATGTAAATATATAAAAATGCATGTCTAAAATATGTCAAATGAAAAATTGAAGCAAAGACATATGGATTAGAGGGTGTACTTAATAAATGATAAATTAAAAACTAAGTTATAAATTGTTTTTTTATTTTTCAAACTAGAATAAATAAAAATTGACATATATTTTAATATAATGGGTAAGAGACTATAGAGAGGGAGTAGTAATTAATGATAATGGTTGTCAATCTCTACTAAGTTTTAAGACTGGGCTCCTCTTCAGTGAAAATCCACTTCAATTGCCCCACTGCACATTAGATGAGCAACACCTATCCACTTGTTCAATCAGTGGTCTAAATTAGAAAATTTAAGGTAATTGCCTTGACTACAAATTCTTACTATTTATAAGCATGAGTTAGCACACATGTCATCTTGGAATTGACAATTTGTGTAAGGTCATTTTAGGTATTTCTGATTTTTTTGTTGCTTAAATCTGCTGTAGCTACATGCTATATACATGTTTTTTTTTTTTTTTTCACTTTTGAACAATAAACCCTTGATATGTTTTTTCTTTTTTTTTTTGGTAAACACAGGAACATATATTAATAAAAGATAAGTTAGGTTACATCACTGCCTATGTGTTTTTTTTTTCACTTTTGAACAATAAACCCTTAATATGTTTTTTTTTATTATTATTTGGTAAACCCAGGAACATATATTTATAAAAGATAAGTTAGGTTACATCACTGCCCATATGGGCATGAAAATAGTTTTGACCCAGAATGGGATCAGCAGTATCAAAATGAGAGGATGAAATTTTCCTACAATACATAGTTCCTAGTTTGTCTGCATCTATGGCTGTTGATACAAACACAGGAGGAACTACCAAAATGTCTGGCCTTCTTTGCGACTGTCGTCTCCCTCCTTCTTTAGCGAGTAAGTCAACTACCTTTTTTCCTTCCCTGTACACATGCACTGGTGGAGTTGCTTTCACCGTCTCCAGTAATGACCTGCAATCATTAACCAGATTGTTAAGGAGTAAGTGTCCATTAGTGAGTGTTGTGATGGCTTGAAGAGAGTCCATTTCAATGTTAATGTGAGTAATGCCCAGGTGAGCTGCAATTTGGAGTCCTTCTCTTAAAGCATGTAATTCCACAACAATTGGAGTTGTATTGCCGATACAATCCGTAAAACCCACAATCCACTCCCCTTTATGATCCCTGATGACCCCCCCAGCCTCCCGTTGTCGTGGTTCTACTTAACCGAAGCATCAGTATTGAGTTTGAGGAACCCCAGCATTGGTGGGTTCCAACAGATTTGGATAATTTGGGTTGGGTGTTTGTGGTGGTAATTCCCTACAACAAGCTCATATTCTAAAGCATTTGAAAGAATACTTCCTGTGTCTATTGTTTTCTTCTCATTATTAAACAAGTTGTTGTTTCTAACTAACCAAATTTCCCAAAGGAGGAAAGGTATAATGGTACCCCAATTAATTCATTTGTTGAATTTTTTGTGTTGAAGGGTGGCCCACATCTTTCTCCAGTTGTTGGAGTTGACTGAAGTGATGTCAATGGCGATGGTGGCATGGCTGGTTATGTCATTCCAGGCTATATATGCATTTTGGCATTTGAAGAAGATATGGTCAGTATCTTCCTCAGTGGAGTTGCATAAGTGACAGTTTGGATTGATGTCCACGCCTATTCTATGAAGGTGCGTGTTTGTGGGGAGCCTTTTGTGAGTTAGTAGCCACATGAAATGCTTGATCTTGTTAGGGCATCTCGCTTTCCAAATGTCTCTAAAGTTTGAGGTATCATTGTTCGCATCCCAAGGATGGGAAAAACTATTGATGAGGTTATAGGCATCACTTGTAAGACCCTAAATCAATTTATCCTCAAAAACACTATGCTGAGGGATGTAGGTGCTGAGGATAATGTTTTGGATATGCTGGGGGATCACAAAAGATAAGGTTTGGAATTGCCAAGTTCCTTTGGAGTAGATGTCAGATAAGGTAAGTTGGTCCTCTTCAGGTTTAGTCGGGCCAAGGAGTATGGTTCTGAGAGAAAGGTGATAAGGAATTCAGCTATCTTCATAGAACGTAATCCTATTCCCCTTGTGAGGGATCCATGTGTGGCTAGTAATGATGTCCTTCCAACCTTGCTTAATGCAGTGCCAGGTTCTGGAGATTAGTTTAGCCCCCAAACTGTTTCTGGTTGGGTCTTTATTATTCAAAAGAATTTTTCCCCAGAGGGATTGGGGGTTTTGATGTAAACTCCACGCTAAGCTAACATGAAGGGCCCTATTTTTTATCTCACTTCTCTGGATACGTAGCCCTCTATGCTTAGATCTAGTTATGGTGTCCCACCCAACAAGGTGATGCTTTTTCTTATCAGAAGTAGTACCGTAAACGAAGTTTCTTTGAATTCTATTAATTAGATCAATTGTTTTGACAGAGAGCTTGATGTACTGCATAACATGGGAAAAAGTGCTGGCTAGGGAGGACTTAGCAAGTACAGTTCTGCCAGCTTGATTTAGGAGTTCAGTCTTCCAACCACTTAATTTATTGTTCATATTGTCAATAATGAACTGAAAGTCAGAGTGAATTGTTTTTTTGTGGAAGATGGGGAACCCAAGATACTTGCCAAATTTGGTGCTCTTTTGGATGTTGAGGATGTCAGTGCATTCCCTAGCTTGAGTAGTAGAACAGTTCTTGGAGAAAATTGCTTTAGACTTGGAAAAGTGTATTCTTTGTCCTGAGACAGTACAAAAATTGTGGAGGGTCAGCTGAATTATTTGACAATTTTCCTTGGTTGCTTGTGAGAAGAGGGTGAGGTCATCAGCAAAGAATAGGTGTGAGATTGAAGGTCCTTTATTAGTGACTTGGTTCAGTTTTCCCCATATTTATGAGAATGGAAATGGAAGAGCCTGTTACACAAGACATAGTAATCCTGATTAGGCTAGCGGGGAAATTGAAGTAAATGAGTGTATCCCTGATATAGAACCATTATAGCCTATCGAAAGCTTTTTCAAGGTCAATTTTTAGGATCATGCTAGGGGTCCTCCCTCTCATTTTATTAAAGTGGGAGATGAATTCTTGCACAATGATGGAGTTATCAACAACCCTCCTATTGGATACGAAGCTTACTTGGGTAGGTCCAATGATGAAGGGAAGGATTGGCTTGATTCTATTAACAATGATCTTGGTGACCAGTTTGTAGACAGTGTTACAGAGGGCTATGGGCCTGAAGCATTTGGCTAGGGTAGCATTGGTGAATTTGGGTATGAGGCAAAGAAGAGTGTAGTTGGCTTGCTTTAGCATGTTTTGCTTATTAAAGACATCTCTGCAAAAAGCTATGGTCTTCTCTCCAATAATTTTCTAGAATATTTGGTATAGGAGGGGGTGGATACCATCCGGCCCAGGTGCCTTATGGGGGTTGAAGGTTTTAATGGCATTGATGATCTCACTATCCCTAAGATTGCTAGCAAGTGAATTGGAGATGACATTGCTAAGGATAGGTCCTGTGGCTTGGTGGTGATTCTGAAGGTAAGGGGAACTGACATAGTCAGTAGAGTATAATGTTGAAAAGTAAGTGAAGAGGGTAGTTTGGATCCCCAGAGGCTCTTGGATGTAGTTTCCTTCCTCATCCTTAAGGCTAGTGATTCTGTTTCTCCTTCTTCTGTTAAGGGTAGATGCATAGAAGAATTTGGTGTTTATATCTCCCTGAGCAAGCCAATTAATTCTGGACTTGGTTTTCCAGAATTCTTCCTCACAATTCAGGAGGATGTTACACTCAACAAGTAGTTCAGCTTCCAATTTCTGAAGAAAAGGGCTTGAAGAGTAAGCATTAGCTTTTTGGATGCCATCTAACCTAACTAGGACTCTTTTGAGCTTATGAAAGATGTTTTCAAAAGTATGCTTATTCCAGTGGAGGTCATCCCTTTGAAAGTTGTTAGTAGCTTTCAATAAAGTGCTAGGAGGGTCAAAGGAGTGGTGAATGAGGTTGCTAAAAGAAGGGTGGCTACACCACATGGGCTCTAGTCTTAAGGGTCTGTTATTAGTAGTGGTAGGTTGGTGAAGCTGTACTTTAAAGGGGCAGTGGTCAGACTTTGTTCTGGAGAGGTGGGTAATAATGGCTTCAGGGTAAGCCTTAATCCAGGAGGTGTTGGCCATACATCTATCTAATCTTTCAAGGATAAGGTTGTTATTATCCTTGTACCTTTTATTGGTCCAAGTGTATCTGCAGCCCATATACCCTAGGTCAATCATGTTGCACTGGTTCATGCAACTTCTAATAAGATTAGACTTTTTATTATTAATTTTGTTTTCCCTACTTTGTCTCTAGCTTGGAGGACTTCATTGAAGTCTCCTCCAATGAGACATTCTCCCTGGTAGGACTGGGATATGGAGGTGAGGTTGTCCTAAAAGGTAGTCCTAGTAGCAAAGTTAGGACTAGCATAAATAGCAGAGAAGAACCACTGAGTAGGGTCAGCGAGTACCTTAACCAGGGCATGGATGCCCTGGGATGTGATGGAAATGTTGTCAAGCTTTAGCATATTTTCTTTACACATAATGACAATCCCTCCGAACTGACCATTAGTAGAGGATTGGATAAGAGAGTCAAAGTTGAAAGTTTTGGTGAGACTGAGATATTCAGTCATTCTGGTTTCCAGCAGAACTAGCATTGTAGGTTTATGCATCTTAACCATGGTATCACATTGTCTCCTAAAGGTAGCACTATTTTCTTCTCTTACATTCCAAATTATGAAATTCATGAGGGAAGAGAGACGACTATTTGGAGGGGTCTGAGTCAGGGATGATACCCTTTGGGTAGAATCCATGGTCAAGCCCAGTAGGTTTAGGGCTACTGCTGAAGGGATACGATCCATCTGATTCCTCAAATTCAGTGTGCACATCTTCATCATGGTTGGACAATAAGCTATAATAGCTTTGCTGGTAGGCTCTTTGAATTCTAGCATTATTATTTTCTCCAAAAAGAAGGTCTCTATTTTTTGTTCTCCAAAGGCAGCTAATATAATTTCCAGTTCTGAACTGGACTTTTTTAGCTTCTCTACCAGCTCTTGTATTGAGTTTTCTGGTTCTCCTGGGTTTTCTTCCCTTACCGCGGATGGTGGTTGGGCCTGGTTCCCCTGGAATGGCTAACAAACAAAGATTGGTTGTGGAATTTCTGTGTTGGGTGTATTCACTGGGAAGAAAGGTAGGTTGTAGAGTACCTGGTTGAAGATTGAGTTGAGTTCCTGGGATGATATTTGGTGGGTGGTTGATATCATATCTGGCTGGAGTAGAGTTTGCAGCCAGACTTGGGTTCCCCAGCCTTTCCAAAGAGCAGTTGAAGGCATCTTTAGGACTTGTGGAAGGAAAGTTGGGTCCTATAGAACCACCACCAGTGGTTGGTTGCCAAGCATCATGTTCAGAATGATTGACTTGTCCTGTGGAAGGAGTTCCAACCATGATGTTGGTGTGTGGTTCCATGGTGAAGGTGTTGATACAAAGATTTGGGGCTCGTGGCTTTGTTGCTGGGGTGTGTTCTATGGATTTTCCATGTTGAAGAGTTTGGGTGGTGTTGAGTGGAGGAGTGGATGGATCCACCTCCATAGAGGTACCCTTAGATAGGGTGTTTGGTTGAGAAGAGTTAGTTGACACGATGGAGAGTGTCAAGCCACCACTGGCATTGTGATGATTGCTCTCTACCAGAGTTGGAAGTTTTAGCTGAGCTAGAGAGTGGGTTGAGGGGTGAGAGTTAGAGATAATTAGCATTAAAGAGGGTCCACTTCCTGGAGTAGGAATGACCTTACTATCTAATTACCCAGTCTCATTAACTCTTAGGGTCATATCAACATTTATTTGGTGATTTGGCTTTGGATTTGGTATTAGATTCTCAAAAGTGGTGAGGTTAAAATTACTTTGTTCTTGGGCCTTAGTGGTGTTACCCGAGTAACTCTGGGCCATGTTTTGTTGGTCCCAGTGATTGGGAGAGTGGCCCAGAGAGTTTTGAGTGGTTTGGCTTATCTGAGGTGTCCATTTTGGGTCTGGGCCATTGTTTTGTTTCCTCTTTCCATTCTTGGGCCCATTAGTTTGTTGTTGGAGCCCATGGGGATTGGCAGCGATGCTTGAGCTGATTCTGGCATTCATTGTTGGAAATGAGGGAGACAGAGGAGTGGAAAACTTACCTGTTGGGGTGTTGTACTCCTTTACCTGTACAGACGCAACCTTGTGATGGGATTTAGAGTTTGGCTTCCTTGTTGAGAATGATACTATTGTCCATCCATCACTGTCAGTATTTTTTGATTGTGGATGGTTGTTGGTGGAGGGTTGTTGGTGATGGGGGCAGTTTCCAATAACGTGACCGATGCGTCCACAACACGTGCACATTATCCCCTCTTCCTCGTAGACCACCTTCTTCTTATGCGTTCAATGGTAGCAGTGGTTAGGAGCAGCGTCTTTAGAGGTACTTCAATGTATATCCTTGCATACCTGCCTCTAAGGGTTGCTGAAGTGCACGCGTCAATCTTTAGGAGTTTACCCAATTTCTGTCCCACTTTAAGCAGTATTGATCTATCATAGTACTCAGTCGGCAATTGGGGTAATCTAACCCAAATTGCCGTGTGTGAGCGTGAACTCATCTGGTACAAAGCTAGGCACCCATCGTTGTATTGTTAGAAATTTCCCTACGATGAACCAGGGCCCTTGATGTAGTACTTTGTTTGTATTTTATTGTTGAACGAATTTAACCGTATAGAAATCGCACCCCAGATCTATGAGAATGAGGGGCTTTGTTCGTTTCCACAGTTCAGTTAATTTATTTTTGAGATATTGATGGGCTAGTTTCTTCCCAAAGATTTTGATTATCAGTGAGTGTTGTCATGGTTCATGGATTCGTGTGATCCCCTCATCAGAGAGGTGAATAGCATCATTGGTAGTTTGGGTGCTTTCAATGCCTTTGCCCGGGCGTTGGTGATATGTGGCGTTTAGATCGGGACTTTTTTCTATCAAAATTTATTTGAAGGATGGCTTAATTGTGTCATCTTCGTCCATGGGGGTATTTATGTCCGGTGGATCTGGTGGTTTCGGTGGTGGTATGGTTGGGGGTTTACTGTGCGTTGGTGGTGGTGTGCCTCCCTCTTTCCTGGTATCACCAAAGTATATTATGTTGAAATTGTAAGTTTGATATGTTTGGTTTATTATGGAAAAAGCTGCCTATTTAGCTTTTTCATATAGGCTGGGTCCCATTCTTCTTACTTGCCTTGTCATTAATGTTTTTCTATTTATTCGTTCTAATTTTCATCAATACATATTGTGGACCCCACATTAATTTCAACTTACTTTTTCCTTCTTTTTTGATATTTAGTTTAGATTTTTTTGAGAAAAAATAAATTAAAAAAATATAAAAAGTAAATTTAAAATAGTGAAAATAACTTTTGAGGTGTTATTCAAAAATTAAGATATTGTGAAAAATATATTTTGAAATATTTATAGCTAAATAGATATTTCAGAATAAATTGAAAACACATTCTAAAATATTGTGAATAATATTTACGGTCAAATGTCTACTATAATTTTATAATTATAAATATTTGGCTCTCGAAATTTTATTTATTCCACATACATTGGGTCAAAAAGAATAACATATATTACCTAAAAGTTACATAAAAAATATTATACGTCACAATAATTAATAATTTCAAATGTTTTTAACTTTCAAAATTCAATCTAAAAGCCTTATAACAAATTTAATTAACTCTTAAAATTTAAATTGTACCATATAAATTGAAACAAAGTAAAAATTATATGAAAAAGATTATAT
Organism: Capsicum baccatum var. pendulum; assembly: GCA_030864225.1. Classification (NCBI taxonomy): domain Eukaryota; kingdom Viridiplantae; phylum Streptophyta; class Magnoliopsida; order Solanales; family Solanaceae; genus Capsicum; species Capsicum baccatum. The sequence continues at coordinate 51,325,744 of CM061552.1, read as the reverse complement.
ACCGTAATAATAATAATTTAAAATATTTACATATAGTATATAATTTTTTTACCGACTTTCAAAAAATAACATATATTATGTTAAATTTAAGTAATTAACAAGTTAAAGTATTTTAAAATATAAAATAATTGACTTTAAATTTTATTCATGTCATTATAAACTAAAACTAAAAGAAATAGTATTGGACCATGCTAGCAGGGACACTTTGTGTCTAGTTTAACTATAGTTAAGAGACACCAACTCCTGCAAATCAACAAATTGGTTTAAATTTTATGTGATGTTACAAAACCTTAATTGCAGTTGAAATTTTAATTTTAAAATTTGGTCGTTCCGTCATTCAAATTACTTTTTATCAAAGCCTTTCAATTTATTTTTGCAGTTTTTATCAACTGAATCACTTTGATGTTTGCTAAAAGATTGTTTGAATATATATATATATATATATATATATATATATATATATATATATAACAACAACAAACCCAGTGTATTCCCACTTGGTGGGGTCTGAGGGGGGGTAAGATGTACGCAGATCATACCTCTACCTCCAAAGAAGTAGAAAGGTTGTTTCCGATAGACCCCCGGCTCAAGACACAAGATACCACACAAATATAAAGTAAAACACCGAACAAGGTTACAAGAATACATAACATAAATACGGCAGCCATAAGTAAAAGAAAACAGAGGAAAGCACCCAGATTCGTACTAAAACAAGGAACACGGAATCATAACCAGAATACTACCCCCAGCAAGTAATTCCCTACACTAGCGACCCAAAACTGGCCCTATTCCTCTGCCCTAATTCGCGTCCTCCAGACCTTCCTATCTAGTGTCATGTCCTCGGTAAGCTGTAACTGCTCCATGTCCCGCCTAATCATCTCACCCCAGTACTTCTTCGGCCTACCCCTACCCCGCCTAAAACCATCCAACGCTAGCCTCTCACACCTACGAACCGGGGTATATATATTCCTTCACATTTCAATAAAACACTGAAATATGTTATGTATATAAAATGAAGCCAAAATTAATCTCACATATTTTGTGAGCTTTAGCGCCTCCTTTGACGGAATGATTGACAATGTCGTTAACTTTTAGGAAAAGTATAAAACTCACAAAATATTTGAGTTATCCATTTTTATTTTATAAAGCTCACAAAATAATATTATTATGAATTAAAAACATAATGTTAAAAAATGTACAGAAGGGAATAAATAACTCCGAATTGTAAAATGGAATTTATTATTTCCATTTAGAAAAAGTTTAAAATTTTATTAAATCAGAAGCTTTAATTCTGAAGATGAGTTACTTACTTTACCAATTCAAAACTTTTAATAATGATGTTAGGATTTTTTTCAATTATTCGAACCTTTTAAACCCGTTTTATAATATTTTGAACTTTAATTTGAAATGCAAAATTATTTTTGTGATTTATTTTATGAAAAAGGGTCAAAGTTATCATTGAACTATTTAAAATAGAGAAAAAGTATCCCCTGTTTGTTTTTTTGGCTAAACAATATTCCTTTGTTTTTTTGGCTCAAAATGCCCCTCACCTTAACGAAGTGCCACCAAGCACACCACGTGACAAAAAATTGTCACATGGCCAATGACATCAGCATTTCATTTACGTAAAAAGGCCAAAACTATTCTAAACTATAAATGGAACAAATACAGATATCAAATACTCATCACTTTAATGGAGTGTCACCAAGCAAACCACACAAAAAAAAGTTGTCACATGGCCAGTCCATGTCAACATATTATTTAAGGGGAAAAGATAGAAACGACACTTCACATTAAACTATTTTCATGAAAATGACCATGAAATTTATATTCCACTCTCTAGCCATTTTAATTTACTGGCTTATTCTATAACGTTTCTACACACCTTCTATACAGTTTCTATACAAATCTTATACATATAAATATTCTATACGAAAATTTTACAGTTTTAATATATTGTTTATACAATGACTGTACATTTTTTTTACACATTTTATACAATAATTATATAATTTTCATACACTTTCTATATATTTTTTTATATATATTTTATACATATACATATTTAATAGAACTATACAATTTCTATACATACATCTTGTATAGATACATATTCTATTTAACAATTATAGCGTTTTTATATAACTTAATTATTATTTCTAAACAATAAAAAAAGCTGAATATTTGATCAGACAAAAAATTTATAGCAAAAAAAATTAAAATATTTTAAAAGGGCCGAATTGCCTAAGTTGAATAATGTATCAATATTGTATATAAACTGTAGCAATATTGCATATGGATTGTATATGGACTAAATAGATCAAAATGACTCAAATTATGAATGGCTATAAAGCGAAAATAGTATATCCGACTGGTCACTTTTTTAGTACACTATTAGGAGCTAATACATGTACGACTTTTACGGGCGTTACATTATCCCCCTTGGGATCATTCGTCCCTGATAGATGATGCAGAATACAATCAAGCACGATTTCGAGCATACTAAGGTATAGAAGAATAAGACAAGGATCCGTACCTTCCGTTTCATTATTCACTGAATCAAATAAGTCTGGGTATCTATCTCTCATGCAATCTTCTGATTCCCAAGTTTCTTCTTCAACTTTCTGATTCCTCCACAATACTTTAACTAAGGCTATCTCTTTGTTCCTCAATTTTCGGACTTGACGATCTAAGATTGCTACCGGTTCTTCTTCATAGGATAAGGAGTCTGTCACCTTGATTTCTTCTACAGGTAACACTAAAGAATGGTCCCCAATGTATTTCTTCAACATGGACACATGGAATACCGGATGAACAAAACCCAAACTAGCAGGCAACTGTAACTCATACGCAAATTCACCTATCTTCCTCAAGATCTAATAGGGTCCTATATAGCGTGGACTCAACTTACCTTTCTTCCCGAATCACATGACTCCTTTCATAGGAGAAACTTCTAAATCTCTCCTCCTAACATCGAACATAAGATTTCTGACGACTCTGAGTCGTCTTAAGTCATTCTCTGATAAGTTTCACATATTCCATTGCCCGGTGAGCAAGATCAGGCCCAAACATCTGCATCTCACCTACTTCATACCATCCTATCAGAGACCTACATCTTCTCCCATATAATGCATCAAATGGTGCCATCTTAATACTGGAATGAAAACTGTTATTATACGCGAACTCTATCAGTGGTAAGTGCTCTACCCAACTACCTTTAAAATCAATCACACAGGTCCTCAACATATCCTCAAGTGTCTGAATGGTGCTCTCAGCCTGTCCATCAGTCTGGGGTGAAAAGCAGTGCTTAGGTTCACCTGAGTACCTAAACCTTTCTGAAAGGATCTCCAAAACTTAGAAGAAAACTATGTACCTCGGTCGGATATGATGGACACAGGTGCCCCATGCAAACGAACTATTTTTTCAATGAACAGTCTAGCATAATCCTCTCCCGAATAGTTAGTCCTGATAGATAGAAAGTAGGCTGACTTGGCCAGTCTATCTACAATTACCCAAATGGAATCATACTGATTTCGGGACCTCAGCAGCCCTGTAATGAAGTCCATATTAATCATCTCCCACTTCCACAAGGGTAAAACTATCTCTTGGGAAGAACCATCTAGCCTCATATGCTCTACTTTCACTTGTTGGTAATTCAAACACTTGAAAACAAAGTTAGCCACATCACGTTTCATATTATTCCACCAATACATAGTTTTTAGATCATGGTACATCTTAGTAGATCCTGGGTGAACAACATACCTTAAAGTATGACCTTCGTTAAGGATTCTTCTCGGCAAACCATCAACATCTGGTACACATAATCTACCCTGATACCTCAAAATACCATCGCCACCAATTTTGAAGGACATCACCTTCTGTTGACCCACATCTTTCTTGATCTGCCTCAAGATGGGATCTTCAACCTGCTTCTCTTTAACTTCTGCACAAAGGGAAGACTTAATTATCTCATGAACAATCATTCCCCCATCTTCATAATCTAAGAGTCGCACTCCCAGATTTGCAAGCCGGTGAATATCTTTCACTATTTCTCTCTTCCCTTCCTCACCATGAGAAAGACTATCCATAAATAATCTACTGAGGGCGTCGGCTACAATATTTGCCTTATCGGGATGATTGTGAAGGCTCATGTCATAGTCTTTCAGAAGCTTCATCCAACGCCTCTGCCTGAGGTTTAGTTCTTTCTGCGAGAAAATATATTGTAAACTCTAGTGGTCAGTGAAAATATTAACATGCATCCCATAAAGATAATGCCTTCAAATTCTAAGCGCAAACACCACAGCTGCTAATTCCAAGTCATGAGTGGGGTAATTCCGCTCATGCACCTTTATCTACCTAGATGCATAAGCCACCACCTTACCGTACTACATAATTATACACTCAAGTCCCACATGGGAAGCATCACAGTACACAACAAAACTCTCTGTAGCTTCCAAAAGAGTCAAAATAGGAGCAGTAGTCAACTTGTCCTTCAACTTCTCAAAACTATTCTCACAAGAGTCAGACCATACAAACTTTACATCTTTCTGAGTCAACTTAGTAAATGGTGCAACTATGGAAGAGAAACTCTCTACGAACCTTTTGTAATAACCCTCCGAACCCAAGAATCCCTGAATGCGGTTGGAGTCGTGGGTCTGGGCCATTTTCTCACTACCTCAATCTTTTGGGGATCAACCTTAATCCCCTCACTAGAAACAATATGCCCTAAGAAGGCAATGACATTCAACCAGAATTCACACTTGGAGAATTTTGCATACAACTTATGGTCTTTGAGGGTCTGAAGAATACTTCAAAGGTGATTGGCATGGTCCTCCTGACTTTGGGAGTAAATCAAAATGTCATCAATAAAAACATTGACAAACAGGTCTAGGAACAGATGGAAGACCCTATTCAATAGGTCCATGAAAGCTGAGGAGCATTAGTCAACTCGAAGGACATGACTAGGAATTCATAATGACCATACCTGGTTTGAAAAACTATTTTAGGAATGTCTGACTCCCTAACTTTCAACTGATGATGCCTCAAACGAAGGTTTATTTTTGAAAAGCACTTAGCACCCTGAAGTTGGTCAAAAAGGTCGTCAATCCTAGGAAGAGGATATTTATTTTTAATGGTGACCTTATTCAGCTGACGGTAATCTATGTGCATACGCAGGGAACCATCTTTCTTTCGCATAAAGAATACAGGTGCACCCCAGGGAGAAATGCTAGGTCTGATAAAACCTTTTTCTAAGAGATCTTCTAGCTATTCCTTCAACTCTTTTAGCTCCGCAGGAGCCATTCTATATAGTGGAATCGAAATAGGACGGGTATCTGGCAATATATCAATGCCAAAATCTATCTCCCTATCAGGTAGAATTCAATTACTACAGGGACAGAGTGAAGATGAAGACTTTTGACGTTAGAATCTTTAACCCGAATAAGATGATACAAGTAATCCTTGGAGATAAGTTTACGGGCTCTGATATAAGATATGAAGTGCCCTCTAGGTGCTAAGGAGTGACCCTCCCACTCTATTGCTGGCTCATTCGAAAAAAAAAAAGGTAACCTTTCGGGTTCTACAATTCAGTGTGGCATAAGACCGATAGAGCCAATCCATCCCTAGGATAACATCAAAAGCAACCATGTCAAGTTCTATGTGGTTTGCTATAGGATCCCTACGAAGAATAGACACAACACAATTTTTGTACACCCCTAGCCACAACAGAATCACCCACTGGAGTGGAAATAGAGAAGGGTACAGCAATCACGTCTGGCTCAAACCCGAAACCAACAGCCACATACAGGGTCACATAAGCTAAGGTCGACCAGGATCAAGCAACACATATACATCACGGGAAAAAATTTGTAACATACCGGTGATTGTATCTGGTAAAGCTTCCATCTCCTGGCGATTATTCAACGCATACAGCTAGTTGCGACCGCTCCCGACAGCTGAAGTGACGCTCTTTTTGGGCAATGGTGCAGAAGAGTTTGCCTAAGACTTAGCTCCACCAACATTCCTCCAAGCAGAGGGACAATCTCTCTAGAAGTGGCCCATATGACCACATGAATAACACACCGACGAGCCCAACTGACACTTTCCCGAATGATGTCTACCGTAAGTCTCGCACCATGGAAAAGTACAATGCTGCTGAGCTACACTACCCTGTGACTGAGTATCCTGAGCTCTGGTTCCATGACCAGTCTGAAAACTCTGAGATCGCCTATCAACTGGGGATCTGGGCACTAGGGTGCTAGCTGCAGACTGCGCGTTACTCCAAAACTTCTTCTTTTTTCCATCTATTGCCCCAGTTGTCGCTCTGTGGCTGGCTGTGGTTCTAATCCACAGTTCTGGCTCTCTTTGCTTGCCTGTCCTTCTCCTTAGATTCAAAAATTTTCTTTTTCTTCTCTTCTACCTGCTGCATGTAGACTGTCAGCCTAACAAAGTCCAATTCCTTGTTTAGCATAGCTCTCTGACACTCCATCACCAGATCATTCGAAAGGTCAGAAGCAAAATTTCTCATTCGGGCCCTCATACTACTTGTCATCTTAGGAGCATAACGGGCCAACTAATTAAACTTTAGAGTATACTCCTGAACACTCATCTTACTCTGCTTAAGGTTTATGAATTCCTCCGCTTTAGCTTTCCTCAGCTCCAATGGGAAGAATCGGTCAAGAAAAGCTTCCACGAACTCGTCCCAAATTGTGGGCTCAGCACTATCACCCTTTGCGTCTTTCCATTCGTCATACCATTGATTCGCTACATCCTTTAGCTGGTATGCTGCTAGCTCAACACCTTTCACCTGATCAACATGAATTACTTTGAAAATCTTCTCCATTTTGTCTAAGAACTCTTGCGGGTCCTCTTCTACCTTAACGCCAGAGAACTTGGGTGGGTTCATCTTCATGAACTGGCCCACTCTAGTAACTTTGAATGTAACAGACGTTGACCTAGTATCCTCCGACCTTTGAGTCTGTGCCGCTACTAGCTGTGCAAGCATGTGAATGGATTGCCTGAATTTTGTATTCGATGTCCCTCTGAGAAAACTGGGGACTATTAACATTTGCCCGGGGAGCCCCAGGTAGACTGGTTGGGACTGAAGGTACTCCCAAAGTAGGAATAGGTTCTGGAGTATGCGCTCTATTATGGGTCCGCATCCCATGAATGGGACAGACTTCATCATCCTTAGCAATCACGCTGGTGCAACGGGAAGGCATAACTGGCTTTCAGAAAAGCAAAAAATCATTGATTAGAGGACAGATTAGTGTCCAAAGCATGAACTAAAACACAAAGAGGGGAAATATTTCCTAAACGCCTAGTAGTCTCCTGCTTATAAGTTTGGCGCGCTACACACCCATAAATAAGACTCTACCCGACGCGATTTCACAGACACCCTGAGACCATGAACCATGCTCTGATACTAATTTTGTCATGACCCAAACTAGGGCCTGGCTGTAACGAACATCCCGAACCATAAAGGCCCGGAATGCCCTTCTCTATCTGGTATTCATGCACAACATTCATACTATGAAAGAAAATGCAGATAAATATAATCTGCTAAGGAAACATGGTCAATTCTGAATTCAACATAAGTATGGAAATTAAAATTTAGCGACATCTAAATAAAATCTAACTCAATCTGCGAAATCTCTACTACATGAAAATCTAAACACTGTCTGAGACTGGGACAAGGCCCCAGTAGACCAAAACGGAAATAAAAGACATAAATCTGAAAAGTAAGGCCTTCTGGAATAAAGAAGGCTTACCAACTGGACACCTGCAACTTTGTCTGATAAACTCTACTGCTTTTCTGGACCCCTAGACTGAGCCTCAAAACCTGGAAGAAAAAAGGGGGGTCAATACAGATGTACTGATATGCAAAGTAATCCAAAATAAAGCTTTTATATAAATAAAATAGTTGAGAGCAACTTTGTCAAAACATTTCACATCAAGTGGTCTTCAAAACACATGGGCACTTTCTGAAAACATGTAACCTTTTTTTCAATGCAAAATTCTGATCTGTGTATTACTTCTGAGTTAGGTGGCACTCCCCTACAATTCTGATATTCCACAGGCTGTATGGAATTCGTCATTGACTCGGCAGGGAAGCCCCCAACCCAAGTGTGCCGCAAGGGTTGGAGTTCCTGAATTTGATATGCCACAGGGCTCTAGGCCAGCGTAATAAATGAACCCGGATCGGTAAATCCCGATTTTGGGCAATGAGCTGTCTGAACTTACGCCTTCTTCGGGGAACCACCTAAACTCTCTTTATGCCCAATTTTATCCTGTTCTGAATCATGTATGTTATCCGTTTCAACATCTGAAAATCTAATTTCAAACATGTGTTCTATTCTAGTCTGAATTATCATGGTATAATCTGAATTGGTGTCGTCACACCAAGACTTGCAAGTTCTATTTCTGAGCCATATTACAGTAAGCATGATCTTTATTAAAACATAGTTCTGACCACCAAAACATGCAAACGGTATAAAAGATTTCATATGCTGAGTCATAAGTCAAAACTATGCTTGAGTCCTTCAAACATAAGGTGGTCATGTGCTTTTGGCAAAAACTCTGCCTCTTTCATTATATGTGCATTCAACATTTATCAATACAAATAACCCTCTCTTTTGAATTCAAGATTCACAATTAAATCATTCATAATCAAGGCTTTCGTAACAATCTTTACAAGATGCATTTTGAAACAATTCATGTTATATGATAAGGAAAAAAATCATAACAAGAGAGGAATTTTCACATGAATCATGCTCTCAATTCAATCGTCAACATAAAAACATGTACACATATACATGTATTAATTCAAATCAATTTGGGAAAGGCCTAAAGACCAAAACAATATCATTTATGTTTCTAAAATATGAATATATTCATACATCCAAAAATCCCTTTCTTAAAGCCATGATTTCTATGCCCATGAGAATTTAGGAAAACCCTGTGTACCTTTATTTAGGAGTTCAATGGATACTTCTTGAAGCCTACGGTCTGGGGATTCCGAATTTCCAATCAATTTCTGAAACTCACGGTTGAATCTTGAGTTATTTGGATTTTTAGTTTGAAACCCTTGGGAGTGCTCTTGATAATCTTTTAGAAAAATATCAATGATATGGGTATTTGGGAGTTAAATCCCGTGTTAGAGGTGATAAGGGTTGTAAAAATACCATTTTACCCTTAATGAGACAGAGGTTAAATGCTGAAAATTTTCCAGGCGTGCAACAGACCATGCGTTGTATGCTATTTCCCACCGCACTAGAGCACGCGACGCATGCTATATCGCATGCTGCCACCGTACGTTGGACCATACGATGCATGCATATTGCATGATGCCACTATTTTGGGCATCCACACATGACCTAAATGACGTCTAACAATTCCAAAACTTACCCAATACGTACTACGACCTTGCCCCATCGCAACGCAACAAGAAAATCCAAAATTGGACATCGAGAAGGTCGAAAATAAAATCACCGAAGATCAAGAGATAAAAATGAGACTAAGTCTGTTTGACACTTAGGAAAAAAATTCAAGCTTTCAAGTCTTAGAGTAAACTACTAGGAGCTAATACATGTACGACTTTTATGGGCGTTACACATAACTTCATAAGTAGATCAAACTCAAGGGATAGGAATCAAGTTGTTTGTCGAGGAATGCAATTAACCTGATCATCAGTCCCTTGTTTACTGCAAATTAGATCTGCATCTAGCAAGTTCAACACATTGAGCGTAAGGTGTTTGACAAAATTCCCCAAAGATTCCCATGCTCCAACATTGGCAGCTATAATAGCAAACAACACCGTCTGTGGGGCTCCCCCAACGGAGGACTTCCTACCATTACCATCATTGAAAGATCCACAACCCTCTACTACTTCATTAGTAAAGGCTAATCCAATACAATACGCGAATCTACTAAAACCACAACAACCAGCATTAAAACTACTTATAGTACCATCCAAGCCTGTGGTCATGCTTCATGGAGAACCATCTATAACGTGGAAGACATCGGAGGTTAAAACCCTAATCATGCAGGAAAACCTACAATACACAATTGTTGATAAATTTTCATATGGTAAACCTGACATCAACAATTTCAGTAAGATGAACTCTGGACAATTTGGCATCAAACAAAAGTGCATAATTGGTGCATTGGATACGAGGCATATTTTAATCAAATTATTCAGTTTGGAAGACTATGTATAGATGCTATCAACGTCAGCGTTCTATCTCAAATCTACAGACAAATATTGGTAGATGAGAACTCTAAAATGGGATCCTTGGTTTGAGCCAGACGTGGAGACAACGATAGGTCTGGCATGGATTTCGTTACCAGATCTACCCCCTAATTTCTTTGCAAAAGAAATAGTTTTTTCAATAGCATATGCTGTTGGAAAGCCCTTGACAATAGACATGGTGACAAAGAATAAAATAAGGACAAGTTGTACGAAAGTGAAGATTGAAGTTGATTTGGTCATTAAATTACCACAGAGGGTTAGAATTAATGAGGAGGAGGATGACACAGGAGAAATAAGGTCACAATGAATCCAAAAACAATATGATTACGTGCCTAAGTACTATAGTGAATGTTGCTTACAAGGGCATGATGAGAAAGAATGTTGGACAGTTCATCCTGAATTGTTTGATGCAAAACGACAAGTTGATAAGGAAGCCGAGGAAGAAGAAGCAAAAAGAAAAAATAAGGGCCCAATGTATAATAAAAAGGTGTTTACTAAGGGAGGAATCAACAATCATAATCGGCAGGAATGGACTACTAGGAGAAGTAAATTTAGGAAAGATAAATATAGGCACATTGAAGGGGAAATTGAATAAAAGAATGAAAACCCTTTTGATGCACTTAAAGAAGAAGAAGAAAAGGTACAACCATAGATTCAAGAAGCACAACAAACAAAAGAATGGGCCAACTGGGTGTTTACCAATTAGAATGCTTCAGAAAATAACACATCAAAAAATAAAAAAAAGAGGCTTATCAGAAGAAGGAAGATGAAGATATTATTCAGCTTTATCAAACAATGAAGAGGCAGAAAGACAACTCTGAGACAAAAGTTCAACAAAAATCTAACAGTACTAAGGTGTAAAACAAAACAGAAGAATAGTTCGATGAGATGGTTAGTAATGCAGAAGGGGCTATAGTGTTGGCTGAACTTGATAATACAGACATTGTGACACTTGTCATAAGCTTGTATACTGCAGACTTAAAGGATAATATAGATGATATCGCAAAAGAGACTGACCTGTCACCTAAGCATATTGAAAGGTTGAAGGATCAACATATCAAGTAGAAGAAGAAACGAGTAAGAGAGGTAAATTCTTCTCAAGCTAATTCAAGGCAATAAAAATAAACAATTAATAAACCCTTGAAATATCAATGAAAGCTCTCATTTGGAACATAAGATTGATGAATACCCAAAAAGAGTTCACTAGGATTATTAATATGCACAAGAGATACCAATTTATTTCGTGGGTCTGATGGAACCATTTTAATAGAAACATAAATTGGAAGGGTACAGAAGAAGATTAGGACTCAATTATGCAATTGCTAATGTAAATTGGAAGATATGTGCATTTGTGGATGAGATTATGGAGTTTGAGTTATTGAAGGATGATGAACAACAAATCACTCTCACATTAAAGAATCAAGACCAAGGAATAGAAATTTGGGCCACGTTAGTTTATGCCAAATATAGTCAGACTGGAAGGATGCAACTTTGGGAATCTTTGTATGATGTAGCATCAGATATACAAGGTCTGTGGTTAGTAGGTGAAGATTTCAACGTCATTACAAATGATGAAGAAAAGTTAGGGGGATTACCGGTTTCAGAAGGGGAAAAACTGAGTTCAGCCATTGCATTAATATGCGTAATTTAGAAGATATGGGGTTTAAAGGTAGTAAATATACATGGTGGAATGGGAGAACTGATGATGAATGTATTTTCAAGAGATTGGATGGAATTTTGTGTAATGATAAAATGGGAAGTATTTTCCAATCATAGAGGTAAAACATCTAGTAAGAAGTGGTTCAGACCATTCCCCTTTGCTGATATCTATGAATACCAATGGTGCAAATGTAACTAGAAGTTTTAAATTTTTAAACTTTTGGTTAAAGGAAGAATCATTCATGGAGGTGGTAAGAGCTAGCTGGAGTACGGATTTTGAAGGGGATCCATTTATTATTTTTCATCACAAACTTAAAAAGTTGAAGAGGTTATCTCAATGGAGTAGGCAAACTTTTGGTGATATATTTCAAGAGATCGCTACATTGGAAGACTTGGTTCGGGTTGCAGAATTACAATTTGAAATTTATCCAACAAGAGGTAACAAGGAGAAGTTGCATGAATTTCTAGCCAAGTTGAATAGATATCTACATAGAGAAGAAGAGTTGTGGAGATAAAAATCTGGTATGGACTGATTTAAAGATGGAGAAAGGAATACCAAATTTTTTCATACTGTTGTTAAAGGTAGAAGAAGCAGGCTGAAGATTTCTAGAATTCAAAATGAACAAGGAGAGTGGCTAGAGAGTCAAGAGGATATAGCAGATCCAGCGGTTGAATTTTATAAACAATAGTTTCAAAAATAAGATGCGCAGCCTGATTCTGATATGTTGGCGGAACTGCCATGTATTATTACCAAAGAAGAAAGTGACGATATACATGTAATTTCAAGTATGGAGGAGGTACGTCGAACATTCATGGGATTGAATAGACATATCACAAGTGGGCCAGATGGAATGACATGTGCCTTTTATCAATATGCATGGGCTATAATAGGGCAAGATATTTTTCGAATGGTGCAAGCATTCTTTAATGGGACTGAATTACCAAGATTTGTAACTCTTACAAACTTGGTATTAATACCCAAAAAGTTAATGTGATGACCTTTTCGGATTTGAGGCCTATATCTCTGAGTAACTTTGTGAATAAGATTTTCTCAAGAATTATTTATGAGAGGATGAAGAAGGTGTTACCTAAGATGATTTCAAAAGAACAGGCTGGATTTGTTCAGGGCAGGAGCATTGCAGAGAATATACTTTTGGTGCAGGAAATTATCACGGACATAAGAAAGAGAGGTAAATTCCCTAATATGGTCATAAAGCTGGACATTGTGAAAGCATATGATAGAGTGGAGTGGAGTTTTTTTATGAATGTTCTAAGAAAATTAGGCTTCAGTGAAACACTAATTGATATGGTGTTTAAGTTGATTGAAAATAATTGGTATTCGGTCTTGATAAATGAGCAGCCAAAAGGCTTCTTTAAGTCATCAAGAGGGGTCAAACAAGATGATCCACTATCTCCTACGCTATTTATATTTGCAGCAGAGGTATTGTCTAGAGCTTTGAACAAACTAATGGAGGGAAAGGAGTTTAGAAGGTTTGGTATGCCTAGGAGTAGTCCTAATATCAATCACTTGGCCTTTGCAGATGACATGATAATTTTGTGTAAAGCTGAGTTATGGACTATGATGAAGGTGACTAACGCTCTGGATCTATATGAGAAAGTGTCTGGGCAAAAAATTAACAAGGAAAAGAGTGTTATCTACATGCATCATAGCATTTCTGAGGGAGATATGATAACTGCAGAAGTGATTACTAGTATATTAAGGAAAGAATTTCCTTTTAAATACTTAGGCTGCCCAATTTTTTATAAAAACAAAAAGCAAACATTACTACCGGCAAATGATTCATAGAATCAATTCTAAATTGCCAACATAGAAAGGAAAGTTGTTGTTATATGGCGGAAGAGCTATTTTAATAAAGCATGTCCTACAGAGTATTCCTGTACATTGCTTATCTGTTATGAATCCTCTGTTAAATGTACTTAATCATATCCAGAGAACAATGGCACAATTTTTTTGGAGTAGTTGTATCGGGGAAAAGGGAAGACATTGGTCAAAATAGAAGAATTTATGCCTTCCGGAAAATGAAGGCGGGATGGGGTTTAGACTGCTTCAAGATGTCTCAACAACTTTGTTTGTTAAATTGTGGTGGAATTTTAGGACGAAAAAAATAGTTTGGTGCTGCTACATGGAGAATAAATATTGTAGAAAGATGCATGCTAATCTGGTGATGTGGAAAGTGGTAGGCGATTCTCAGGTTTGGAAAAAAAATGCTACAAGCAAGAGAGCTTATTGAGCATCAGATTGGATGGCATATGAATCAAGGTAAGATTTATTTTTGGCATGACAACTGGACAGGTTTGGGTGATATATACACTATAATAGGGGAAGAATCACAATAGGATGAGTCTTACAAATATGTGAGGGACGTAGTGAAAGAGGAGGAATGGGGTGCGGAGGTGCTGAAGATGTTAATTCTTGAAGATATGGTACAACATATAGTCAATAATATTAAGGTGTCAAAACTAAATCAAGTTGTGTATAGGGCGTATTGGAAGTTAAATGCCACTGGGAAGTTCACAGTCAAATCGGCTTGGCAGTATATTAGGTACAAAGAGGAAGAAAATGAGATTTATATAAGGAATTGGGTAAAGGAGCTTCTATTTAAAATTTCATTTTTTATGGGGAGACTATGGAAGTTCAAGGTACCAGTTGATGATAGAATATGAAAATGGGGAATTCATGGTCCTTCTAAATGCTGGTGTTATGTTATACTAAATAATGTAGGAAATCACTTGTATATTTTTATACATGCTTTTTCATAGTAAAATTTACAAGATAAATGGTACATGATTAAATAAGAATGTGTAATGAATTGCATTAAGTAATGCAGCAAGAAATTTTCACCGAAAACTTCAAGTGGAACTTTGAAACTCGAATTCAGACTCTTTCTCCTCTTTGTTTTCTCTTTGTTTTTCTTTTTACTTCAGTTCTTTTTCTCCTCTTTTTTCTCTCTAGTTTTCTCTGTTTTCTGATTCAGTGAGTGACATTGTAAATGTGTAGAATAATGTTTGTACGTTCTGGTATGGGGAAGAGTCCTTTAATACATGGACTTTGGGGGAAATGGTTACTATCAAATAAGGGGAGGATTTCAAATTTTGAACTCTTTATTTATTTTTATTTTATTTATATATATATATATATATATATATATATATATAGAAGATAATAATAATAATAGCATATAAAAAATAAAAAATAAATAAAAATAAATAAAATAAAATAATAATAAATATAATAATAAGTGATTAATTTTTATATTTAAGAAAATATAGTAAAAATTTATAAATAGCCAAAATAAATATAATAAAATAGTACTAAAACTACTAGCTTATTTATTTAAAATTTAAAAAGATTTTTTTTTGAATTTTTATATTAATAAGTTAAAATTTGAGGAGGATCAAAAATCACGTGTCTACATTTTCTCTTTCTTATACTCATTTTGTAGTCTCATATGATGATATTTAGTCACTTTTCATTGCTCGAATAATGTTATTTTATTTTATTTTATTTCTTCCTTTTCAGTCTCATCATACTTTCAATTGGTCGATATAAGACTGTTAATTTAGTCTAGTATAGATGCATACATTTATATATAATATATGCACGATATCTTTATAGGTTTAGTATCAATCATCTAATTTTCTTAACAGGTAAGACGAGACTAAAAGGGGGAGAAATAAAATAAACTAAATTAAAATAAACAAACATCATTCAAGCAATGAAAAATGATCAAATATCATCATATGAGAGTACAAACTAATTGAACACTCAATCAAATGAGTATAAGGAAGAGTGATGGTAGTAACAACCAATTACTCAGAACAAACGTCTATATTGAGAAGGACTAGTACTTGTTCTCAAACACTACTTGTCCCATGAACACCCACAAGTCATAACCATCAATCTTCCTTATGCTCATTAAACGCGTCTAATATCATTTGATGATATTAGTTGTTTGCATTGTTTGGATGATGCTTATATATTTTATTTTATTTTTTTTATTTCTTTCCTTTTTAGTTTCATCTCACTGATTTACAACTATAGCATGCCTTAAATATCACTTGATCATCTTCAAAAGTGATTTGGTATCTCAATTAATGTATCTAAATTGTTTTACAATGTCTAAAAGGTGTTAATTTTTATATTTTAATTTTATTTAATTTAATTTTTATTTTTTGATCATTATTCTAACTTGTCTATATATTCAAATAGTTGATCATAAACCTACGAGTTGGTGAATAATCGACTTTTCAATAAATTAATAAGCTATGTATCATGTGTAGAAACCATCATTGGCGTTAGTATATAATAAATTATTTGCACAGTCTAGTATTTATTCAATCTTTGCTTAATTAAAATTACATAAACATTCTTATCCTTGAATGTTTGTTCTACACAAAGATTGGTGTCGTCCGAGAAAGAGTGGCTTGCTTGTGGTCCGAACTGCCCGTCCTCACCTCCTCCATACTCCTCTTCTTCAAAATCTTCAAAACTATCCCATTCATTCACCCATGCAATTGTATTCCATTGACATATTATCCACTGTCGGGGTTGAGGGTGGGGTGGGGTTGATGCGAAAGCTTCTTCCTGGGACCTTCCATCAAGTTTAACCCATAATATAGGCCTGAAATTATTAGAATCAATGCAAAACATGTATAGTTCCACGTGTCTATCATTCTGTATGAACGTTGGATAGATTTTACCCCTCTCGTTCATCAAGTAACTAATTACCGTATCGCTTTGATCACAACTTAATTCACCATTATCCATTACGCTTATAATCATATCGGCGTATGAACCGTTGCGATGAAGGGCAATGGAAACTGTCTCCTTAGACGCGGTTTTTCAAACCCAACATTTAGGAGTCTCCTCCCATTCACCAGAAAATAAACCACCATCAACCACATAATCTACAATAAACATGATATATCTCGATGATAGTATTTAATAGACATGAACAGTGATTTCTGAGCCTAGACTTAATAGACTATAGTCGTCTTTTTCTTAGCTATTTTCCTTACAGTACACGATCGAGCCTTTTTCGATGGCCACCGGAATAATTCAATGAATTACAGCTTACAAACAACCTAAGGAGTGTTGGAATGTTACTATTGAGCCAAAATTGATTTCAAAAAGTGGGACTGATTTTTAAGCTTTTTATACGAAAATGGATGAAAAATTGGGGCTAAAATATGAGAAAATGGCTTAAAACAATGGAGATAATGTCACTATTCAATGGATGTCAGAAAATTCAATTAAAAATGGTCGAAAAATTGAGAAAATGACGAAAACATTGGGTGGTTGGTGGTGGATTGATTGAGAAGCTTGATATTTTCTTTAAAAAAAATTAATTATCCAATATTTATATTTTTGGACATGGACTAAAGTATAGTTTTTAAAAAATTAGGGCTTAAATGGAAAAGCAACTAAAGTGTATATTTTGTAAGTTGAGTGCTAGGGTTACCTTTTTTTTTTGTGGTCCCCTTAGGGTGTCTAAATGTCAAAAATAGCTCTAGATGTGACCTTTTAGCAAAGAGACCTGTATATGTTCAATAAAATGAAAGTTAAAGTGATGATCCGTTGAACTTAACTCTTTCCATTATATGTTGAAATTAAATCTTTGATCACATAGACCTATTAATTAATTAAACATATTAGGTTCGTCATCAATATGTATATATGTTGATTTTTAATTTGGATAAATAAACATTGAATACAACACACATAGTAGTACCTAATAAAGTGATGTCCACATATCCTAGTAGTGAAATTAACGTAATGTAGTTGCCATCTTGATCATGTGCGGACTAGTTAACTTCAGCAGATCAACTACAAGGGTTGGTGTGGTGGTTTAGCACCTCACCCCTTAAGCAAGAGGTCGGGGTTCGATTCCCACCTCTGGTGAATGGAAAAAACTCTTTAGCCAGTTTCCTACCGCTTAGTGCGCTGACAGTAGGAACGGAGGATTAGTCTCACGGTTGCCAGCTGTGAGATACCTTGGAAAGCCCAAAAAAAAAACTTCAGCAGATCGTTAATTTCTAGATATCCAGCACCATGAACTTCCTTCAATTTGGATTTATTTTATGGTTTCAACTAAATGGGCTAGCAGCTCTTCCCAGTAGGAAATTACATCGACAAAATTTTCTATGTATACGGAAATTTTCTAATAAACTTCAGCTTTCTTTCCACATCGTCCTTGTGGGAATGAAGTGTGTATGGAGGTTGGGGTTGGCTTATTACATTGGATTTGACAATTATCAGGAGCAAAATAGGGTCGTATGGTTCCACACCAACCAGAGTGATTACAACGTTCACTATCCAATATTGGGGGGGCTGGCGTATTGCATTAGCTTTGATTTGTTTTCAGGATAACCAAAGTCACTAGAGGAAACACCGGCCAGACTTGCTGCAACAGAACTCTGGCAGATATATGAGAATGTCTTAGTCTTTGCCGCAATATTCTCGACATTGGTTTTGGCAGTTATGGTTTTAGCGCTGTTGTAGGGGCCTTTATGCCAAAAATACTCTTTATCCAAACTATTTTGTCAAATACCCACAAGTTTTAAATCCTTTGCCAAATACCCACTTAATTCCACATCACCACCAATTTTTCCAACTTAACAATTTCAACCCCAACCTTTATAATAATTCACTTTAACCCAATACTTCAAACTTAATAAATTCACCCACAAGTTTTTAATAATACACTTCAACCCACTCCATCATCCACCACTATATATATATAAAATGATATCTAGGTTTCCAGAAATATTAATAAAATAATTCCAAAAGCTAAAATAGAAAGTGGTTATTTTTCCCACCAAAAAGCTCCGAATTCGGACACTTTTTCGGCGTTATTTTTCGATGATCAGCTGTAAATTAGTCCACAAACATAATAAGCTTGTCCATTGCATCCATTGTTACCCCATTTGTTTCTTATCTTCTCAAACACACTTTTCACCATTGTTAAAAACCTTTAAATGACTCACATTCCTCAAAACTACTTTAGAAAGTGCATTACAGTAGCTCAGGCAACTCCAAGTTCATTTCTTTATTCCATAAACCCAACAATCATTGATTACAAGCAATATTTGTAATTTCAAGTATTTGTACGAAAATCTGTGTAGTCATCGACCCGTCCTCGCCAATCATCGACCGTGCATACAACACATAGACCATAAGCATAATCTACCATCGACCTAAGCTTAATTCTAGGATGTCTATTGCAGAATTTATTCTGGTTTTTGGTGATTTCATGGGAGAATGGGTGGAGACTTCAAAATATTGAAAATGGAGATCATTTAACAAGGTGACAATTCCCATTCCTATTCGCTGCAACAGTTCATACGATGAATTTATTGCAAGCGTAATGCAGAGCGGGGATCTAGATTATGCGTCGAGCGACGTGGTGATTAGTTATGTAATGCATTCGAGGGAAAAGGTGAATCCTAAGATCATAAATAGCGATGTATGTGTGCTGACGTACATAATGCATGCTGATGCAGATGGATTTAGGCCAATTTTGAGGATAAATGTGGTTGAGAGGTCCTTTGAAGGATCGTTGAATTCATCAGCACTCCCACCGCGGTGCCCGACAGTGGACGATGATTTGATCGACGACTTTTTGAATGATTACGAGAATGATGTCCATGATACAATTAATATGGAAGATTATTCTATGCATATGGAGGACTTTTCATCGGACTCGCAAGATGATGAAGAAGACCGTGAAACAGAATCACAAGCAGGACACTCCTTCACCGACGGAACCTATATCTATTGTGGTCAAACATTCACCGATAAAAAAGAGCTGAAAATGCAACTAGATGCAGCAGCGGCGAGACAGTCTTTTTATTATTACATGGAGAAGAGCTGCACAAAATTGATGAAGGTGCAATGCTTATCTCGTAGTTGTGGCTGGCTGTTGCGGGCAAAAAAGTACGACACCTCGGATAGATTTTGCATATACAAACATGTCGGGATGCACATGTGCGGCGATGAAAATGCCACCCGCAGGCACAAAAAAGTCTCATACGAATTGATTGCTTCAGTATGCGTAAATCATTTTCGGGATGGTAAGGGTCCAAGCATAAGAGAAATTCAAAGAATTATTTTTAAGGAGTTGCGTTGCAACACAAGCTATTGGATGTGTTGGAAAGGAAGTGTAGTTGCAAAGAACATCATTCGCGGGACATCGAAGCACGGATACACTTGCTTGTCGACTTTTTCCCACATGGTGGAGTTATTGGATCCTGGGTCTTCTTACTCTATCATGGTAAACCAGATGGATGGATTGTTCGTTTACTACTTCTTAGCATTCGGAGCTTGCATTCGAGGATATGCCCACATGAGAAAGGTAATTGTCGTCGATGGAACACATTTGTATGGCAAGTACGGGGGCATTCTGCTGAGCGTCGTTGCACAGGATATCGAAAATCATATATTTTCGATTGCCTTTTGTGTCGTCGATAAAGAGCACGATGCTTCTTAGACCTTCTTCTTCCAGAAGTTGAAGTCTATTACAGAAGATGAACCAGATTTATGCGTCATCTCCGACAGACACATTAGCATCGCTAATGCCTTCTCCCATGTATACAGTTATACACATCACGGACTTTGAATGAGGCACCTCGCTGAAAATCTTTGCGTAAATCAACACTGCGGAGAACATCTTGATCTATTGTACGCCACGAAAAAGGCTTATTCCTTTGATGAGTTTAGCGATAATTTTATGGAATTGAAGAGTAAATTCCCCGAGGCAGCTCATGTCCTTGAAAATGTGCTTGGTTTTGAAAAATGAAGTAGAGCACATTTTTTGGGCAATAGGTATGACGTGATGACCACAAACATCGTCGAGTCTCTCAACTCGATTTTGATGGATGAACGGGAGTACCCCGTGTTATACATATTCATTTAATTGCTAAAAAATTTGGTGAAAAGTTTAGGGAGCGGCATGCATTTATCGGTGGTAAAGAGAACATATTTATGCCTTCTGCGGAAAGGATCCAAAGGGATAATAAGAATGTGAGTGATTCCTTGTATGTGGATAATACAAACGGGGTTCTCGATAAGTATACGGTGTTTGGCAACGGTGTTACTGCCAAGGTCAATCTCTTAGAGAGGAGTTGTTCTTGTCGGAAATTTAACTTGGTGAAAATGTCGTGCAAACACGCAATGACAACTTTGCGAGCAAAGTACGACGATCGCTTAGATTATGGTAACTCTATCTACGACTACTCTTCGCCAATTTATAAAGCTTAAAGTTACCTCCTCGCATACTCGAAAGCAATTAACGTGGTCCCTCTGGAGGCTGAATGGATTGTGCCACAGGAATTGGTAGACACCAAAATTTCTCCATCCCCGTATGATCCCAAACTCGGAAGGAAGAAAGTCAAACACACTAAGGGCGTCGGTGAAACATTCAAGTTCAAAAGGAGGAATAGGTGTTCAATATGCAAGAAATCCGGACACAAAAGAACCACGTGTAGAATGGGCATCAAATCATAAATAGGCTTTGTTTTAGCTTCAGTTGTAAAGCTACTATTTTGGGGGATGAATGTGTATTTCTGTAGATTTTAACGCTCAATTATTATCGACCTAAAGCTTTGTCTACGATTGACTATCTATAGTCTACGGTATATATAATATATGATCTATAAAATATTGTGTATTGATTATATTATTGCTGATCTAACACGTTATGTTGGTCATTTTCCTGACTTATCTCTCCAATCGATGTAATTAATCATTATTTCCCTTGTTTCCCATTCCCATTTATTAAAAAACTGCACAAAACGTCTCTTCACGAGGAAAAACAGCTGGTATCGCGTACGAAACGTTTTCTCTTGTCAGACACGCCGACCTACCATTGGGTGGATATATGAACGGACGCAATCTACAGGTCTATAAGTACAAACCCTCTTTCTACGCAACCCTTCAGTTTTTCCTAAATCAAAAATATCAAAAATCGTCTCTTCTTCTTCTTCACCCAAATAAAAAAATGCCTCCAAGAAGGATACCCTTGCGCCCCATCAGACATGTTCCTCCGAGGCACTATGACCTCTTCCTTCTAAGGAATAATTTGGACCGGCTTTTCTATGGGCTGAGTCAAGACCGCATCTACCTGGAGTGGGAGCTCCGTCGCATTGCTCATTTCTTGAGGGCAATTCTGGAAAAGCTCGAAATGAAAGGCCCTGACTACATCACCCCCCACCATCCCCATAATTTAGTTTAAATGTTTTATTTTAATATATGTTTTTAAGTTTTTTTGATTTGTTCATTGCTGAAGAAGCTTTCTTTGTAGGATCTTTTTAGAAGAAAACTTCTTCCATTTTTTCCTTTTTGATATAAATTTTATTATGTAATGCAATGAACAATTTTAATACAACTATGTTTCAGTTTCTTTTAACATTGAGTGTTTGTCATCTTTGTTCTGATCCCTTGTTTGAAAACTCGAATCAAATATGTCTGCCTTTTCAAGTTACAGTAATGTGGCTTGACTAATTTCCTGAAGAGTAAAATCTAATGTTTAGATTTTATACAAAGTATTTCATCGACTGTACATATTATTCGATCGTAGACTACATGAATCGATGGATCATCGGGTAAATTAAAACAAATAATAACAGGTTTTCAAAAAATAATTTAATTTTAAAAGATTTAAATAGATTATATATTATGTGGATGGTGGAAGAAAATAATTAAATTAAAAATAATTTAAATAGATAATCACACATTTTGGGAATTATGAAAGACAATTATTAAATTATTATTTTTTAAAATAAATAATAGTAACATGTATTTTGGGTTGGTGGAAGAAAATAATTAAATATAATATGATTTAAATGGATAATCACATGTTTTGTGGCTGGTGGAAGAAAATAATTTAATTAAAAAGGATTTAAATAGATGATGTTGGACTAGTGGTGACACTTAATAGACCGTCATATATCATGCACTATGTCCTCCATCGATCAATTTGGTATATCGTAGATTTTCACGTTTATTATCGCATCGACTGATATCATTATTATGCATAGACCATGGTGATCTATGTATACAGTTATAGACCATCACTTGGATGTAGTTAAAAAATAATTAAATGAATTATAAATAAATGTGATGTGGATTTCTACACATGTCAAGGAGTGTAAACAAGTCACATAATCATATTAGAGCTTAAGAAAATTAGGGAGGGTGAATTAAGAAGTGTGTGGATGGGTAGTGGTTGAATGCTCAATATCGTAAGAGTAATGTTTCTCAAAGTACAAGTATGTATTGAGGATGATAAATGTTTTACCACTATCAATTGCACACACTCTTTTGATTTAGGGGTGGTGATGAAAGACATATGTGGAATGTGTAGGCATCAAATACAATACATATCCTATATACATACTTATGCTTTGTTTAAATATTACTCTTATGATAATGAGCATTCAACCACTACCCATCCACATACTTCTTAATTCGCCCTCCCTAATTTGTCTAAGCTCTAATATGATTATGTGACTTATTTACACTCCTTCACATGTGTAGAAATCTGCACCACATTTATTTATAATTTATTTAATCATTTTTTAACTACATCCAAGTGATGGTCTATAACCTTGTACATAGATCATTGTGGTCTACGCCTAATCATTATATCAGTCGATGCGATAATAAATGTGTAAGTCTACGATAGACTATACTGACCGATAGATGACATAGTTCATGATCTACGATGGTCTATTAAGTGTCATCACCAGTCCAAGATCATCTATTTAAATCATTTTTAATGTAATTGTTTTCTTCCACCGGCCCCAAAACATGTGATTATTCATTTAAATCATACTATATTTAATTATTTTCTTCCACCAGCTCCAAAACATGTTACTATTATCTATTTATTTATTTTTTAATTTAATTATTCATTTTTTAACTACCTCCACATGATGGTCTATAGATGTATACATAGATCACGGTAGTCTGCGCATAATCAGGAGATCGGTCGATGCACTAATAAAGGTGTAAGTCTATGGTAAACCATACAAATCGATAACTGACAAGGGTCATGATCTACAACAGTCTATTTAGTGTCACCACCAGTTCAAAGGAGAAAAATTACTTTTCCAACGATAAAAAATGACTACTTTTGTAAGCCATCAGTGTGAACACTTTGTTTTTACTTCATATATAAGATGTACATCCCTCCTTATTTTATTTCATCAACTTTATTTTATTTTTAAAAATTCTACAATGTCGCAAGCATCTCAATCATGCAATTCTAAAAATACTCTAATTTGTCATTGTGGGAATGCGGTTGTCTTGAGGACGTCACGCACAGATTCAAATTCAGGTCACAAATTTATAATTGTGAAATTGCAAAAGTGAGGTGTGCGTCTTTTTTTAAGGAAGTTAAGTTAATGGTTATGTAATTATTTTTTTTTCCTAGGATAATGGTGTATGCTCGTTTTTCAAATGGCTTGATGAGCTATCACCTCCATCCAGTCCATCAACGTTTATTCCGGGACTCGAGACATCAAATTTTCAGGGGTTGACAAAATTTAATCTACTACAAAGGCTCCAACAATGCGAAGAAAATAAAGATTTTCTCATGACTTTGTTCAAAGAAGCCAAAGAACAGAGGGATCACTTTAAACTATTGCTACATGACACCCAAATAAAGAGGGATCAACTAAAACAAAAATTGATTTTGGCCGAATAAAGAGAGAATGTCCTAAAAATGATGTTATGTGCTATAATGTTAGTATTCGTTCTTTGGAAAAGTGTAACATGGATGTAGTGATATTGAATAAATAATAATAATAGTTCTACTTTTGTATAATGTTAAATACTATTTTTGATAGAACCATAGTCGATTAAACAACACGTCAACTTAAATTCGACCAGCAGGGTAATGATAGACTATGCATATGGTATATGGAATATTATGTATGCATTCTATGATATCAAACATACAATGTACCAACTATGACCACACCCTGCGTATTCAAATTCCATGTCACAAATCAGTTTGATAGAAACAGATTCATCTCAGAATCATAACAAGTTTCATAAAATAAAAGAATAATTGTCATATCCTACCACCAAGTCCTTCAAACTTCATATTTGTGAAATAAAAAAAAATTATCATATCCTAACAACTCATCATTTAACAACAAATTAAACATCTTAGCATTTAAATGTCTCTTTCCCTAAGTTCTTCATCAACACAAGTGTTACTGTTGATTTCATCAATAATGTCCATGACCCATCTGTTTGGACAGCTTCAACTTTTTTTTTCTTAACAATTGCAGTTGCTTCTTCATTCTCACCTTCTTCTCTTTCTTTTTTCAGCATGTGCATTAACTGCTGCTTCTTCAGTTTCCTTTTCTTCCACACCTTCTTTTCTTACTTCTCCTGCAACAATTGTTTCTTCCTCAGCTTCTTCTTTTCGTTCACCTACTGCTTCTTACTTAACTTATTGTTCGTCAGCTTTGTCAGCTTCTTCTTCAACAGTTTTTCCTTTTCCGCACCTCCTTGTTCATCTACTGCCGCTTCTTCTTCTTCTTCTTCTTCTTCTTCTTCTGCTGCTGCTACTTTTCCACCTTCTTCTTGGATCTTATCATCTATACCATCCTTTTTTTATTCTTCTTTTTTCTCTTCTTCCACAACAACAGCCAACTCATCCATTTTGCTCTTTTTTTCTCCCTCTTCATTCCTCTCCGATTCATGCACATGCACTATTTCATAATATTACAAAGTGTTATTGATATTTAAAGCTGAATATTCATTAACAACATCAATTAATGAATGAAGATACCTCGCTCATGTTGTCGCTCATTTTTTTCTTTTTTCTTCATTCCTTTCTCTTTGATATAGGCAGCAATATCCAACACCGCTTCCTCCCACACGCTTATGAAGATCCTCAGAGGATGAGGTTCCCACTATATCTTTGGAGGTGCTCGGAGAATCATTACCACCAATGTATACTCCAATGGAGTTACCATCCAAATTCTCGTCATCATCGCTGTCCTCATTTGAAGTAAGGACAGTCACCCCTTCTAACTCTTTCTCCAAGCCATCGAGGACGTTATTCTTTACCTCATCCGTATATGGCTCAAACGTAATCATGAAATCCATATTTGTCTCACAAACAGTAGGGATGATGTACGGATGTACTTTATACCAAATATCAATTAACAATTACCTAACATTCGATAAAACAGTACTATTATTGCATTATAGAAAATAAGTTCATACCTCGATAGCTTTTCCTTTATACTTGAATGGGCCGCCTTCGATTATCTTATCGCTTTTTGAAGTGTACCATTTGAGGATGCGGGGGATGGGTAAGGGCTCATCCATTGATTTTTCAGCAAATTCTCCAAGATGAGGAAAGGCCTCATAGATCCAAATCTATAAGAAGTACAAAAGTGAAAAAATAACTATGAGTCTATGACATAGTATAAATAAAATGATAATCTATGGTAAACTCACTAAAGGGTTTATGGTAGATACCATGAATGCCCAGGGAAATTCGAATAGAGCATAGAATGCCTTCTGCTTCTCATCAAATACTTCCTTCTGCTTCTTCCAGTCACTTTTCTTCTTTAGATAGTCCATGGTCAGTTGAAATGTCTCTTTCCCCCATGGATACTTCTCGAAGAAACTCAAAGAGTCGACCATTCAAATCAGTTTTGTGTCGACAACCTTTGTCGAATCTTTCGTAAGCAACATGGTGTGCAAGAACCACAGTAGACAACACTTGAAATTCTGGTCCTCGTTCAGCTTATTCCCTCTGATCAGGTGTAACAAGTTGACCGCTGTGATGTTTTTGTTTTTTGTCACCTTAAAACAAAAATTGTCCCCCTTTGCTAACACCTTCTTCATTTTTGATTCACTGGGGTATGATGAGCAGTTCAACCCCGTGATCAAACAAAACTCTTTCAAGTCAAAATAGACAGGCTTGTTATTAACGCAGAACCATATCTCATGACACATCTTATCGTTCTTAGCGCGTCGCAATAGCAAATAATGGACCAACTGCCCATTGAACTTGAGATGTACCGGCAGGTTTCTCAGGTATCCAAAACAGGACCGCTTGAATCTTTTCTTCAATTCTTGGTCGACAAGAATTTGCTTAAATTCTCGATAAGCATCCATTTTTTATCTGACCGATATCTTTGTCGGGAAAGATCCGCCCTCGTCAATTATCGTTCGAAGGTCATACCGCTCCACGAAAATGCACCTTGAAAGATATGGCACAGGCAACAAATCATTATCCCCATCATCACTATTACTCCCACTTCCCTCGCACCCTTCACTGTCACTACTGACACTCCGCTTGGCAACATCTTCACTAGAATCGATGTAGTAGCTTTTCTCCTTTAACTCTAAATCTGATTCAGACACCGACTTTTTAATTTTCTTTCTTTTTGACACTTTTTCAACTGCCGCAACTCTTCTTTTTCTACTACTACCAGCGATATTGTCTTTCTTTCTTTTCTACCCATTTTCAACACAATCTACACCTAAAGAACAAATCTCCCATTTTCAGTTCATAGACCACAAGTCTATCAACAGAAATAACTCAATGATCAAATGACCCCCCCCCCCCCCAAAAAAAAAAAAAAATGAACAAACACCCCACCATTAAATAGTTCACTACCCAAACATACAATAATTGAACCAAAATCGAACATGCAAAATATCAAAACACAACAATTGCTAAAAATCAAACTAGTGCACCTAATCAAACTAATTAGCTATTAATATTTCAATTTTCACTATTTCAGCAATCATGTTTTAAAAGAATTTCATACGTCTGAAAATTGAAATATATCTAGGGCATTCTCATTACATAGACCACGGGTCTACGGACAGAAATAGGACGTTGTTCAAATCAAAATGCCAAAATAACTCTTCAAACAACAATTATACCACCATTCAACACTTCGTTGCTAAAAAAAAATACGATTAAATCAAAACATCAAATTCAAAAAAAAAATTCTACATCACTACCAATCAATTAGCAAAAAGAAAAACCATTTAAATGGATCTAGAAATGATCGAAACTCGATTTTAACTAACCTTGCGAAACAACAATGCACCCTTAGCAGCTGCAAACGAAGAACGTACGAAAATGGAGTTTTTGGGATAAGTTGTTTGAAAGCGGGAGTTGGGAATTGAAGAGGAGAGAGAAGATTTTTTTTTTTTTGGATATTGGAATAAGTGGGGGACAGTTAGGTGTATTATATTAAATTTGTAAAGTTGTATAAATGATGAATTGGTCCCTTAGCCCACGTGTGGGCCCCACTTTTTTCAATTTTTACACCCTAAACCTAAAAAATAAATCAAAAAGAAATTAAGTGGGTATTTGGCAAAATAATTTTGCAAAAGTTCTTCTTTGCCAATTATTCCCCAGTTGTAGTGTGTTTTTCAACACCAACCCCGGTGACTACAACACTGTCTAGGAGGACAGTATTTTTTGAATATAAGTTTTGTTCACAGTATACAAAATATTCTATATTATCAGGTAAACTTCACTTGCTATTGCAGGTTGCCTAACTTTTTCTTTTTAAACTTTTGTGTAAATAATTGGGTAACCAGCAATAACAATCAAGTTAACTTATAGTGTAGAATATTTTGTGCACTAACGATGAACAGAACTTAAACTCGTATTTTTTGCATCCATTATGATATTTGCATTGTTTTTCCTTACGTACGCCACAACTACAACGAGGTGTTTAATTTGATAACAATTATTTCACCTACAATGATGGTGTATATAAATGAGATGAGAACTGAAAATTATCATATGATATGGACAATTATTTCTCTAGTCTCTTATCCACAACACAACAATCCCTTTCCAATCGGTTTGCTAGTATAAACATAATCATTCGGAATTTGGCCGGGTTTTAGACAAAAGACCTTTATTTATTATATTAATTAATAATGCATTTCATATGTTGACATGCATTACAATTACATGCACACAGTACATTAATATTCAAACAGGATCACCAGTCCGAAAAGAGAAGTAGAAGTACATCCTCAAGCATTTAGAGAGCATTGAGGAAGAAGCTTTGAAAGCGTCTCATAGGATATTTTTTACCACCACCTTGTATTCCGCATTTACCTGTCACTGCTGCTACTTCACATTGACTGACAGTTTTCAGGACCACAATATTCTGGTCCGGCTCCACACCAACCCCAGTGACTACAACAATCTCTACTTGGACAGTTTATACCATCACCTTGGTATCCGCACATTCTCTCAACCTGGGTTAGTTCAAGATGGCCAAGCATCGTTTCATTGGCCGGCAAATGAAAGGGATGAGATGGATTGACTGAGAGCTAAAAGGCTAACTAATGCAATGCTTCCTCTCATTATGTGGATTGCTATGACATGTTGTCTCATCGATGCTCAGGTATATATAGGAAAAATATTATATATCAAAGTTAACGCTTATGCATCCATTCCATTTGGAAGATGTTAACGTTTTATTATTACTCTGGGATGGGTGAGGGGGTTGTTGGGGTGTGGGGAGGGGGGGAGAGGGTATCAAAAGTTTTGAAAAATAATTTTTCTAGAAAACAAGTTCTTTAAAAAATGAGAAAAATGACATCTCTAAAAGTAAGGAAAGCAAATGTCATTTAACCAAATTAATAGTGTCCTCCCAACACTCCAACACACCTCATTTTCGCCCACACTAAATAGGTAAAAGTGCTGAGTTACTCTACATCAAACAAGTGCAAAGTTCTCTTGTACTTAATGTTTCTCCATTATAGCTATAGGCAACTCACCCTACTTTTCTTTTTGCATTAAAGAAGAACATCCGTATTTGGTGCTATATTTTGGTGGCTTACCTAATTAAAAGAGCTTACAAAATCATCATTTTCAAAAGCACTGTCCCAAAACCAATCCAAGTGTTGTCTTATTATTCTTAAATGCAACTTAAGAAATAAGCATGATTGTAGCGTCATCAGATAAACGGGTATCAACATTATTTATGATCTACCCTAGACTTTTAGGCTGTTTATGGTCTTCTTTTGTAAGGATAGTCAAATCTTACTGGTCTTTTCTCAACGATCATGTTAATAGTTTGGGTCGTCAAATATGTAACATTTTAAGTATCAATGATCAAAGGAGAAGCATAAGTATAGCAACATGTCAGGTAGAACCTGTTTGGGTTGACTTTCGGTCTTTAGCTTATAAGCTAAGCGTTATAAGTTGAGATTTCTAACATATAGTTTTTGACTTATTTTTATCATTTTAACTTAAATCAAGTGTTTATAAGTACTTTCTTATTTTATCCAAACACTACAAAGATACTTCAATAAAATTTATCAAAATAGGCGACGGTCTAGCCTATACATATATACTTACTTTGTTAATATTACTTCACGTGTCCCAATTCATATAACTCACTTTTCTTATTAGCCAATCTAAAAAAGAATGACATATTCCTATATTTAATAACAAGTTAATTTTAAAATACTTATTTTACCTTAAATGAAATTATTTATAGCCACAGAATTATCTTAAACTTATTTTGGACTACAAATTTCAAAAAAA
Organism: Capsicum baccatum var. pendulum; assembly: GCA_030864225.1. Classification (NCBI taxonomy): domain Eukaryota; kingdom Viridiplantae; phylum Streptophyta; class Magnoliopsida; order Solanales; family Solanaceae; genus Capsicum; species Capsicum baccatum. Next base: position 51,295,249 of record CM061552.1, on the reverse strand, counting down.
TTTCTTACTTTCTTAAATTTAGTATCAACTTAAATTAATAACTCACATAAGTTGTGAGACGGATGGAGTATTAAATATTGCCAAATGAATATTGTTAAGTTCAGTTTCAAATTGAGGGCCTCTTTGAAATGTTATTATAACCGTAAAATTCATGGGCATGGAAGCAGCAGGAATATAAGTCAAATATTTGAGGCAAAACATGAGGTAAGAAGTCGGATGAGGAAAAATTAAACTAAAAATTACATAAATATACAACTTATATTTTCAATATTACAAAAAATCTCAACTCTCTAAACATATTACAAAAATCTCAACATATACACAGAATGCTATGTATATGTCGGCTATGTTATGTATATTAATAGGGAAAAAGAGTAAAGTCATTAAAAAGGTGAAAGAGAGTGTAATTACTTTCAAAAGGGTTGATATTTATGTTATTTATACAAAATTAAAGGCATATAGTTGAGATGGATGGGTAACTGGGTATATACATAGAGAACTATCAATGCCCCATGGCCCATGCCTTCAATTTCAAACATCTCACTCAATTGATCATGCAAATAAGTTTCTAGAATTCAATACATATATATTATAACTCGATTTCGATTATCTCCAAAATGCCCTCATTTTTTTTCCCTACTGAGGTTAGAGCTGCCTACTCGGAACTGGGAAGGGGTACAATCACAACACTAAAAAAGCTATTTAGCGGCAATAAGTTAATGACAATAATAGTTTAATTGTCATTAAATATCTTTTTAAAGATAATTACATATATTAGTGACAATTACAATTTATCATTCTTTATCAATGCCCTTAAAACATTGCGACATTTAAACATATGACTATTAACTAATGTCGATAAAAGTTTTAATAATTTTTTTTAAAATACATAATTATTGTCGCTAATTAAAACAAGTACCATAATTAGCATCCCACTCCTCCCTATTCCCCAACAGTACTTTTATACTATAATAAACAAAGAACAGGGGTATATATTCTATAAAATGAAAGTTAAAAGTGACGATCCGTTGAACTTAACTCTTTCCATTATATGTTGAAATTAAATCTTTGATCACATAGACCTGTTAATTAATTAAACATATTAGGTTTGTCATCAATATGTTGATTTTTAATTTGGGATAAAGTAATTTTGAACCTAACCAATATAATAAAGTAGTACATGATAATCATGTAATGTCCACATATCCTAGTAGTGAAATTTACGTAATGCATTTGCCATCTTGATCATGTGCAGATATGAAAAGGGCCACCAGCTAACTTGAGGAGATCATTTCTAAATATCCAGCACCATGAACTTCCTTCAATTTGGATTTATTTATTTGGGTAACTTACATAAATCCCTTAATCTTTAAGTGATGTTACATTTTATCTCAATTATTTTGTTAATTACATTTTATTTCGATTTTTTAAAATCGTAATACATATGTTATAAGGTGATACATTTAAAACTGACTAGATATTTATTTAAGGAAATAACAAATTGTCTTTTATTCTATGGAGTAAATCACGCACAATCAATTAAATAATAAATTAATGAGATTCACAAATTAAAATCAATAATACCCCCAATCAACTTTCAAATTTCAAGCAAACAAATCGAGTCAAATTGAGCTGCACAGATCAACATGTATTCCAAGTGCGGGAATATGGAAAAAGCACTTGCCATATTTAATTCTGTCAATATTAGAGATGTGTTTGTATGGAGTGCTATGGTTGCTGGCTTAGCAATGCATGGGCGTGACGAAGAAGCAATAGGTTTGTTCTTGAAAATGCAAGAACACAAGGTCAACCCTAATTTCGTTACTAAGTACGCTCCTTCTCGAGTTACGTAGCAACGGGGCAATTATGGAGTTGCAGACTAGTACGACGTTATCGACGGAAGTGAATGAAGAAGAGAAGGAAGAAAAGAGGAGTTATTATTTGAATACGTGATACATCTGAAAATCTGAATTATTATTTGGCAGAGGAGGGTTACTATGTGATACATCTGAAATATGTGTGATACATTTGATTGTATTTCTATGATTTTTATATGATTCATATTAAATATTTATTAAAGTTTTGTGATTCATATTAATATTGTCTGCATTAGTTTAAAGAGGTTATTTGTTATATTAGTGATACATTTTTATAATTGAAATAAATGGATGTATGACCAATAATCTGACTGCAAATGTATCACTCATACATTGTCAATACAAATATATCACCAATAATCTAACAACAAAATGTATCACTCATACATTGTCAACTAATGTATCACTCATTTACTGATAACAAAAGTAACATTCATATAAATCACCGTTACACTATGAAAATGTATCCAAAAAAATAATATTTTTATATATGTATCAATCGGATTAACAAAAAAATATGTATCACCTATATGTATCACCGACAAATTTCATACTGATATTAACTTAAACATGTATGAATAACTAAATAAATTTATATATGTATCAATAGATTTTTCTTAAAAAAAAATTGGGAGAGATTGTAAGGAAGGAAATTGTGAAAAAAAAATAGTTGCATGCTTTAATAGAGGAGAGCAAATCGGGAAAGAGGATCCTTGATTTAATATAATGATGCGACCAATTCCAATTTGGTGTTGTCCATTTAGTGATTTCCATGTTTGGACTTTGAATGTTGGAAAATTTATAACCTGACATTTTATTGTAAATATTGACTTTTTAAAAAAAAATTAAAATATGAATAATTTGGGAGAGATTTTAGGGAAGGTAATCTTTGAAAAATAAAATCTTACATGAGTTAATGGTAGAGTAAAAATAGGAAGTAGAGTTTTGTTGATATGTATCAAGAGTAAAGTTGAAAATCGGGATTTAATGTAAATTTATAAGAGTAAGGGATATTGGGTAATATAGTCTCTTAAGTTTGGAATTTGTGTAATTTATCTTTATTTATGGGCTCAACTAAATGGGCTTTCAGCTCTTCGCAGCTGAAAACTATGCCGGCAAAATTTTCTATGCATACAATATTAAATTTTCTATGTATGCAAAATTTTGAGTTAATAACCCAAATGGTCACACAACTTTGAACTTTTATTCCAGAAAGTCACTCAACTTTGATCTTTACTTCAAAAGTCACTCAACTTTCAAATTTTTACTCAGAAAGTCACTCAAACTATTTAATCATTTTTTAAAAAAATATTTGCTTATGTGAAATTATTATTTAAATACAAAATTTTAAAAATAAAAATTTATCTCTTAATGACCCTTTTATCCTTATTTCCATAAATTAATTTTTCTTTCTCATTTTTCTTCTCCTTCTCACATATTGTAATTGATTCAATATTAAATATGCTTAATAAAATATTAAAAGATCAAATTAAATTTAACAATAATTGAAGGATAAAAATTATTAATATAAACTATATTAATACGATGAAATATAACTAAATTATACGTAATTTAATTCATTTATTACTAAAAGTCACGTATACGTAGTTATTACATACATATAGTGAATCCCTATAACGTAGGTATATTACTGATAATATTTAATTATGGGTATAAATCCCTAATTCATCATACATATACATATAGTACAATGTTTTTTTCATACATATAGTACAGACATTTATAGAAAAAGAACATCTTTAGGGTGAAACAGGAAGGGGGGGGGGTATGGTTGAGAGTGTCGCATTTACAGTAAGCTATATAATAAGAAATTTTAAATTTAATTAGATTTCTATACGAACATCAATATCAGATGGAAAAAAAGAAGTTGAAACAAGGATTGAAAAGGTAGAGCAAAATAATTTTAATTTTAATTCTTTGATTATTGTTAAAGTTTAATGTGATTTTTTGATATTTTATCAAACATATTTTAATGTTGAATCAATTACAATATGCAAGAAAGAGGAGGGGAGATACCAAATTTAGGGAAATACGGATAAAAGAGTCATTAAAAAATATTTTTTATTTTTTAGAATTTTAATTTAAATAGAAATTTCACATAAATAAATTTTATTTAAGAAAATAATTAAATAAGTTGAGTGACTTTCCAAGTAAAAATGTGACAGTTGAGTGACTTTTGAAGTAAAGATCAAAGTTGAGTGACTTTCTGAGATAAAAGTTTAAAGTTGAGTGACCATCTAAGTTATTAACTCGCAAAATTTTCTAACTTCAACTTTCTTTCACATCGTCCTTGTGGGAATGAAGGGAGTGGGAAGGGTGGGGCTGGAGTATTACATTGGCTTTGACAATTATCATCAGGAGCAAAATAGGCTCATGTGATTCCACACCAACTAGAGTGATTACAACGTTCACTGTCCAATAGAACAATACATTTCCCCAGCTTGTATTCCACATCGCTCATCTGGAATTGGGAGTGCTGGTGTATTACATTGGCGTATAACAAAAGTCACCAGTCTCACACCGGCCAAACTTGCTGCAACAGAACCTTGGAGGACATGTGAGAATGTCCTAGTCTTTGCCGCAATATTTTGGACATTGGTTTTGGCAGTTATGGTTTTGACACAATTGTAGTATGTTTCTCAACACCAACCCCGGTGACTACAACACTGTCTAGGGGGACAGTATTCTTTTACATCCACTTTGATATCTGCATTGTTTATCCTTTGTTCAAGACCAAGGGTTTCGTTGAGAGGAAGAGATGATAGCTCCTTGGTTAGTGGCGAAGTCAGAATTTTATGTTTGTGGGTTCTGAATTTAAAGATAACACGACTGATATAATTTAATAATAATTGATCTTATTGATATTGAAGGGGTTACAACTGTATATATAGAGAACTGAAGAATAACTAATTACAGAATAACCCAGATGTATTTAATAATTATATATGTAGTCTATTATCCCCCCGCAAGCTGATCAGCGGTAACGAGGGGCAGCTTGGAGCAGAGATACTGAAAAGGCTGTAACGGAAGAGGCTTGGTGAGAATATCAGCAAGCTGGTCAGTAGATGGGACATAGTGCGTGGCCATCGTTCCTGCAAGTACCTCATCGCGAACAAAGTGACAGTCGGACCCAACATGCTTCATACGATCATGAAGGACTGGATTTTTGGTAACACAAATAGTGGACTGATTGTCACAGTAAATCTGTGGTTTCGTCGGGGGAATGCCAAGTGCATCTGTAAGGTATCGTAACCACATGGCTTCAGCAACACCCGCAGCCATGGCACGATATTCTGCTTCAGTGGAGGAACGGGACACTCGCGTTTGCTTCTTGGTGCACCAGAAAATCAGATTCGGTCCCATCATAACAATATATCCAGTAGTGGACTTCCGATCATCTTTGTCGTTAGCCCAATCCGAATCAGAAAAAACAGATATATCAAACGAGCCCTTTTGAAACAAAATTCCACATTGAAGAGTACCTTTAAGATAGCGCAGAATGCGTTTCAAGGCCTGAAAGTGTTGTTCTGTGGGAGCATGCATTGATTGGGAGACTCGATTGACTGCATATTGGATGTCCGGACGAGTAACAGCAAGATAATGAAGTCCACCGACGAGGCTCCGATATAGTGTAGGATCGACAAAGGGAGTATTCGGCCCTGGGGATTGGCGGACTGCCATGGGAGTGACCGCAGGTTTGCAGTCTGTCATTCCAGCTCGATTTAGAAGTTCAAGGGTATATTTTGTCTGATGCATCAATATGGTTCCCGATTTGAGGATGAGTTCGAGGCCAAGAAAGAACTCCAGAGGACCGAGGTCCTTAAGTTTGAAGTCACGATGCATAGCCTCAGTAATTTCAGTGATGAGTGATGACGAGCTGCTTGTAATAACAATATCATCCACATAGATAAGAATGATGACTGTCCCTCGAGAACAGTGAAGGGTGAAGAGGCTGTTGTCATGATGGTAGGTGTGAAAACCAAGACCCTGCAGAAAAGTAGAGAGGCGTGTGTACCAGGCACGTGGGGCCTGTTTCAGGCCATACAGTGATTTGCGAAGCTTGCAGACATAGTGAGGACGGTTGGGATTAACATATCCCGGTGGCTGAACCATATAGATGTCTTCCTCAAGATGACCATGAAGAAAGGCATTGCTGACGTCTAACTGATGAAGCGGCCAATCATAGTGAAGAGCAAGAGACAAGACCAGACGAATAGTCTGTTGCTTAACAACAGGGCTAAAGGTCTCCTTATAATCCACACCATACTCCTGATGATACCCTTTTGCAACCAGACGTGCTTTATAGCGAGAAAGAGATCCATCTGAATTTCGTTTGATGCGAAACACCCATTTGCACCCAATAGACTTTCGGTTACTAGGCAGAGGTACCAAATCCCATGTACGTTGTTCATTCAGAGCCTGAAATTCCTCATCCATAGCTTGGCACCAGAAACTATTTTTGGAGGCTTGGTTGTAGGTAGTAGGCTCAGTGATGGGATGTGCATCAAAGGGTATTTGAGAGTGGTAGACTTTGGGTTTGAAGGTACCGGCCTTGGCTCGGGTTGTCATAGGGTGAGTGTTGAGTGGAGGGTGATTAGGAAGGGGTGGTGGAGTTGGATGATGTGTGGACGGGGGTTGGGTGGGGCTGCCGTGGGAGCTGGGATGTGCAGCGGTGGATGGGGTGGTTGTACGTGTGTTAGGAGTATGATGTAGGGAAGTGGTGGGTTGTGTGGCAGTCGGCTGGGTGTTCGGGTGGGGGGTTTGGGGGTTCGGGTGGGTGGGTGGTTGGTTCGAGTGGGTAGTGGCGTAGTGGGGTACCAGGTTAGGTGTCGAGTGAGCCGGAGCATGAGCGTGTGAAAAGGACGGAAATAATGGCACAATGCCAAGTGGATTGGGGGAGTATAGAGTAGAGGAAAGACTTGTGTAAGGAAATTGTTCCTCCACAAAACGAACATGACGGGAAACATATGTTTTCTGAGATACAGGATCGAAACATTTGTAACCTTTGATAGTGGGATGATAGCCTAGAAAGACACAAGGGGTGGACCGAGGTTGAAGTTTATGTTGAGTGTGTGGACGCAACCAGGGATAAACCAGACACCCAAACGGGCGGAGATGGATGTAGTCGGGTGGATGATTGTAGAGACGGGCATATGGAGTGGAGTTGGAGAGAGTGTGAGTGGGCATGCGATTTATGAGGTAGTTGGCAGTAGCAAGGGCATCAACCCAAAAGGAAACAGGTAAGGTGGAATCATGGAGGAGCGCAACAACTGTTTCTATTAGGTGACGGTGTTTGCGCTCAGCAACGCCATTTTGTTCAGGGGTATATGGACATGAAGTGTGATGAAGAGCCCCTAGACTTTGAAGAAAAACACCAAATGCATTGTTGACAAATTCTTTGCTATTGTCACTTCAAAAAATTTTGATTTTGGTATTAAATTAATTTTGAACCATTCGGTCAAAGTTGACAAAAACAGTATAAGCTTCGGATTTAAATTTCAGAGGATAAAGCCAAGTGAATTTACTGTAATCATCAACAAAACAGATATAATAACAAAAACCTTGAACAGAAGGAACTGAGGTTGGACCCCAAACATCAGAATGAATTAATTGAAATGGCGCAGTGGCCTTGTGTTCAGACAGTGAAAAAGGTAAACGACAAGATTTAGACACTGAACAGGACTCGCAATGTAATTTCCCTGAAAAATTAAAACCTAAGGAAGATAAAATGGATTTGGTGATGACGGATGATGGGTGCCCAAGCCGGCGATGCTAGGTGGACGAGAGAATGACTTGACTCACAACAGACCGAGACCTGGATGGAAGAGTGTATAGCCCATGCTCACAGCGGCCCGTGTACCGCACCCGGTTCGTGGTATTGTCCACTATCTGGAAATTGGTGTCATTAAAAATGAGGGTGCAGTTATTTTCTTTAGTAAAGCGATAAACAGATAAAAGATTGGATGTGAGGGAAGGGACGTGGTGAAGGGTTGAGAGATGAAATTTACCATTTGGGGTATAGACATACCCAGAGCCGGTGTTTGTGATGGGAAGGGATTGACCATTGCCTACTGTAATAGTTTCTGAGCCATGATACGAATGAGGAGCTTGAAGTTGTGAATAATCCGATGTCACATGGGTGTTAGCACCTGTGTCTAGATACCAATCGCCAGATTGAGCGTTTGTGGACGCATGCATCGCCCTTGATCCGCCGGACTGGCGATTTACATTCTGCGAGTCATCATAACGATACCAGCAATTAGCCGCAGAATGGCCCCGTTTAGCACAAATTTGGCACGTCAGAAGATCTCGTGTGGGCCCCCGCTGGTTTCCTCGTCCCTGTCCACGGCCTGACTGGAAGCCGTCCCTCGGTGGAGGCCTGCCTCTGCCTTGCTGCCCGGCGTTCCGACGGTCACCACCGCCGCTGCCTCGCCCTTGGTTACGGCGATCGTCACCGCGACCCCTGGCCGAGCCCCCGCTGCCAGCCGAGTAAAGAGCCGTGACGCCAGGGGTGGAACTGGCTTCTCCGAGCAGTAATTTGTGTTCCATGTCTAGATTCAATTCTTCTGCATTAAGCCATCCAGACAGTTGATTCAGAGTGATTTCGACAGGTGAGAGGCGAATATGCTGTTTGAGAGAGGAATAGCCAGACGGAAGACCACGTATCACGGCATTCACCACGTCTCGTTCAGGAATAATCTCGTTCACAGCATCTAGGTCAGACAGAATAGAGGCCACATCATCAAGGTATTGAGTCATCGTCTTCATTCCCTTCCGAAGAGTATGCAATCTGTCACGCAACTGAAAAATATGAGTCGTGGACACAGAGTTGTACCTTGTGGCTAGTGCGTCCCAAAGTGAAGCCGATGTGAGAAAACCCCGGGCGTGTTTGTGCACAGAGGGGCTAATAACGGCGAGAAGACAGGCTCGGATCTGAGTGTCTACGATCATCCACGGAAGGTAGTCGGGATTTGGGAGCATGACGCCGTCCTCCTCGGCTGTCTCGGGCGGCGGCTTCTCCGCACCGTCAATCCATCCGAGCAGCAAGTTGGCTGCGAGGGCGGTGCGGACGTTAAGTGCCCAGGCCGGGTAGTTGTTGTCAGATAATTTTTCGGGGATGAGATTGTGGAGATTTCTGAGCAGTAATTTTACTCCAGACGGTAAATTTGACAGAGGATCAACAACCTTGTCCATGGCGCCGACCTACGGCGGAGGAGGGAGGCCGTGCGGCGTGGTGTAGACGGTGGCGGCGGCGCACACACGTCGGAAAAGAGGAGAGATTAGGATTTGGGCGGAAGAAGAAACCCTAGCTTTGATACCATGATATAATTTAATAATAATTGATCTTATTGATATTGAAGGGGTTACAGCTGTATATATAGAGAACTGAAGAATAACTAATTACAGAATAACCAGATGTATTTAATAATTATATATGTAGTCTATTAACGACGACCTCAAGCTAATATATAATAATCACTAAATTAACTAAAGAATGAGTACCAATATATGTAAAAAAAATGCTGAGTTATTTGAACACTAAATAAATATGAACACAAAGTGAGTCGTAAAGCTTGATAAAGAAAATCATAAAACAAATTTCTCAAACACCTCATAGACACTATGCACACTTAACAAATTGCTTGAAAAATAATGAAGCAAAACTTCTTCTGCTCTCTAAATCATCTAAACGTATGCAATAATAGATCTTAGAGTTATTTTTTTGACTCTAGTTCGAATAATCACTTTTGTCCTCAATACAAACAAATTAAAAAGAAATACTTGTAGATTGTAGAACCAAAAAATGTCTGCATTGAAACTTCTTTAATAGTTCACAAATTAATTAATTTACAAAATTATCCTAAAATTGCATACGATATACTATTATATTTAAAAGGAAACAATTAATAAATTGCACTATATATCAAAAATAAGAAAGGAATCACACTTGTCGGGAATTATGACGACGAAATTTGGAAAGCAAAATAGAAAAAGTTATTCATAAAATGTCAAAAATGAGACAACCCTAGAATTAAAGATTAAAAATTCATTTGAACAAATTGTTATATATTATTGTTGGAGTCCCACGTCGGTGGATTAAAGGGTCCTTGGTCTCCGTCTTGGGCAATCCTTCCCTCATGAGCTAACTTTTGAGGTTGAGTTAGGCCTAAATTTCATTTCTTTATCATGGTATCAGAGTCAGGTTCACTCAATTCATTGTTTCTGATGTTGGGCCCCCCGTCTTATATTGTCCAAGCTCTAGATGTCCAGCTCTGAGCGTGCAGGGGGTATTGGAGTCCCACATCAGTGGGTTAAAAGATTTTTGGTCTCCTTATATGGTCTTGATCAATACTCCCCTCACCCAATTCATTATTTTCGATGTTGGGCCCCCCATCTTATATTGTCCACGCTCCAAATGTCCAGCTTTGGGCGTGCGGGGGGTGTTGGATTCTCATATCGGTGGTTTAAAGGGTCTTTGATCTCCTTATATGGTCTTGAGCAATCCTCCCCTCATGAGCTAGCTTTTGAGGTTGAGTTAGGCCCAAGATCTATTTCTTTATCAATTATAATAGGCAAACCAAATAAAAAATAAAAGAGAAAGATATGAGAAAAGAAGAAGTTTTAAGGTAAAAGCCCAAAGGAAAAAGAAGTGAGGCAGGTAGGGATGGTAATGGTGCGGTGCAGGTGTGGTGCGGGTTTTTACTAAACAAGTAAATTTTAAAATCGCACCGCACCGCACCACATCACATTTAAACCCGCATGAACCCGCCCCACATTCATACTCGTGGATAATCGCACCACACTGCTTCATGTTTTTGTTTTTTTTCTTTTTTTGAAAAATTTATAACCCCATTGAAAATCATAATATTTTCAAATCTACAACTAGAAAATAATAATTAATTTCTATTATATCATTTTTCACTAAAAAATTATCAAAAAGTATAACGTGTACAAATAATGATCAAATATCATATTTTTATTCAAATAAATAGAAATATTAAAAAAGTTACTATAAAAGTATTTATTTGTAGTGTGATGCATGTAGTTTTAAGTATCATAAAATTTAAGCAAAGAACACATATAATTTTAGGTATATTCATGAGAACAATATTAATTTTTAGCTTTTTTGTTAATTTAAACCCGCATATACCCATAACTCGCACCGCACCTCACCATTTAAAAAAAAATTACTTTAACCCGCACCGCACCACATAACTTAAAACCCGCACCGCACCGCATAACTTAAAACGCGCACCGCACCGTACCCGCACCACCCCATTGCCATCCCTAGAGGCAGGTGAGTTTCAAACCCACTTCCCATCAACGAAGAGCATTACTTGCCTCTAGAGCCGTCAATATGGCTAGGCCCGTTGGGTCGGCCCGACCCAACCAGTAATTTGATGGAGTTGGGCTTCAATTTTTGCAACTCATTTAAGAACAAGGCTTTTTAGCTCGGTCTGAATAAGCTCGTGGCCCGTGAAGTTTGAGCAATGTGGATTGGGATAGCTCATGGGCCGGCCCGTAAGTCAAATACATGCAACTACTTAGATTGCTTATTAGTATTTTTATTTAGTTCGAAGGATATCATGTCAAAAGTTATTTAATTTCGCTATTAGGAGTATTTTTTGGAGTGTTGAAGACTTGATTAACAAGTACCGACACTATGTAATATTGTCTGGTAATATTTATGATTATTTATTTTCTAAAATTAAATTATAAATATTATTTTTTTAAAAGTGGGCTGGTCTGTGACGTCCACAGTCCACAGAGTAATGGTGTGGGCTTGGTGATTTTTGGCCATCATTTTAATGGGCCAGCCCGATTTGACCCGTCAAACTCAAAGTTACGGAGTTTTCTTATAATATCTAATTTTTTTTTGGTAAACTCTTATAATATCTATTTGCTGATATTTCCAGTACAAATATCTTTTCAACAGAAAAGTTACCGAGTTCGTCCAAACTCGCTCATTAGGATGAGCAACAACCAAATTAGGCTAATTGATCTCATCATTTTTCTATATACAGATAAGGATATAAATGAGTGGATTGGTATGTATATATATATATATTAATTTAGATGTGTGCGCCTCACGCGTGTACCTTACTTTAATGAGTGCAAATGTTGTACTATTATGATATTTTTAAAATAATAAAAGTGAATATGATAATTAAATTCCATATTTTTTGAACATGTAAAGATGGAGAATTTATTTAATTAGTTATATAGCATTTATGAATATCTAAGAGAAACAATAAAAATAGTATCTTCAAAAAAACATAATATTTAATATAACGTGATCAAGTGATCTACATATTAAAAACTACACAATTTATTGAGAAAATAATCTCACAATAATCAAACAATTTTAGTAAATTTCTATGTTAATAGAGAGACAAATTAAAATTAATCTAGAATTTATTAAGCTGGTATTTTCTTTGTTCTAAATCAACTAATTAAAAGAAATCAAGTCAAATAAATTGTATTGTTACCTCACATATACTTAATCTAAAACGAAAATGTTGTGAAACATGTTTCTACTGCCTTTTTGACCAATAAGTAGAAAAAATTTTGTAAACGCGTACATGCACTTCTTTAACTTAAGAGAATTCTATTTGCCGGCCATCAAAATCTGTAAATAATATTTAATATTAACTCTATTTTCTTTTCCAAAAAAAGGATAAATATAAGGAAATAATAAATTTCTATGGCATTCACGTCGTGAAAGTGCACAATTCTAAATAAATTTATCAAAGTTGTAAGAATAAGTTTTGAATGGATAATAATTTATTGAAAACAATTATGAGATTGTAAGTAATAACCAAAGCATTTACCTTTGGTTCTATAAATTTGATAATATGAGTCATACCAGCAAAGCAACACTCATAATTTTTTATCATCCTATCTAACATCACTCGCAATAGTGACTGCACTATCATCAACTTTTGATTCTTGGAGCGGACAAAAGGAGAAAATAGTAGTGAAAGACACAATATGTAAATTCTAAATCTAACTCTTAGCGTTGAATTAGAATTATACCTAAATGTAAACAATGGTAAAGAAATATGAACTTGAATAAGAGTCTCTCGTCTCCAATATATATGTCATTTCCATCAATAAATTGATTCTATAATCAAATACGTCTTGATGACATATCAATATTTTATAACCACAAAGATTTCATACAAAAAATATTCAAGAGTTTCTTATAGAATAATATTCAACTCTTAGATTATACAAACAAAAAAAAAATCAAAAAGTAAAAAAAATATAAAATAAAGATTTGAAGTTTACGAACCTCATGACCACAAACATGTACTATCCATAAATTTAATATATTCTTGACAATTGATAGACATTACACAAGTAAATAATAAGGAATAACAAAAAGAGTAGAGTACTTGCAAAATATAAAATTAATAAAAAAAACTATTTAAAATTCTCCATGCGTTGTCTGATATTGCATTCTAAAATTGATACTTCCCATATCTTTGTGACGAAGGAAGAGCACTCTATTATATCCCAAAATAGATGAAATAGTTGGAAATTATCCAAAAATTATCCCCTACCTTGTTTTAAGGTTTTAGATTTGTGAGATCGTATATAAGAAAAAGTTGTAGTATGTTTAATTTTTATAGACTTTGATTTTGAATTCCACGCCATTTTCTTAATTAGTATTTGATTTGTACTTAACAATACTTTTTCTAATTTAATAATGTTTCCTAGTTCTTATTAATTTTGAAGTCTTGAATATTATTATAATAATTTAATGAGAATAATTTAAGAAAATGGATGAAAAAACTATTTTGTTTATTATGAGATGTTTTAATGAAGAACAAAAAGTTCAAATCATATATCTAACGGTCTTCACACTTTTAATATATGCTCTGCACGTGTATATAATGTTAATAAATAATAAGTTATAAAATAAAAATTAAAGTAACACAAAAAGTTTAACTTCAAATTACTTTCAATAGTGAAGTCTTAAATAATGTCTTTTGACGACATAAACATCTCCTTAATGTGTATAAAGGACAGAAGAGGTTATGAGCTTAAGTTGTCTTATCGAACAAAATCAAGTAGTGGAGGCTAGAGCAACAGAGATATATGAACATAATAATATAATACTATTTGTAACAAATTAAAAATAACAGACCAGTTTATGATAAAGCAGAATTGCAATGGAAGAAAACTAGAAGACATCCACCAAGAGATTAATAACATCACAATTTTTGCCAAAACATCTATCACAAATAGAGAAGATAAATATTGAAACACATAAAATTCATTTCACAAAATGATAGAACAAAAACTATACATAAATACCATAGGAGGATATAAAGATAACAAAAACATACTAAATTTATTTTGTAAACATAAAAAACATACTAAATTTTTTATAAACTTACCTCAATCACAAGAAAATTTATCCCTTCAATTATATATTTTATTGATATTTCACACAAAAAAAAAATTCTTCTCAATTAGCAATTGTTTATTAAGAATAATGCATGATAATTTATTATTGTAAATTTCAAGAACATACTAAAATTGTGAAAAATTGACCTCAAATCCAAAGCAAATTTAACATAGTAAAATTATAGAAATTACAAACAAATTTGTCTCTTTGATCTTAAGATATATCAAGATTTAGAAAAAAAAAATTCTCAATTTACAATTGTCTGTCAAGAATACATATTAATTTATTTACGGTATACTTCAAGAACATACTCTCATGATTATCTTGGGAAATTCATAATTCGATGGATTATGATGGAATTATTGAAACTCCTCCACCCATAATCAGATATCTTCTTTTCTTCAACTTCAATGCATCAAAAACGTTTTTTGCTTGATATGTAACATTATTAAAAGGAAAAAAATCTTTAAAATTAAATTACTTTAAAGTTATACTCTCTCCGTTCATCTTTATTTGTCTACTGTTCTATTGATAGGTGGATTTAAAAACAATAAATAATAAGGGTAATTTTACTATACTGTCCATTGAATATAAATAAATTTAATGTTTTGGATAAGCTTCAATGAGGGACCTTAATTTTTTTTTTGTTATAAAAATAAAAGGAAAGGAAAAAATTTATTATATAAAATTTTTAATCATAGTCTACTTTTTGCAATTAAGTGTCGGATCTCACTAAACATTATAGATTATTCAATTCATTTTTGCTTTTATGAGTATTGAACAATCGGAGTCATATTTTTTAGTTGACGTATTTTATTTTCCAATAAACTGCTAGAAAAACAATATACATTACCTAGTAAAACATTTAAACAAACAACTACTTATAGACAAAAATAATACTTAAAAATTGGCATAATAGTACTTAATTAATATTTTAAAAATATTCCATATATTCATATATTTTAATAATTGTTTTTCCATAAAATAATTTTTCAAATATTCAGATATTTTAATAATTGTTTTTACATAAATCAATTTTCCTTCCTTAAAAAATCAATCTTTCCCATAGATTTAAGAAAATTTAGTAGTTTGCCTACATTAGAAAACCAACATTTTCCATAAATGTAGAAAAATTTAGCTGACATTACATACACGGACTAACCATTAGGAAAACAATTTTTTTTTTCATAAAAATAGGAAAATTCAATTGATTTTACGTCTAACAAAACTTCTTCTCCATTTATTTTTCATATATTTATTATAGTCAATTTATTTTATAAAGATATAATAATTAAAGAAAAAAGGTGAAAAGATAATTTTATCTATTACAAAGTGCAAAACAATTAAATTTCACACTTTTAACATAGATAGTAAATATAAATATAATAACGCTAGTATGTAGACGTATAGGACATATTAACTAACTCGATTTTCACTTTTATCAATTTGAAATCCCATGTAAATTATTCTAGCTTTTAACATCAGATTTACCTTATAAATATCTAATTATCATCTAATTTAATACAATATACCCCATAATCAATAACAACTACAATATATTCAGTATATTCTCACAAAAAATACACCTTCATAACTAATTTGCATATAATTAAAGAAAATAAATTATTTAAATCCAATCATCAAATATCATAATTTGATACAAACAACTCGAATATATAACATGCTTAAATAAATACTATAATTAAGATTCGATAGTCTCTCAAAGTATTACTTTTACCTTGGTGCGATACAGTAATACAATGTTCTTCTTTCATACAAGAGCAATACGCTATGAATTCTAATCCTAACCATATATTGTTTCCTTACAATATATTTTTCAAACTCTTTAATTATGAATTCTCTTAATACCTGAAATAATAGCACTTTAATAATGAGCTAATTTGCATTCGAACATATGTTGTGTTTGTTTAGCATTGTTGGAAATAGAAATCAAATCCTAAAGTTTGTTGGCTTCTAAAAATAGCTTTTTTGATTATTTTAGGATTGAAGGTGAGGTTTTTTTTATGAATATTCAAGCAACTACAATCAAATCCTAAAGTTTGTTGGCTTCTAAAAGTAGTTTTTTAATTATTTTAGGATTGAAGGTGAGGATTTTTTAATCAATATTCAAGCATCTACAATCAAATCCTAAAGTTTGTTAGCTTCTAAAAGTAGCTTTTTGATTATTAGTTGGAGGTGGAGGGTCTTTACCGCTAAACTATGTACATATATATGTCGATCGTATCTCCATCAATTGTCCCTACTCCAAGCACCTTCAACCTTGCCAATTATATTGAACAACGTAAATCATTCAATTGACCAACAATGTTATTGTAGCCGAGAGAAATTACTATGACATTAGATCTATTAAGTATCATCTTATATCAAAATAACCTAAAATATATAAAGCAGTCATGACAATTTTATCAAACTATTGATACCATATTCATCAACGTACAAGGAGTCTCGGGATTTAGCATCAATGCTGAAAATCATGTAGAATTCCTCTGCGGAACAAAATTGGCGTTGACTTCTTGATGAATGGGAGATGTTTGATGGCACGATTAGGTGTGAGAAAGCAGAATGATATAAAATAAAATATATGAATATAGATGACAATATTTATAGGAGTATTTTTCTAATTGGGTATATTTATATTAATTGTTTCTGCTTCCATATGTTGTAGGAGTCTCACATATTTTAGAATTCTAGTTAATATAAACATAATTATTTGAAATTCGGCCGGGTTTTAGACAAAAGACCTTTATTTATTATATTAATAATGCATTTTCTATGCATTACAATTACACACAATACATTAATATTCAAACACGATCACCAGTCCGAAAAGAGGAGTAGAAGTACAACCTCTCGCATTTAGAGAGCATTGAGGTCACCACAGTATTCTGGTCCGGTTCCACAGAAACCCCATTGAGCACAACACAATCCTGGTGGACATTCTTTACCACCAGCTTGTTCTCCGCATGCTCCCGGCTCCACGGCTAGTTCAAGCTGGCCAAGGATCGTTTCCTTGGCCGGCAAATGAAAGGGATGAGATGGATTGGCTGAGACATTGAGGAGGAGGAACAAAGCCAGAGCTAAAAGGCTAACTAATGCACTGCTTCTTCTCATTTTGTGGATTGTTATGAGATGTAGTCTCATCGATGCCGAGGTATATATAGGAAAAATATTATATATCAAAGTGAATATGATTACTCTCAGTGTGTATTTTGGGGGAGAGGGGCGGGGGTAATGGTGTCAAGTGGGCCGGCCCGACCCGGCCCTTGTAATTAACCCATCCCGGTTTGACCCGGCCCGGTAAGCCCTAGGGCTTTAGGGTTTCGGGTCCCGGGTCGATTATTTTTTTTAAAATGAACCTGGCTAACCCGGACCGAACCAAACCCGCCAATTAACCGGCCCGTCCTGGCCCGGATACCTTTTAAAAAAAAAAAAAAGGATTTTGGGCCAAACTAGCCGTTGGCCGAACGGTTATATAGCCGTTTTTGGGTCCAAACGGCTAGTTTGGGCCCATTTATTAAAATAAAATAAAATTTAACTTTACAAAATATTTTTTCATCCCAAAAAAAATTCTATAAATACCCTACAACTTCAAATTATTTTTCACACAATTTTTCACTCTCTCAAATGTCATTCTCTCTCAAATCTCAATTCTCAATTCTCAAATATTCAATATATTTAATTTCTTAAAGTGTTCACTTTAATTTTTTAATTTTTCGTTTACAAAGTATGAGCGGAAGATTCTAAAGTTTTTTGAACTAGTGTTGCATGACAATTTTTTGAACGTATATCAGATATTGAGGTGCAATGCAATATTTGTCAACAAACATATAAGCATAGAAGTGGAGGCAAGCAAGGAGGTACGGGTATGTTAATGAGACATATAGCTGAAGATCACAAAAGAGAGTTAAATATTGCACAAGGTGGTGGGGATATTGGTGGGCCAACGTAAACTAGAATGGACCCAGCAACCGATCACGTAGCGAAGAAGTATAATAAATTGAGGGACCGGGAAGAAATAGCTAAAATGGTAGCTGTGGGTTGTTTGCTTTTTAGTTTTCATTCTTCTTATGCATTTATTCGTTATATACAAGCAATTTATAATCCTATGTTTAACGGTATTCCTAGAACTACTTGTCGGTCTGATATTTTTAGACTTCATTCACAATATTATTTTTATTTATCAACATTATTAAAAAATATTCAATATAGATTGTCCCTAACTTCTGATCTTGGTCGTGCTGTAAATAAAAATGATTATTTAACCGTTACTTGTCATTGGTTGGATAGTAATTTCGTGATGCAAAAACGTATTCTTGCTTTTTTATATGATAATGATCGTAAACATACTGGACAATTTATTGTTGATTCTATTATTAAAATTGTCGGATATTATGGTATCGAAACTAAAATTTTATGTATTGCTTTTGATAATGCTTCTAACAACAAGACTGCTATAAAAAAAAATCTACACTTGTCACACCCCATTTTTTTTTTCACCGCATCCGACCCCCGCTGGGGAGTTGGTTTTAGAGAAAATGAGTTTTTCCAATTAAAGTGACGTTTTGAAAAAGGGATTATTTTGTTTACAGAGTCGCCACTTGGAATTGAGTTTGGGTGTCCCAAGTCACCTTATTTAATCCCCATTCAAAAGGAAATGACTCTTTAATTTTTTATTTTTGGTCTGCGAACTAGAAATCCGGATAAGGAATTCTGTTGACCGAGGGGAAGGTGTTAAGCACCCCTCGAGTCCCGTGGTTCTAGCACGGTCGCTTTAATGACTTACGTCTGGCTTAAATTATTTCAATAAATTGTGTTAAGGCCTAAATCGCTCATTTTATATATCTATATAAATAAATCTTCTTAAACAGATTAATCTTATGCTTGGTGAACAAAATTATATATAGGCTAAACAAAACTAATGAAAAGCAAAATAACATAATCACATGATAAAGTTAATTAATAAAGTTATATTTAACAAAATTATCATAACGAAATTACCAACAATAACAAAGAAGAAAAATAAAAAGTAAAAAAAAATCACGTGTTACATTTAACAAAATTTTCATAATCATGAAATATATATATATATAACCATGCCAGTTTTCTTTTTAAAATTATACTACTGCTTTTTTTCTTCTTCTATTCCTGTACAGGTAGGTGCATACATTTACAAGGAAAGATGTCGTGGTAGATACTTTTGAAGACTCTCTTTTAATTTATGGAGTGTAACTGGCTTTGATACAAAAGAATCCATACCATTTGCATAACACTCTTCTGCACTTTCCGATAATGAATTCCATGACGAAAAATAAAAAAAAAAAAAAAAAACCTTTATTCTTAACATGTTATTTGTATTTCATTTTTGGTTTTTACATGCATTCATGCATGAATCCTATGTTCTTGTTCTAGTTTAAACACAATTACACTAATCGTGCACTAATTAGATGTACCGCTATGTCTTCTAACATCAACAACTCTAAACATTATCTTACGCAAAATCGAAACCATTTTTATGAATGTTAGTTCAAACCAACAAACAAATTGTATTTGTTTTTAAAAAATGTAGAGCACAAACTACGCAAAAGTAATGAAATATACACACTAGATAACATAAGAAATCATTGAAAATAACCTTATTCATACTTTTACTTTAATTTTATGATTTTTAAAATCTAAACAAACCTCAAATTAATAACATCGAAATTAAAATAGGTTCAACACATGTGAGTTTAAGAAACTTCATAATATTGAATCAAGTTTCATACAATCGTTTAAACTACATAATAAAGGAAGATTAAGGGTTACCTCTTTCGAAAATAATTCCTAACAACAACAACAAGAAGCCTCGAACTTAAACCGTGACCAAAACTCAAAATCTTTTGATGTGAGGAATTTTTGGTTTTTATTTCCCCTATGTGTTCCTCTTTTCTTTTCTCAAATTAGTCCATATGTGTCCTTTTTTCTTTAGTGTTTTATGTGTGTGTTTATATAGGGAGTGTGTGTTCTTGAGTGAGAATGGGAGTTGAGGGAATAATGGGGAAAAGATGTAGTGGAGGTAATGGGAAGTAGGGTAGTTTTTAGTTTTTAATGGGAAAGTTAGGGGAATGTTGGAGGTAATGGGAAGTAGGGTAGTTTTTTTTTTAGTTTTAATGAGAAAGTTAGGGGAATGTTGGAGGTAGTGGGAAGTAGGGTAGTTTTTTTTTTTAGTTTTAATGAGAAAGTTAGGGGAATGTTGGAGGTAATGGGAAGTAGGGTAGTTTTTAGTTTTTTTTTTTTTTTAGTTTTTTTTTTTTTAATTATTATATTTTTTCAATATAATAAAATCTATTTAAAATTAATAAAAAAAATATAAATAAACTAAATGGCTAGTCTTAGAAATATGATTAAGAAATATTAATATCACTAGATTCTTTATTAAAAGTTAAAAGAGGAAAATAACATAATTTAATTAGTTTTTATTTATTTATTTATTTTAAATAAATAAATAAATAAATAATAATAAAAATTTATCTAAAATGTGATTCTATTTTTGTGTTTTTTTCCAAAAATATTAAATGAACCTCAAAATAAGATAAATTTAAAATGCCTAAAAATAAAAATAAAATAAAATAAAAATTAATTGAACATTAAAATGGTATAAAAATATTAGGTTTGGGTCAAAAATTAGGTGTTTACAGAGCCCCTCTTTGCTTGGAAATATGAAGAATTTTCAAGCAAAGAAGTAAACATGACTAATTTTTGGCTCAACCCTTTATTCAATATTAATACGTAAATAAGTGGGAAAGAGGTGTGACCGAGCCCTGGCTTTGGACATCCTACATATCTCGGGTTATAAGAGAATCAGGTCACGTGTAGTTCAAATAGGTGTAGGAACGAGTGGATGAATTGGAGAGTCGATTTGAGGTCCCGTCGAGTTTTCGGTTCGTGGCTCTTTTTATTACATCAGAAAAAGAAAAATGAAACTAAAAATGAAAGATACAAAATCCTATCTATTCTATTGTCTTGATTCTCTTACTTCAGATCTTCTTCTTGGATTTTCAGTTATCGCTTCACCTTCTTCTGGTGGGTACCTCGATCTCAAGATTTGATCTTGAAGTTAGGATTTGAGATTTGAACCAGCAACTTGGATTGAGTCATTGACACTCTGCCAAAGAACAGTTCATAGAATACTTTGGATGCTTATTCTCCTTATCAGAAGCTAAAAAGATGTCTCTTGAGATGTTGGGCCGCTATAGATACAGAGCTGACTCTAACTATCTTCAACCTGATCATTCTTTTATATTCTGACCGGAGATAAAATTCCATTCTTGGATAAACCTGTGCTTCGCAGAAAACCTGCAATCCATCAAAGAAGACGAAACAAAACAAACAAAATTCTCTGCCCCAGTTTACACTAGGAAAATTTTGTGAGTTATTAGAAAAACTATAATCTAGTTTAAAAATAAATAAATGAATGAATGGATAGAAATTTAGGCTAGGAGCGCGATAAGATAAGGACCCTATTCTTAATGATGCAACCAAAGGAAGTTATCCTAATGAATGCATGGGAAAGAATTAGGATTTTCGCTTATAAAAATGTGATGCGGGATTGTCATGCCCTGTGAAGACATGAAGAAGAAAAAAAGGAAGATTTATTTCCTAAAATGCCAACTAGGGGATGGCGCCTTATGAAGATGGATAAAATGTCAACTAGGGGATGGTGCCCGGTGAAGACGAAAAAGATGTCACCTAGGGGATGGTGCCCGGTGAAGACGAAAAAGATGTCACCTAGGGGATGGTGCCCTATGAAGATGAGATAAGATGTCAACTAGGGGATGATGCCCTATGAAGACGAAAAAGATGTCAACTAGGGGATGGTGCCCTATGAAGACGAAAAGGATGTCAACTAGGGGATGGTGCCCTATGAAAACAAAAAAGATGTCAACTAGGGGATGATGCCCTATGAAGACGAAAAGGATGTCAACTAGGGGATGGCGCCCTATGAAGACGAAAAAGATGTCAACTAGGGAATGGTACCCTATGAAGACGAGATAAGATCTAGGGGATGGTGCCCTATGAAGACGAAAAAAATGTCAACTAGTGGATGGTGCCCTATGAAGACGAAAAGGATGTCAACTAGGGGATGGCGCCCTATGAAGACGAAAAAGATGTCAACTAGGGAATGGTACCCTATGAAGACGAGATAAGATCTAGGGGATGGTGCCCTATGAAGACGAAAAAGATGTCAACTAGGGGATGGTGCCCTATGAAGACGAAAAGGATGTCAACTAGGGGATGGCGCCCTATGAAGACGAGATAAGATGTCAACTAGGAGATGGTGTCCTATGAAGATGAGATAAGATGTCAACTAGGGAATGGTGCCCTATGAAGACGAAAAGATGTCAACTAGGGGATGGAGCCCTATGAAGACGAGATAGATGTCAACTAGGGGATGGTGCCCTATGAAGCGAAAAGGATGTCAACTAGGGGATGGTGCCCTATGAAAACAAAAAAGATGTCAACTAGGGGATGGTGCCCTATGAAGACGAAAAGGATGTCAACTAGGGGATGGCGCCCTATGAAGACGAAAAAGATGTCAACTAGGGAATGGTACCCTATGAAGACGAGATAAGATCTAGGGGATGGTGCCCTATGAAGACGAAAAAGATGTCAACTAGGGTATGGTGCCCTATGAAGACGAAAAGGATGTCAACTAGGGGATGGCGCCCTATGAAGACGAGATAAGATGTCAACTAGGAGATGGTGTCCTATGAAGATGAGATAAGATGTCAACTAGGGGATGGTGCCCTATGAAGACGAAAAGATGTCAACAAGGGGATGGAGCCCTATGATGACGAGATAAGATGTCAACTAGGGGATGGTGCCTTATGAACACGAAAAGAATGTCAACTAGGGGATGGTGCCCTATGAAGACGAAATAAGATATCAACTAGGGGATGGTGCCCTATGAAGACGAAAAAGATGTCAACTAGGTGATGGTGCCATATGAAGATGAGATAAGATGTCAACTAGGGGATGGCGCCCTATGAAGACGAAAAGGATGTCAACTAGGGGATGACGCCCTATGAAGACGAGATAAAAATATCAACTAGGGGATGGCACCCTATGAAGATGAAGTAGATGTCAACTAGGGGATGACGCCCTATTAAGATAAATAAGATGTCAACTAGGGGATGGCGCCCTATGAAGACGAGATAGGATGTCAAATTGGGGATGGCACCCTATGAAGACGAAAGAGATGTCAACTAGGAGATGGTGCCCTATGAAGACGAAAAGGATGTCAACTAGGAGATGGTGCCCTATGAAGACGAAAAGGATGTCAATTAGGGGATGCCGCCGTATGAAGACGAGATAAAGATGTCAACTAGGGGATGGCACCCTATGAAGACGAAGTAGATGTCAACTAGGGGATGGTGCCCTATGAAGACGAAAAGGATGTCAACTAGGGGATGGTGCCCTATGAAGACGACAAAGATGTAAACTAGGGGACAGTGCCCTATGAAGACGAATAAAGATTAGGATCTTTTTTCTTTGTTAGAAAAGAAAAAAAAATGCCCCAGTCTTGAATATGCGGGGTTTTATTATTATTTTCATTATTATTATATTGATATGAACTTAGAATTATAGGAGTATAACAAAAAAAAAAAAAGAAGAAAAAATTCAAGAAAACTTAGCTTTGCTATGCTTGTTTTTTTTTTCTCATTAAACTTCACAAGCTTGCTTTGCCCCTGTTCAAGAAAAAAAAATTGTGAGTTTTAAACTTGGTAGTTGGTTTGTGGCCTTGAATCCTTTGGAGGTTTGCCTTATCCTTGCCCCAACTTGATACAGTCGATTAAGCTAATTAGTTGGCAAGCTTGAATCTTCGATTTTCAAATTCTGCTGTATTTTTGTTTGTTTCAGTACGATTCTGATCTTCATTTTCAAATGCTTCACTCGTAACACTTGTCTTAACTAGCTCTCTGTCCTTGTCAAGGGGTGAACGCCGAATAATCTCTGCTCAATTTCACTGGGAGCCATGGTCAATTTTGCGCGTTTTTCTTTATTTTGTATTTGGTGCGAGACTTACCCATAAAAAAGACGTGTAAAAATGAAATAAGGAAAAATCAAAAGAAGGAATAAAAGAATTATGTTTGAATTGAAAGTATTTCTACCAGTAAAGTAAGAAAGCTTATTTGGAGGTGTATATTGACTTCAATAACACATGACACACAATTTGGAGTAGATACTTGATCCTTCAAAACTGTCTAATCTCGAATTAAGCTGCACCTTTCAATCAAATCAAATCATCCTTCTTGATCTTTGTCCTGTCATGATAAACTTTGTTTGACTAAAGTCATTTCTGCTGGGATTTTCTCAATTGGCCTCTCTAATTTGGATTATCTCATTCATCATTGTCTTATGACGCCCCTGAGGGTTTTCACCAATAAGATTTTTTTTTTTTTGATTTTTTATCTTGTGGTGCCTCCATGGGTTTTCACCTACAAGATTTTTTTTTTTTTTTGGCACACAAGGCTTGACATTCTCAAAAATTGATCGGAAGGTCTTTAATGGACAAAGGAAAGGATTTTTTTTTGTCTCTTTTTTTGTTTTAGGATAAATTACAACTTGAGAGCCATGTAAAAGTGACAATAGGATATATATATATCTCATCTTTTTTTTTTTTTTTAAAAAAAAAAAAAAAAATACCAAGATTTTTTTTTTTTTTTTTTTTTAAAAAATACCATGATTTTTTATTTTTATTTTTATTTTGTCGGACCGAACCCCAAGATAGGGCTGCCTACGTATCCATTTAGGAATCAGGTCGAACGTAGTTCAATGGCAATGCATTTTTTTCCGGCCCCAAAGAGGGTGAGCAAGGAAAGGTAAATAAGGCTCGAGGGGCTGACAAGGGATTAATGACGTTTAGTTAAGTAGAATGATGGCCTTTCGTCATCTCAACTTGAGAATGTTAAGCACAAGTGTGTCAGATATAATATCTTTTGACTGAATCGGCATTGATAGCTTTTTCTGTCATTTTTCCGTCCAGATCCGCAAGTTGCAGAGCTCCATTTGATAGTACTTGTTTGACTATGTATGGACCTTGCCAGTTTGGAGCAAACTTTCCTTTAGCCTTTTCTTGGTGTGGAAGGATGCGTTTTAAAACAAGTTGGCCGACCTCAAATTTTCTAGGACGTACCTTCTTATTGTAAGCTCGCGCCATCCTCTGCAGGTATAATTGACCAAAGCAAGCTGCCGTCAATCTTTTTTCATCTATTAACGATAACTGTTCTAGTCTAGATTTGACCCATTCAGTATCGTCAATTTCAGCTTCACTAATGATTCGAAGCGAGGGAATTTCGACTTCTGCGGGTATCACAGCTTCAGTCCCGTAGACTAGTAAATAAGGAGTTGAGCTTGTCGATGTACGGATAGTTGTACGATATCCTAAAAGAGCAAACGGTAATTTCTCATGCCACTGTCGAGATCCTTGGACCATTTTCCTAAGAATCTTTTTAATATTCTTGTTTGCTGCTTCAACGGCTCCATTTGCTTTAGGACGGTAAGGGGTAGAATGGTGATGCATGATCTTGAATTGGTCACAAACCTCCTTCATTAGATGACTATTGAGATTAGTTGTATTGTCTGTGATAATGGACTTTGGTATACCAAAACGACATATGATGTTCGAATGAACAAAATCCACTACTATTTTCTTCGTGACTGATTTAAAAGTAGCAGCTTCTACCCATTTGGTGAAATAGTCAATAGCGACCAGTATGAATCGATGCCCATTAGAAGCTTTTGGTTCTATTGGACCGATTACATCCATGCCCCAAGCAACGAATGGCCAAGGAGCAGACATAGGATGCAGCTCTGAAGGTGGTGAGTGAATCAAATCACCATGAATTTGACACTGATGACATTTGCGAACAAAACAAAAGCAATCTCGCTCCATAGTTAACCAATAATATCCTGCCCGCATAATCTTCTTTGCCAAAACATAGCCATTCATATGTGAACCACATACCCCCGAATGTACCTCATTCATGATTCTTTCAGCTTCCTGAATATTAACACATCTCAACAAGTTCAAGTCTGGTGTTCGTTTGTACAAAATCTCCCCACTTAAGAAGAAACCATTAGCAAGTCTCCTAATGGTCCTTTTTTGATCTACGTTGGCGTGTATTGGATATTCTTTTGACTTTAGAAAACGTTTGATATCATAGTACCAAGGTTCATTATCTGGTTCTGCATCAATTATATTGCAATAACCATGTTGATCTCGTATCTGTATCTCTAATGGGTCGAGATACGTATTTCCTGGGTATGGGATCATGGAAGCTAGGGTAGCCAGAGCATCAGCCAGCTCATTATGAGATCTGGGAATATGTCTAAACTCGATAGACTTGAATCTTTTGCTAAGGTCCTCTAAGAATTGTTTGTACGGAATGAGCTTAATATCTCTCGTTTCCCATTTGCCTTGAATTTGTCGAATGAGTAATTCGGAATCTCCCAACACCACTAGGTTGTGTACACCCAGATTTATTGCCATATTTAACCCCATGATGCAAGCTTCATATTCTGCTATGTTATTAGTACAAAAGAAACGGAGTCGTGTTGTGGCGGGATGATGATGCCCAGTCGGTGAGATAAGAACCGCCCCAATTCCCACTCCTTTGATATTGACTGCCCCGTCAAAATATAATTTCCATGCATACATATCATCTTGAACTTCTTCCTCAATTGAATTTATCTCTTCATCAGGAAAGTAAGTTCGCAAAGGCTCGTACTCATTGTCAACTGGGTTCTCTGCCAAATGATCGGCCAATGCTTGCGCTTTCATAGCAGCACGAGTAACATACACAATGTCGAATTCTGTAAGTAAAATCTGCCATTTTGCCAATCTGCCTGTGGGCATAGGTTTTTGAAAAATATACTTTAAAGGATCCATTCGAGATATGAGGTAGGTTGTGTAGGATGAAAGATAGTGCTTCAACTTCTGAGCAATCCAAGTTAGGGCGCAACATGTCTTTTCTAGAAGAGTATATTTTACCTCGTAACTTGTGAACTTTTTGCTCAAATAATAGATTGCTTGTTCCTTCTTGCCTGTGATATCATGCTGTCCTAAAACACCACCAAAAGAATTGTTCATCACTGACAGATATAGAAATAAAGGCCTACCAGGTTCCGGTGGGACTAGTACTGGAGGATTTACCAAATATTCTTTAATCTTATCAAATGATTCTTGACATTCGTTCGTCCATTGGATAGCAGCATCTTTTTTTAGCAACTTAAATATCGGTTCACATGTAGTGCTGAGCTGAGCGATGAATCTGCTTATATAATTCAACCTTCCAAGAAAACTCATGACCTCAGTTTTATTCTTCGGAGACGGCAATTCTCGAATGGATTTTACCTTGGCAGGGTCCAATTCAATGCCTCTGCGGCTAATTATGAAACCCAAAAGTTTTCCGGATGGAACTCCAAATGCACACTTGGCTGGATTGAGCTTAAGATTATACTTTCGCAACCTTTTGAAGAATTTCCTCAAGTCATCTACGTGATCAACTCGTGTCTTAGACTTGATAATGACATCATCAACATATACTTCTACTTCCTTATGCATCATGTCATGAAAAATAGTAGTCATAGCTCTCATGTACGTAGCTCCCGCATTCTTTAAACCAAATGGCATGACCCTGTAGCAATAAGTACCCCACGGGGTGGTGAAAGCAGTCTTATCTGCATCTGTTTCATCCATCAAGATCTGGTGATATCCGGCATAACAATCCACGAAAGATTGGATCTCATGTTTAGCACAATTATCAACAAGGATATGAATATTGGGCAGCGGAAAGTTATCTTTAGGGCTTGCTTTGTTCAAATCCCTATAATCAACACAGACTCTGATTTTGCCATCTTTCTTTGGTACGGGAACCACATTAGCCAACCATGTGGTGTACTGGGCGACCCTGATCACGTTCGCACTCAATTGCTTCATTATTTCCTCTTTGATTTTATCGCTCACGTTAGTTTTAAACTTTCTTTGCTTTTGCTGGACCGGTGAAAAGTCAGGGTAGGTAGGCAGTTTGTGGACTACCAAATCCGTGCTTAAACCCGGCGTATCATCATAAGACCAAGCAAAAACATCCTTATACTCGATCAAAATCTGAACAATATCATTCCTGATATTCTGATCTGCATGGATACTTATTTTTATTTCTCTAACCTCCTCATCAGTTCCCAAATTTATTATCTCAGTGTCATCTAAATTGGGTTTGGGCTTATCCTCAAATTGATCCAATCCTTTCTTGACTTCCTTATCAGCTTCACCTTCATCGTATTCATTTACCATCTGACTTGCTGATTCGAGATTAGACAAATTTTTAGGATCTAAATGTGAACTCCACGTACATGCCATGTTATCGGAGCCAGTATTAACATAACTGAAATAAGAAAATAATAAAGATTAAAAGAGGGAAGAAAAGATAAATTTACTAGAAAGCTTGAATTTCATTTCATTGAATCGGAAAGGATAGGAGGGTTAACATAAAAGCAGAGCAACTAAACTATGTGGACTACAACCCTGAGAATAGTCCAAAATACAAAATAAAGAAAAACGAAACAACAAAATAAACTACCAAGACTCCTTCCTTGTGGGGAGGGGAGTGGCTTCCCAGTTAGTGAGCTTGATATTTGGCCCGACGAACTGCACATCTGCATGGCTAGGGCCTTCACCCATCTTTACCATGTTTACTTCATAAAACATTTCCTTGAGGCCTTGACATATTTCATCCACATCCTTGTTAGTATATGGGCATTGATTTTCTTGCTTTTGAGCTTTCGTGAAAGATTGGCTAATGTGTGAAACTGGACTTGTCAATTTCCAAGCCTTCTTTTTTCGCTCTTTTGCCCATTTTCTATCTGCTGCGGTAGGCTCAAATCCTAAGCCAAAGGAGTTGTGGCTACCACATGGATCTACAGGGCTTGTAATGCCTTGCAGCGAAGCCCCTAATCCTTTTCCTGGTTCATAACCATTTTGTAGCATTTGGCTAGCCACCATGATTGAAGTGGAAGAAAGATAAGGTCCTGGAATTGGCGTACCTTCCATGACATGATCAGCTGTCACGATTTCAAAGGCTTGATAAATGGGAGATTCACAACCCTCTTTTGTTTCGATACAGGGTACAGAAGGATCTCGATGTATGGGAAGGTCATTCTCTCCATGTATAATGATTTCATGATTGTTGTGTTCAAACTTAACTACTTGATGCAAAGTAGAAGGTATGGCTCTGGCCATGTGGATCCATGGTCTTCCTAAAAGTAGGTTGTAGGAAGTATCCATGTCTATTACTTGAAAGGTGATCATAAACTCAACTGGTCCAATAACTACAACAAGATCTATGTCACCAATTGTGTCTCGTTTCGCACCGTAAAAAGCCCGAACACATACATTATTGGACCGAATCCTATCTGGGCTGATTTTCAACTTTTTCAAAGTAGAGAGAGGGCAGATATCAAATCCTGAACCTCCATCGATCATTACCCCTTTTATGTAATATCCTTCGCATTTGATAGTCAGGTGCAAAGCTTTGTTGTGACCAGAACCTTCTGCGGGTAACTCATCATCAGTGAAAGTGATTCTATTGGCTTCAAATATTCTATGAACCATCCTTTCTATTTGACATACTGTAGTTTCCTTTGGGACGTATGCTTCATTCAACAACTTAATCAATGCCTGACAATGTTCTTTAGAATGTAGCAGA
Organism: Capsicum baccatum var. pendulum; assembly: GCA_030864225.1. Taxonomy (NCBI): domain Eukaryota; kingdom Viridiplantae; phylum Streptophyta; class Magnoliopsida; order Solanales; family Solanaceae; genus Capsicum; species Capsicum baccatum. The sequence goes on along the minus strand of CM061552.1, from coordinate 51,265,166 downwards.
AGGGATAATAATGAAATTTGAGCTGGAGTTTTTCTCAATTGATCGATAATGGAATAGTCTTGGGTTTTCATTTTCTTTAGAAATTCCTCAGCCTCTTCATTTGTGACAGGTTTTTTCATTGGCCCCTGACTATCTTTAAATTGTTTTGCTCTCCTTAATTCTTCTGGAACATAACATCTTCCTGATCGAGTCAAACCCCCTGTTTCATTGGTTTCTTCCATGACCTCTTTTCCTTTGTACATCACCGTGGTTTTGTTGTAGTTCCATGGGATGGTTTTCAAGTTTGTCACTGGGAGTTGTGCTGCCTGTTTTATGACAATTGGTTCTGTTATTTTTTTCATGTTGTTGCGCTGTTGGTCGAACCCTACAGGACCACTTGAAACATATAGTTTTGGCCCATCTTGTGTTATTTCCTTTAGCTTTGAAGGAACGTATAATACCATCTTTTCTGAATCTCGGGGTCTTATAATGGAACTCGCTCCTTTTACGATTAGTGATTTTCTTTGCATATACTTCAGTGCTTCACGTGGGTTCTCCTTCAAGGCGCCTATTTCCATCACTGCTTGGCTTGTTGGCCTGTAGTCTTTATCATTAAAAATCATCCCCACAACGTTTGTGTTACTATGATTAGGAAGGGGATTATCAGTGACATTCGGTGCTTCTTCTTTTTGTATTACGATTGCCTTGCTTTCGATTAACTTTTCAATGGCTCTCTTCAAACTCCAACAATTTTCGGTACTGTGACCTTGGACGTTGGAACGGTACTCGCACCTTACATTAGGATCAAACCAACTTGCATTCGGATCAAATTTGAAAGGCAAAATAGGTTCAATCCATCCTAATTTGACCAATCTCCGCAACAGGCTCGTATATGATTCTCCAATTGGGGTGAAGTTTTCCTTTGGCCTCTGTTCTCTTGTATGGTCTGCCGGAACATACGGATTACGAGGGGCTTGTAAATTTGGCTGCCACGGATGAAAACCTTGTGGCGCAGGTGCCCGCCATTGTGGACGCTGAGGAGGTCGGGCATACAGTTGAGCGTTAAGAACAGCAGGTTGAGGTGTATAATAATGTTGAGGAGGGTTGGTTTGTCCCTGTTGGACATGAAAGTAAGGGGAGTTTCGTCCCCTTTGGGCATTGCCTGGCCCTGATGCCATCATGGATCCTTCCTCCTTCTTTTTTCGATTTCCGAAACTACTTGATCCACTTTGAATGGCTTGCGTTGTGGCCCTGAGGGCGGTTTGGCTCATGATCTTTCCTGATTTGATTCCATTTTCTACCATTTCCCCAATTTTTATTGCTTCGATGAAAGGTTTACCAACTGCGGCTAGTAAATGATGAAAATAATCGGGCTCTTGAGTTTGGAGAAAAACTTCAATCAATTCTTGGTCCTTCAGTGGCGGCTTGACTCTAGATGCCTGTTCTCTCCATTTTATAGCAAACTCTCGAAAACTTTCAGATGGTTTTTTCTTCATATTAGCGAGAGAAGTGCGGTCAGGGATAATATCGAGATTGTATTGAAATTGTTGTACAAAATCTTGAGCCATATCATCCCAAACGTGCCAATGGGAGATGTCTTGATCAATAAACCATTCGGAGGCTATTCCCGTTAGGCTTTCTCCGAAATAGGCCATGAGCAGCTCCTCTTTCCCTCCTGCTCCTATGAGTTGGTTGCAATACCTTTTTAAGTGGGCCACTGGGTCACCATGACCACTATATTTGTCGAATTTTGGGGTCTTGAACCCTATTGGCAAATGAACATTAGGGAACATACACAGGTCTTTGAAAGAGATGCTTTTGTGTCCCCCCAATCCTTGCATGTTTCTCATACTCTGCTCCAGACTCCTCACTTTTCTAACTATCTCTTCTCGTTCTTCATTCATAATAGCCTTCTCAATCATGATACGAGAGTCAGGCTGATGAGTGGGCTGATATGAATTTACGGGTTTGAATGCCAATTCAGGAGGATAGACTTGATCATGATTTAGTTCGTTGATAGGCTTCTGCATCATTGATGGAGGATTTATATTAGTTGTCACGGCCGGAATAAAAAGTGGGTTGTTCGTGAATGATGGATTTGGAGGACGTATGGTGGATGTGCCAGCAGCGCTAGACACATTAGCGTATGGACCAAACCCAGGCGGATAAAGTGGATCGTCGACTTGGGCTTGAGTAGAACTGGGATGATTTGCATCTGAAAGGCCAGGAATCGAGGAAGGCGGGGCTTGTCCATTTGCCCAGGCCTGATACATTTCCGCAATTTGTTGCTTCAATAACCTATTCTCTTCCAAAGATGCGAATTCTTGTGGAACTAACTGATCTCGACCTTCTTCATTATCAGATTCTGTTCCATCTTTCCGAGTCATCTTCCTTTTTCCCTTATATCTTATGTTGTACGGGTGTGAGGCCAGCTTAACCACAACCAACCACCTTATTCTCTCTCTCTCCCCCTCTCTCTCTCTTTCTAAAATAGAAACAAATATGTTAGGGTTTAGAGCTTTTTAAAAATATTGACATATTCATAACTAACTCAAATGTCATGCACCTAAGTAATTCTCTTCCTGAAATGGACTTAGGAAAACCCTTTTGTTTCATCCCGGCTTTGGTGAATTAAATTTTTATTTATTTATTTAACGCCAACATCTTAAAATTATTACTTGAAACTTGAAAAAAAAGAAAAATATTTGATCGCACCCGCCGAGGGTTGCCTACGTATCATGTTTTACATGAATCAGATCATCACGTAGTTCATGGGTATGGCAAATATTTTCATACATTTTAAACTGTTCTTAAAAAAAGCTTTAACGAAAGGAAAAATTATCTAAAACTAGAACAGACTCAGAATACTGTAGAAATACTAAAAAACCTATAAAGAAACTAACTCTAAGAAAACAAGGACTTTAATAATTATCATCAAGATGCCTTCCAAAGATGCCTTGCAACTTAATCCTCTCTCAGACTTGAGTAGATCCTGGATAATGCTTTCGGCAGATGTGGAGTGAGAGTACGTGCCTGACGGCCCAGATTTTCATCACCTTGGTGAAGATACTTAGCATAAACATTAATCAAGGTTTCATTGAGCTGAAGTACTTCTCCCCTGGCCTCGATCATACTCTCATGGCAGTTTTGCACCCAATGTTGCGTAGTGCAGACGGTATGCTTTAGGTCTCCTTGTCGTTCATGAAGGTCATCGATCTGATAGTGAAGCGCCTGTCGTTCGGCCATCCACTGTTTTTTCTCAACTTCAACTTCCTTCTGAAAAGCCGTGAAGCGTCTCGCTATTTCTCTTTCCCGTTCCATGGAAGCTTTTAGTTGAGCCTGAAGCTTCGACTGTGTACTTGTCAGAAAGGCCTTCTCTTTCTCAAAATCACTCGATTGCTGCTCCATAGCACCGGTGACTATATCCAGGTCTTCTTGTAGGGCCTGCATGGCGACACAGTTCTCTCTTTCAATCTCCTTACGAACTGACCTAATTATGGCCTCAAATTTCGCCTCATGGTGAACCAATTCTTCTCTGGCCCTTTTCAAATCGTTATTTAAGATGTGCAGAGTTGACTGATAGTTCTCTTCTGCCTCTCGTCTAGCTTGCTTAATTCTGACTTCGATCTCCGCTTCTCGGTCCACTGGCTCTCTGGCTGACCTTTCTGGCATAGCTTTAGGAAGAGGCTGGTCGTGAAACCATGGCAGATACCAATAGTCTACCTCACCCTTGTTACGGTCTTCCACCATATGATCGAAACCTGAAAGTATGCATCCTCCCCAAATCTTAAGTTTCTCAGTCTTCCTTAGAGGGATGTCAGGGAGGAACTCGTACATAAAATCTTTCATATTCTCGACTGGCGGTATACGCTGACGTCGACCGAATTGTCGCATAACCCTTAGTGGCACGTAGGGCTGAACACCTCGGAGACCCATTAAGACGATGAAGGGTCGGAAAGTAGACATATATATCACCTCTTTTGAGGGGAACCAATGATAATTCCACACTATCTTGTCCGCCGTCAACCCCTCCAAGTACTCCTTCCAAGCTCTTATTCCTTTGGGAAAGTTTTGGTTTTCCATCCTCTTCTCATGGCCCTTGATATAATCATTCCACTCGACTCGAAAATCCACAACAAATGGATGGTAACGTATATGCTCGAGCATCCATAACTGCAATAGAATGTTACATCCTTCAAAATAGTTCGCTCCATTTTTGCACATCGTTAGGGCCCGATAAATGTCTGCCAAAATCATGGGCACGAGGGTGACCTTAGGATTCTTCTCAAAAGCGGTAATAAACGCAGCCAGATTGGTACGATTCCCAAAAAAGCTACTATGAATGCTTCAGAACTGTGCTTTTTCCAGGTTTGGTAGCATCCCCCGTTGTTAAGTTCTGATTTAAACAACTCGAATCCCCTTTCCTGACCATATCTTTCGTATAAAAATTCTAGACGAAACCATCCATTTTCTAGGCAGCCTCCCATGTTCTTCTTTTTTATGTGCAATAGCTCGAAAAATCTTTCGGGAGTGACATGCTTCGGTATCATGGGTTCTCCTCGGTGAAGGCTCTTTCCCTTTCCAATAAATGCTCCTATTTCCTCCAGTGTGGGAGTAAGCTCAAAGTCGTAGAATCGAAATACGTTGTGTGAAGGATCCCAAAACTGTACCAAAGATTCTATCACATCTCTTCGTGGTTCCACATTCAACAGACTTCTTAAAAATCCCAAGTGTTTATACACTTCTCCTTGTCCATAGTCAGTCATATTGTTATACCATATCCGCAATAGCTTGGGAACTTTATCTAATACCATGAAATGGGGTACTTCATCATCCCTCGGCCTCTTGTCACTCCTTCCGACTGAGTTCATATTGCCCTTTGGATAATGATGACAAATAAGAATTCTATTTTAAGCATCCTAAAGCAGGATAAAGATAATTTTCGAAAGAAGTTGACGGAACGACACGGAAAAGGATTTTAGCATAATAACTGACAAAACAGGAAGTATCCAAGTCTTCTAGAACATCCTAGAGTAGATACAATTTGATGACGTTTGAACGAGATATATCAGAAATAATTAGATTATTAAAACAAAATAGTGGACCAAATTATTTAACAAAATTTTAATTGTGTTTGACAAAAATGGGCTCTATGATATTCTTAAGAACGATTTTAAAACCAAAGAAAACAGACATACTGATACCATGACGTTAAAACGACTTAATTTCAATAAAAAAAAAATTCTATGTAAAATATTATATATAAAAAAAAAAAAAATTATTTAACCCCGTTTTTTTAGATCAATTAATTCACTTGAAAGCCGGTCAACATTCGATATGGCATTTCCTATAATGCAACAAGTAGCACATAAAATGCACATGATGGTCTCAACAGGCGACACCTGACCTAGACGAACCCGACCCCAGGGTCGAGCCCCACTAAGTCAAAAAATACACGTGATATAAGTAAAACACAGTCTATTAGGGATAGCCATGTCTAAGCTCCGGTTATGCTAGGTTCAACCTGGTGGAGTTAGGTATCTAGACTGCCAATGAAATGAGCGGACAACTCGAGTCGGCAAGGGACAGCTTTACCGGTAGCAGGGCTTTCCGGCCTCACTGTTGGTCCCTTTCCGTCCTAAATCATGGGTGACTACAGAATCCTTCCCAGGAGCGTTGCCGCATCTCTGGTATCTCAAGCTCGGGAGCGTGTACCGCATCTCCGAATATACAGTATCTCAGAAGACTCAGATGGGTGCGCGAGAGAAGACAGCTTATATTGCAATTCAAATAATATCAAAGCGATAAACATGTAGGAAAAGAACATATTTAGGCCAACAATATACAATATCAAAATTAAATAAAGCCAAACAAGTCAATATGAAAGCTCGAATTCTGGTTATATCCCCAGCAGAGTCGCCATCTGTCACACCCCATTTTTTTTTTCACCGCATCCGACCCCCGCTGGGGAGTTGGTTTTAGAGAAAATGAGTTTTTCCAATTAAAGTGACGTTTTGAAAAAGGGATTATTTTGTTTACAGAGTCGCCACTTGGAATTGAGTTTGGGTGTCCCAAGTCACCTTATTTAATCCCCATTCAAAAGGAAATGACTCTTTAATTTTTTATTTTTGGTCTGCGAACTAGAAATCCGGATAAGGAATTCTGTTGACCGAGGGGAAGGTGTTAAGCACCCCTCGAGTCCCGTGGTTCTAGCACGGTCGCTTTAATGACTTACGTCTGGCTTAAATTATTTCAATAAATTGTGTTAAGGCCTAAATCGCTCATTTTATATATCTATATAAATAAATCTTCTTAAACAGATTAATCTTATGCTTGGTGAACAAAATTATATATAGGCTAAACAAAACTAATGAAAAGCAAAATAACATAATCACATGATAAAGTTAATTAATAAAGTTATATTTAACAAAATTATCATAACGAAATTACCAACAATAACAAAGAAGAAAAATAAAAAGTAAAAAAAAATCACGTGTTACATTTAACAAAATTTTCATAATCATGAAATATATATATATAACCATGCCAGTTTTCTTTTTAAAATTATACTACTGCTTTTTTTCTTCTTCTATTCCTGTACAGGTAGGTGCATACATTTACAAGGAAAGATGTCGTGGTAGATACTTTTGAAGACTCTCTTTTAATTTTTGGAGTGTAACTGGCTTTGATACAAAAGAATCCATACCATTTGCATAACACTCTTCTGCACTTTCCGATAATGAATTCCATGACGAAAAATAAAAAAAAAAAAAAAAAACCTTTATTCTTAACATGTTATGTGTATTTCATTTTTGGTTTTTACATGCATGCATGCATGAATCCTATGTTCTTGTTCTAGTTTAAACACAATTACACTAATCGTGCACTAATTAGATGTACCGCTATGTCTTCTAACATCAACAACTCTAAACATTATCTTACGCAAAATCGAAACCATTTTTATGAATGTTAGTTCAAACCAACAAACAAATTGTATTTTTTTTAAAAAAATGTAGAGCACAAACTACGCAAAAGTAATGAAATATACACACTAGATAACATAAGAAATCATTGAAAATAACCTTATTCATATTTTTACTTTAATTTTATGATTTTTAAAATCTAAACAAACCTCAAATTAATAACATCGAAATTAAAATAGGTTCAACACATGTGAGTTTAAGAAACTTCATAATATTGAATCAAGTTTCATACAATCGTTTAAACTACATAATAAAGGAAGATTAAGGGTTACCTCTTTCGAAAATAATTCCTAACAACAACAACAAGAAGCCTCGAACTTAAACCGTGACCAAAACTCAAAATCTTTTGATGTGAGGAATTTTTGGTTTTTACTTCCCCTATGTGTTCCTCTTTTCTTTTCTCAAATTAGTCCATATGTGTCCTTTTTTCTTTAGTGTTTTATGTGTGTGTTTATATAGGGAGTGTGTGTTCTTGAGTGAGAATGGGAGTTGAGGGAATAATGGGGAAAAGATGTAGTGGAGGTAATGGGAAGTAGGGTAGTTTTTAGTTTTTAATGGGAAAGTTAGGGGAATGTTGGAGGTAATGGGAAGTAGGGTAGTTTTTTTTTTAGTTTTAATGGGAAAGTTAGGGGAATGTTGGAGGTAATGGGAAGTAGGGTAGTTTTTTTTTTAGTTTTAATGAGAAAGTTAGGGGAATGTTGGAGGTAGTGGGAAGTAGGGTAGTTTTTTTTTTTAGTTTTAATGAGAAAGTTAGGGGAATGTTGGAGGTAATGGGAAGTAGGGTAGTTTTTAGTTTTTTTTTTTTTTTTTAGTTTTTTTTTTTTTTAATTATTATATTTTTTCAATATAATAAAATCTATTTAAAATTAATAAAAAAAATATAAATAAACTAAATGGCTAGTCTTAGAAATATGATTAAGAAATATTAATATCACTAGATTCTTTATTAAAAGTTAAAAGAGGAAAATAACATAATTTAATTAGTTTTTATTTATTTATTTATTTTAAATAAATAAATAAATAAATAATAATAAAAACTTATCTAAAATGTGATTCTATTTTTGTATTTTTTTCCAAAAATATTAAACGAACCTCAAAATAAGATAAATTTAAAATGCCTAAAAATAAAAATAAAATAAAATAAAAATTAATTGAACATTAAAATGGTATAAAAATATTAGGTTTGGGTCAAAAATTAGGTGTTTACAACACTATCTCCGCCCTTGCCTGAAATTTTTCATATTAAGTGTGCATGTCATATATATAATTTAATTGTAAAAGATGATATTGAGTTTTTTGAGCTTTATATTGAAAAAATTCATCTTGCCATTGGTTTTATTCAAGGAAATAATCGTAGATTGAGAATCAGAGAATTTAAAGTTAAATATCAAGAAAATGAACTTACACCGATTTTGATGCCTGAGGAAATTGATACTAGATGGAATTCTACGTATGAATTTTTAAAAACTTGTTATAAATATAGAATTTCTATTACACTAGCTTTTAACCAACATTGCGGTTCATTTGCTGATTCTGCTGATTGCATGCTACATAATTCTGATTGGATTGTAATTAATGATCTTGTTAAGATTTTAGAAAAATTTTATGTAGCTACGGTTGAATTTTTCGGTGCTTATTATCCTACTGTTTGTAATATTTTGGCATATATAGCCGATATTTCTGGTTTGCTCAAAGAATATAAAAATAAAGAAGGTTATAAAGAAGTTGTTGGCGCCATGTTTACGAAATTTAAAAAATATTGTTTTCCGATTCCTCCTATTTACTTGGTTGGTGCTATGCTAAATCCGTGCATGAAATATAATAATATGTGCCACTTTAGTACTCTTATTTATACTAACTTAGAAATAAATACTAACCATGATTCTGAACAAGTACAACCTGATTTGTGGACGGCTACGGCTGATGCAAAGGATTACATAGAAAAATTATATAATCACTATGCTGATTTATTTGATTTAGCCGTACCTACAAATATCACTCCAACTGTCGCTCCTCATCCTCCCGAGGAGCCATCATCTTCTAAAAGGCCGGCACATAGTGGTTTTTCTGATTCGTTTTATGATTTAAATTGTTGGAACAGTGTTGATGAGAGAACTTACACATCAACTTATCGGGAAGAGCTGAAATATTATCTTCGTACGGCACCAGAGGATCGCAGACGACGGATCAACACGTTGGATTGGTGGAGGAGTAATGAAACACAATATCCTGTGCTTTCAAGATTAGCTAGAGATATCTTGAATGTTCCAATGTTAACCGTTGCATCAGAGAGCGCCTTTAGTCAGGAACGACAGCAGCTTGGAGACAACCGACACTCATTGGGAAGCAATGCAATGAATGTTCTAGTTTGCCTCAGAGATTGGATTAGAGCGGAAATAAGAAACCAAGGAATGGAGCCGGAGCCGAGAGACGAAATGAAACTTGAAGAAATTATGACTTCACGGGAGAACTCAGCAGAATCAAGTCTAATGCAGGATTTTGCCCCCATTGACTTCGACTATCCTATGCAAGTTTCTGTTAATATTAACATGAATGACTTGGAAAAATGATGCATAATTTGTAGATTTTTCATTCATGTAAATTATAAATTTTGGATCAGTTTGCAATCAATAAAATTCCCCAAATTCATTCATTCCTTAGTCCTTACTTTTTATATTTTTCCATATAACGATTTAAAATTTTAAATTGAATTTCTAGTTTTCTACTTTAAATTAAAAACTTACTTCTAATATATTATTAATTTACTACCAAATATTATTAATTTATTATATTAAGTAGCATATGTTTTGTATATTTGAGCATATATATACATTGTATGGTGCATATACACGTGTATATATCTTATATATTTAACGTATACATGTGTATATGTTTTATAAATTAGTATATAAGTATATAGCTATATATATTGTAATGTATATATATTATAGTATATTTTATAAATAGTAGTATATATACATTGAATGGTGCGTATATATGAGTAATTGACTAATTGTGTATATGTGTATATATTTTTTAAATTCTAGTGTAGTATATACTATATATATAGTGTATATATATTATTTAACGTATTTATAATGTATATAGGTGGGTATATGTAATGTATATTGAAAGAAAGTTTTTTTTTTTATATTTTTGACCGGATTTGACCAATTTTTTAACTGGGTTTAACCGGGTTTTGGTTGATTTGGTCGGGTTGAGTTAAGTGGGCCGGGTTAGGGTGGATTTTAATTTTTTTACTGTTTGACCCAACCCGGCCCGTCTAGCGCCAAAACCGGCCCTTAACCGACCCTCAACCTGGTTAAAATAGAAGGATCGGTTCCAAATTGATCCGGCTCAGCCCGTTTGACACCCATAGGCGGGGGTAGGGGAATATTTTCTATTTTCTCACATTTGACCAAAATCTTAAAAAATATTTTCTCTACAAAAAGAGTTCTTTAAAAGATAAAGAAGATGACTTTTCGTCATTAATCCAAATTTATAGTGTCCTCCCCACACTCTGACACACCTCATCTTCACCCACACTACTTAGCTCCCATCCCCTCACTCAACTCCCACCTCTCATATTATTTGTTTAATACTTTTTGTTTGCCTATAACATACCCACACGAAAAGTAGAAACCTACTTATTTTGCTAGGAAATAATCTCTTTTCATAAAAAATATTTTCCTTCCTGCCGAACAGACCTCTCATGATAACTTTGATAGCGATTATATTAAGGGATTGAGCAGTATCCATTATTTCTAAATAACGAGCATATAACCCAACAAGATCCATTTCTTAAGGGATTAAACAGGAAAATTTGATCTATTTTAGATGCGGCTAGAATTATATTCTTTAATTTTGTTTGTAGTTAATTAACTTCAAAGAGTATTTTTAAACATAATACGTCCATCAAGGCTTTTATATTCAGATATATTAAATAGCTCCTAATTAAATAACTAAGAGATCGATAAACTAGAAAAAAGCTTTGTAGCCGGAATGAGTATTCAATTATTGGCATGTGATATAGTACAATCATTACTGAATGTTACCCTAATAGTTGAGTTTTTTTTGCATCGCCACAATAGGTAATGGCACGTACCATTTATCTAAAATGAGAATTCAATTACTTCCTCCGTTTCGAAAAGAATGATTTAATTTGACACGAAATTTTTAAAAACATAGAAGACTTTTGAACCTTATGGTCCTAAATTAAAACTATATGAAATGTATCAAAATGCCCTTTAATCTTATGATCTTAAATATATCATGCGAAAAGTTGATTTAAAAGTATTACCAAAAAAAAATTTTTTTTTTTAATAATAGACTAAAAGAAAAAGTAACTAATTATTTTTTAAGGAAGTATTATATACCATGTGAAATAGTAATGTATACCCTAAAAGTTTGACTTTATTGCATCCCCCACAATATATTACTGGAACGTACGTGCCTAAAACTTTAAGAAAAACAAGTACCGACTAAAAGAAAATAATTAGCGCGTTATAGTAGCTTTAATAAATGAGTTTAATATATTAAAAGTTTTACCACCATCTCCGCCACTAAAGTAATAAAACTTATATTTTAAGAGTTTACTTGTACGCAATTCATTTGATATCTTTTACATTTATAGTGTGTATACTTTAAACTCCCAATAAACTCTTCACTACAACTACTCTCTCGTTTCGTTTCATTTTAGATGATCATTTTACAAGATATAAATTTTGTAGTTTTCAAAATAATAAAACTTCTTCCTTTTATATGATTTGTGTGATTCGGACTGGACACGGTGCCCATTTATCTCACTCCGGGACACCTGTATCTGGAAAGACTAAGAGGAGTGACATATTATTGTATCCCGCTCTTCCGCAGATATGGAGTACAGATTGATGGTAGCGATGACTATCTGTGAATTGAAATGGTTGAAAGGTATCCGACATAACATGAGTGTCCGATCAATGTGCATTCCGAGTAGTGACAGTCAAGTGGCATCACAAATTGCCCGAAATCTGATTGTTTGTAATCTATCTATCTATCTATCTATCTATCTATCTATCTATCTATCTATCTATCGATCCATCCATCCATCCTTCCATCCATCCATCGATCCATCCATCGATCCATCCATCCTATCATCCTTCCATACATCCATCCATCTATACATCCATCCATCCTTCCATCCTATCATCTTATCTATCCATCTATCCATTTATCTATCCATCCATAGATCCATCCATCCATCCATCCATCCATTTATCTATCCATCCATAGATCCATCCATCCATCCATCCTTCCATCCTATCATCCTATCATCCTTCTATCCTTCCATCCTATTATCCTATCATCCTATCTATCCATCTATCCATCCATCTATCTATATATCACATTATTATGATATAAGTGTTGGGTTCAATGTGTGTGTGTTAATAGAAAATTGAGGAAAAAATAGTGGAGAAAAATGGAGTCACTAAAATGAAAAGTGTACTCTTTTAATGGAAAGTTCACTAATTCTCCCACATTGGTGGGAGAAGGAAACTTTTAAGTGTTTATAATAAGGAACACTTACTTCACTTGGATAGTGAGACAAGAACAAGGTGGTGCCTCGTGCTGTCGTTGTCGCTCGTTCGGCTTTGGATTTGGATTTGTCAAATGATCAATTGATGAGATCTATCTTTTTAAACGAATTTTATTTGAAACTTGTTTTACAAGTGAAAAATTAATCCAAAAATTTGAAAGAATTGTTTTTCTCCATATGCGGGTGCATTTCGGACGCTATGAAAATGTATACGCAATGCATCTCGAAGGGATGCGACCCTGCGAGGTAAAAGGCACACTTTTTCATGCAATTAAGTGATCTGCACATGCATCTCGTGACCTGCGGGCGTAGATACAACGCAGAAGCTACTGGAATTTACATAAAGTCACCTGCGGTCGCAGATCGGGCGCAGGTCCAGCACAGACTGGGCGCAGATGACGTGACTATACTGAATAGGTGACTTTCTGTTGAACCAGTGCATCCTTTTGGATTTGGGACTCATTAAAGGCTATAAATACCTGACATATTTCTAAAAAACTCGTTGTGATCATTAGCTATTGAGTGAGTTCGACGAATCCAATAATTTGAGGTACCGCTATTATTGGATTGAAGGCTATTTTATCCTGGGAGGAAGATTCCATAACCTCGGGTATTGTGAGGGAAATTATTCCTAAAGGACACTCCGTGAAGTCGGGGGACTTGGCCTTGAAATTCTGTTTCATCTTATTTCTGAAATAACAACACACTTCTTGGATAAATTATTTGTAACCTTGTGTTGATGGTGTTAAGTAACTTCATAGGTGTTCTTGTTTTGAGAATTGAACTTGTGTTGTGGTTGTTGTGCCTATATACAGATTCTTGTACCCGAAAACATTAAAATTAACAATCTTAAGAAATAATTTTTTGGAATCTATGTAGCTTGATTTCTAGAGATTAAAGCTTTAAACTTTCGACTCCATTTGAACTTAAAGAGTGATTTGAAGATATAAAACCTTCATCACAAGTTAAAGATCACTCAGTTGACTATTGAAAGTCATAAAAACTTCATCGTTAAACTAGAAACAAGAGGTGTCTAAAGTTGCTGCAACTTTATTAATAGTATTTTGATATACTAAAGGTTCTGTCTTGTTGTGATAGAAAAATAACAACTGATAGTCAAATGCATGATACTGCAACGACTATGGCTGGAACTAGTATTGCCACAACGAGTCGTACTAATGCTCCGCCGGCAATGGCACCAGCGGAGAAACCCAAAAAGTTCGCGGGTATTGACTTCAAAAGGTGGCAAAAGAAAATGTTTTTCTACTTACAACTCTTTGTCTTCAAAGGTTCACATTTGAGGAAGCTTCAGAGGTGCCCGCGGAAACTTCTGAACAAGAGTGATTTGTGATTTTGGAGGCTTGAAAACACTCTGATTTTCTTTGCAGGAACTACATCTTGAGTGGTCTCCAAGATGATCTCTATAATGTGTATAGTGGAACAAAGACTGTAAAAGAGTTGTGGGGAGCTCTAGAACGGAAGTATAAGACAGAGGATGTAGGGGTACAACCCTAGCTCCCAAAGCTAGAATCACGAGCCCTAGGGGCGTTACAACCCTCATGGAGGCAAATAAAGACAAAAGCAATATCTTTGTTCCTAAGGCTCTCCTTTGGAACGATATCATGCATAACAATGAGTGGCACTTTGATGCTATCACTCAACCTCTCCCTACCTATCCGGAGAAATCACAGATCAAAAGGGTTATCTAGCACCCTGACGGATCCATTAATCTAAAATTTCTAGGTTTTGAAGCCTCTAGAAATTCTTCATTTCGGAGATCTGTTTCACACAGAGCTTCTACCTCAAAAAACCCAGAGAGAAGTGAAGAAAATGATAATGACAAGGGAAAGGTTAGAGGAGTTGACTTCTCTGGTCCTGTCCCCAAAGTATATTACCGGCAACATACTAGGGTTCAAGAATCCCTAGAATCCGAAAATCTCTATGATCCAGGTAGCCCTACAGCCTCGTACATGGAACCTTCCCCCACCATACCTCGTCAAAAAATTAGAACAGACCCAGGATTAGAGGTCATCAAATCTAATGATGAGTATACTCCAGACCTCAAAGCTCTTGAGGTCCTCTGGTACCTTCCAAAGGACGCAATAAAAAGAAAATGGTACACCAGTACTTATTCTAAAGAACAACAAAAGGAGTTTGGTCGGCTATGGATAGCTGATATGAAAAGAATTCGATGCGACATCGAATTCTTTAGATGGTTTGAATTCACTGGAAGAATGGAAAACCAAAATGAATCCTTTCATGTTATCATCAATAAATGGTATACGCAGAGTAACAAAGTAATTAAATCAGTTACTCCTCCCCTTGAAGGGATAAAAATTCCTCATTCTAATGAAATCCTCAATGTTTTACCTTTCAAGAAGAAGCATGATAGACCCCTATCATCCCCCATCAACAGAGACCTAGATAGGATAGTTGAACAAAACAACTATACCAATCAGGTCCTTCATACTATCTCTCAGCAAATAGGAGATACTAAGAGCTCAATGCTTCCTTTTAGCTCACCCACTCCTGAGAAAATAAAGATGTCTGTTGATAAATTCTCCAATAAAAGCATCTTTACAAAACTAGTAGGAAAACTAGAAAAAAATCCTCCAAAAATAAAGATGCCTGTTGATAAATAAAGATGCCTGTTGATAAAATGGGAATCAATATCTTCTGAGAAAATTAGCACATCATCAATATAAACAATCGACATATGACTATAAGGATTGAAGATATTATTCATGATGTTTTGAAACTCTGATGGAGCATTTTTAAGACCGAATGGTAAGACATTCCATTCATAATGTCCAAAAGGGACATTGAAGGTCGTCTTGTATTTATTCTTTTCAGCAATTTGAATCTGCCAGAATCCTGACTTCATATCAAACTTACTGTAACGGTTGGCTTTGAAAGTTCTTTTTAAAAGATCCCTTTTGTTAGGGATCGGATGCCTGATCCATTTCAAAACCGCATTCAAAGGCTTGTAATTTATTACGAGCCTGGGAGTTCCTCGCTCTTTTTCGGCAGTGTTATTGACGTAAAAGGCAGAGCAACTCCAAGGAAAATTTGAGGTTCTGATAATCCCATTTTTTAGCAAATGGTTGATCTCCTTTTTGCAGATTTCCATTATTTCCTAATTCATTTGGATGGGCCTGGCCTTAGTAGGGATGACCTGTTCGTTGAAACCTACTATGGAAGTTCTACTAAATGTCTTTTTCTTTCCCAAAAGGCATTAGGAAATTTGGAACAAATTTCTTCTTCGGAAGTCTTTTGAAGATTGGCAATTTTGTTTACCATCTTCGAGTTTTTTAAAATTTGTTCAATTTTCTTTATTTGAATTTCTTGTTTAAGAAAACAAATGTGTGAAGAAAGTCTGTTAATTTTAAAAGCAGTCCTTTCTTTAATAAGGTTGCCTTCTTCTTGAGAGAGGGGCCTTAATAAGGGGAAGAACATATTTTGATTTAAAATTGTTGTGTGAATATCATCAAAATCACTAGTGTAAGGTCGAATTTGATTAACAAAAGGTATTCCTAGAATGATATCTTCAGTGATACCTTCAGTGATGACAAAATCATTAACAAGACAAATGCCATTGTTACAGATATGAGCTTTAGAAAGCTTATAATCAATTTTCATCTTTTCTCCTGTGGCGGAGTATAGGCGGGAGGTGTTTTTTTGTAGATACTTGGTGGGTATAAGTCCCTTGACGATACAATTGCTATCGGCTCCTGTATCAAAGAGGGCGACTCTGTTAAGAATGAAGTCTTTGTTTATGATAATTTTTACGGCGATGTATTCGCTGTAAGCTTTAATAGCCGTGATGGCTGTACCGGAGGTAGAGGGAGAATTTAAGCCTGGGAAGGAACCGGGCTCTTTGAGATGATCATTTTGAATATGATCATTAATTATTGGGGAAGCTTTGGGAGACTCTGATGGGGAGACATTCTTTAGGACCTGTTCGGTAAGAATGTTGAGTTCCACTCGATCAAGTCTGATTTTTAGGTCTCTAATTTCTCCCTTGAGAGCGGAAATTTCACCCTTGAGATCAGCTATAGATGGTTCTGCAGGTTTATCAAATCGATACATAACCTGTTTCATGCTAAAAGGCAGAACGATGGGTTTGGGGGGCTTTTCTTCATGAGAAAGCATCAACCTTTTGAGTTCTAGAAGATATTTATTTCTAGCCTTATCATCTTGGATGTGTTCTATGATGTCAAACAGGATTTCTTTAGGATTTCCAGAAATGACATTAACGGTCTTTTTTGTGCAAGTACAAAAGGTACCGTTACAAACACAATCTTGGCCAGACTGAGATTGATCGGACTCATATGCGGCGTTGATGAATTCTTCGTCGATATAGTCGTCACTAGAAGAGCTGAAAGAGTCGGAAGAGTCTGATGTGTCTTCTATTATCGAGAATAATTTCTCTTTGGTTTCTTCAGAGAGGCCTAATTAGTTGATCTTGTTCTTCTTGCCCGACTTATAATCCTTAGCTCTATGGCCCGTTTTACCACAAGTCCAATATGCATCTTTATTTTTAGAGGATTTTTTTCTAGTTTTCCTACTAGTTTTGTAAGACTTCCTTTTAAAGGACTCCTTTCTAGGTATGGACTTTCTATGAGACTTATAGGATTTTTTTCCTATGTTTCTTACTAGAAGGAGAGGATAGATTCGTGAAATCAAAATCTTGGCAGAAGGTTCCTAGCCCATATTTAGAAGTGTTATCCTTCTTAAGTTGTTTCTTAAGCTTAAGGTCGGTGCAGAGGTCTATCCCTACGGTGGTAATGAAGCTTATTATATCCCCATAAGTTAAAATTCCGTAAGTGATTTTTCCCTCGAATCTATCTTTGATTTTGGTCCTAACCTTATCTGCGAACAAAGGAGGGAGACCACTAATAAAACATTCTTTCCAGAAGTCATTGTTACAGTCAGGTCTAATCATGATTTTGACCAAAAAGGTGTCCTTATACCATCTAAAGTCAGCTAGATCTTTGCAGGTGAGATTGTTAAGGATTTTTAAACTCCTATCTTGAAATAATTTGGGTTCTCCTATAAAATGTCTAGCTATATGATATAGGAGGGTAGCACAGGCGTCTTCTTTTGCGACCTACTCAAGACTTTCTTGTCCACTTTTACTTTTGACAACGACCATTTCCATAGCTGTAGCCTCGTAGATAAGGCTCTTATCGTCATATGTGAAGTAGTTATCCCACCAGTGTTTTATCATACCAGTGAATCCTACTACAATCATTGTGGCTGCCTCTTTGTCAGAAGCTCCTCTAATTTTATAAGCTGTGATGGCAATGCCCATTTCATGGAGTTTTTTATAGATTTGATGTTCAGCCAAACCGTCAACATTCCATTCAGTTATTCCTCTACCATCATGGTTGGAAGTGGAGAGGTAAGGGTTTTCTTTAAACTGGACGTCTGGAGGAAAGGGTCATTTGTAATAGTTTTTCTTAGTAGAAAAACGTTCATTGGTGAGTTTGGAAAGAGAGTTCTTTTGGTTGCTGGTCTCGCCTTTCTCCTTTTCAGAGATTTTGAATTTAGAGAGCTTCTCATTGATTTACTCTAAGATTTTTCCCAAAACCTTAAAGTCATCGCTGAGATTAGGAAATTTCTCCTTTTGGAACTCAGGGATTC
Organism: Capsicum baccatum var. pendulum; assembly: GCA_030864225.1. Classification (NCBI taxonomy): domain Eukaryota; kingdom Viridiplantae; phylum Streptophyta; class Magnoliopsida; order Solanales; family Solanaceae; genus Capsicum; species Capsicum baccatum. The sequence goes on along the minus strand of CM061552.1, from coordinate 51,246,983 downwards.
TAAAGATAGGGTTGGTAGTGAGGCTAGGGCCTGGAATGCTTTGCTCAGGAGTGGGTGAGCTAAAAGGAAGCATTGAGCTCTTAGTATCTCCTATTTGCTGGGAGATAGTATGAAGGACCTGATTGGTATAGTTGTTTTGTTCAACTATCCTATCTAGGTCTCTGTTGATGGGGGCTGATAGGGGTCTATCATGCTTCTTCTTGAAAGGTGAAGCATTGAGGATTTCATTAGAATGAGGAATTTTTACCCCTTCAAGGGGAGGAGTAACTGATTCAATTACTTTGTTACTCTGTGTATACCATTTACTGATGATAACGTGAAGGGATTCATTTTGGTTTTCCATTCTTCCAGTGAATTCAAACCATCTAAAGAATTCAATGTCGCATCGAAGTCTTTTTATATCAGCTATCCATAGCCGACCAAACTCCTTTTGCTGTTCTTTAGAATAAGTATTGGTTTACCATTTTCTTTTTATTGCGTCCTTTGGAAGGTACCAGAGGACCTCAAGAGCTCTTGAGGTCTGGAGTATACTCATCATTAGATTTGATGGAAGGACTTAAAGAACTATTTGAAACACGTTAAGGAGATGTCTGTTGAAGATTTAATCATAAGATTGTGCATTGAAAAAGACAATAAGGCTGCGAAGAAAAGGTCGAGAGAAAATTCTACAATGAATGGAGTAAATAATGTAGAAGATGACCACAACTCCAAAAAATGCAAGAAAGCTGGACATAAAATCAATCAACCCAAGAAGAAATTCAAGGAAAAATGCTTTAACTATGGCAAGATTGGCCATAAGTCTACGGATTATCGTTCTCCAAAGAAAAGCAAGAAGAAGGACTAAACAAATGTAGCCGAGTCCAAGAAAGAAATGAATGATCTATGTGCTGTGTTGTCCAAATGCAACTTGATGGAAAATCCTCGTAAATAGTGGATGGATTCCGATGCCACTCATCATGTTTGTGCTAATAAGGAGTTATTTACTATTTTTGCTTCGGCTCTAGGAGAAGAGAAGATATACATGGCCAACTCCGCAACTGCTAAAATTGAAGGAACAGGAAAAGTGTGCTTGAAAATGACTTCAGGCAAAGTGTTGACACTCAACAATGTACTGTATGTACCGGAGTTACGAAAGAACTTGATTTCTATATCACTTCTAGACAAAAACGGATTCAAATGTGTATTTTTTTTGAAAAAATTGTACATTCAAAATGAATGTAATGAATGTTGAAATCAATAAAAGTTCAGTTTTTTCTTACTTTCTTGAGTCTTATGATTTATGGCATGAACGATTAGGCCATGTTAATTACAAAACATTGCAAAAACTGATAAGTTTTGCCAAACTTTAAGTGCAATAAATCAAAATGTCAAATGTTTGTGGAATCAAAGTATGTTAAGCATCCGTATAAGTCCATTGAAAGGAATTTCAATTCCTTAGACTTAATACACACTGACATATGTGATATGAAGTCAATACCATCACGTGGTGAGAAAAAGTGTTTTATAACTTTTATTGACGATTGCAGCAGATATTGTTATGTCTATTTGCTAAATAGTAAGGATGAAACAATAGATGCATTTAGGCAATATAAAACTGAAGTTGAAAATCAGCTAGAGAAAAAGATCAAAATGATAAGAAGTGATAGAGGTGGAGAATATGAATCTCCCTTTGTGAAAATATGTGTAGAGAATGGAATTGTCCATCAAACTATGGCCCCGTATTCACCTCAATCTAATGGAATTGCGAAAAGGAAAAACCAAACTTTAAAAAAATGATGAATGTCTTAATTATACGTTTAGGTTTACCGCAAAGCTTGTAGAGGGAGGCTATCCTTACAGCCAACTAAATACTCAATAGAGTTCTCCATAGTAAGACACAATCAATTTCTTATGAAAAATGGAAAGGAAGGAAACTGTAACGCCCCGAGTCTGTACCCCAGACATCACACGGTGCTCATAATCCCAAAGAACCACAAACTAACCCATGACTGATACCTGCTGTAATAACTGAAAAACAATACTATAATTATGTGAAAATTGACTTAAGGTTCAAAATTTAAAACAAATACTGAATACTGAAAACTGAATATCTTTTTGAAATACTCTAGTCTGAAAGCCTCTTACTTTTTGAAGGTGGAGTTGATGGGACAAGCCCCCAATTAACTTCGACTAATGAAATAAACTAAATACTAAAATGTTGAAATAACAACTCTGTCCTCGAACTATAAGGACTCACCACTAAGTCTGTTACTGATAGACTGGGCTGCTAAGAGCGGTCAGGAGCCCGTACGTCTGAACCTATTATATAAGACATCATACAATAAAAGAAAGGTATGTGTCAGTACTTTGAATATACTGGTATGCTAAGTGAGGTAGGCTGAATGCATGGGTTTATATGCATGAACAATAATTGACTGAATGACAGAAATATAACTGAATGAGAGTACATGTATATTTGAATACTGACTATGCAAGCTATGCGCATGACTAGGCATACTGTAATTAAGATTCCATTAACACTGATTAATGAGTTCTAAAAACTGAAGAATTGATATCTCAGTTTACTAATAATGTATTACTGTTATCTGAGTGATTGTTTCCGACAGTCCTGATTCTGTAGAACTGAACTGAGTTATATACTGAGCTGGGTGACTGTATCTTACAGTCCTGATTCTGAAACTAAGCTGAGATTTTATACTAAGTCTGAAGACTGAAATTGAAACTATGGGAGTATTTATCTAACCGATATACCCCGATTATGAACTGAGTTGAGGTCCAACCTGTGACCCCAGTTAAAAGGGTATTAGCACCTTGCCAAGGGATACTAAAATGGCTATGAGTTAACCCTCTCTGGCAGGAAGCTCTTTCGTCAACCCTCGCTGGAAGGAAAAATCGTACGAGATATATCAACCCTAGACTGACGGGAAGACATCTCAACCTATGTTGGCTAGGTAGTTTTGTAACGCAGGGATTGCTACTAAGGGTCAAACCCTTTACTGACAGGAATGCCCCCATCCTTGGGTTTTCTCGGTGCTGACTCCTACTCCCAACTGAATATACACTGAACTAATTTCTAGACTGTATTAGGCTTGACTGAATGGTTACTGATTGTGCTGTCTAACTAAACTGAGTTCACTGAGTTCTATTAACTGACTGAGTATACCGAATTCTATTAACTGACTGAATACACTGAGTTTTGTAACTTTTTGAGTACTACTGGATGTGACATTACTGAGGCTGTTCTAAAACTACTATAAATCTAGGCAAACAGCTAGATTGTCGAGTATTAGATACCCCCAGGACTCGATAACATGAAAAGTAAAGCATAGCATGATCTTGAAGAGCATTACAATGTTCATAACTCATCCATAGAGACATTTTATCAAACATTTGTAAGATATAAGTTTATATATATGCTAGCATGTCATGATTTCCCCATTTAATTCACATGAGCAACTTATCAAGAACTTGGGGAACGTAATCTACGCATATGATACTAAACAACTTGTAGGCATCATGATTTCAAATCCCAACTTACAAATTCAAGGGCTTTAACATGAATTCACGTAATACTACACACATGTCAAATAAATTTACATGAATCTTGTAATAAATTATGGATTAGGAACCCAATTAACATCACAATCATGAATACAATCAAACCCAATAAGGAATTCATGAAATAAGTGAATTTGAAGTTTTAAAAGAGGTTCTTGAACTCCAAGGGTGGAAGGAAACCCTTGGATGAACACTTAACATAATTTGATGCTTGAATTCGTAAAGATTGATGGTGAATTTCTTGAATCTTGATCTTGACTTGATGGACTAGGGTTGGTTCTTGAGAGGATTTTAGTGAATAATGAGTTTATGTGGCCTATTGAGCGGTTTAATCTCGTGTTTTAGGGTTGGATAGAAGTGGGGAAGATATCCCAAATACCCCTCTGGATGCTGATTTAATTACTAAAAAACATGCCCAGCGACGCGCATACCGACGTACCGCGTCGATGGCATCAATGCGATGTCCAAGGCACCGCATCGAGTTTGAGTTGATTTTCTAGAATTGCACTAAAAGCTAGGAAAAATATGTATGTTGACACGATGGGAGACTCGACGCATCGAGATCGCATTGACCCACTGCTTTGGTCACCCAAACATGGTTCAAACGAGGTCCGAAAAATCTGAAACTTTTCCGATGACACCTACTGACATTCCTGATCACAAATCAACCTAAAAATTAATATTTTAAGGCCATAAGAGTCGTGAAATAGAATCACCAACTTACGAAGGCTAAAATAACTCTAAGTATAAATACTTAACTAAAATTTCTAAGTCTGGGACCCCTTATCAAGCTTTAAAGGACTGGATTAAGCTTAGGATTTTACAGGGTCTTACAGAAACCCAACTTGAAATATTTCAAAGTGTGAAGGTGTCTAGCAAAGGTCCAAGTTCCTATGCCTAAAAGGGTTAAGATAGGACCTAAGATGGTGGACTGCGTGTTCATAGGATATGCTAAAAGTAGTAAATCATGTCAGTTTTTGATTCATAAATCCGAACATCCGAATATTAATGAAAATATGGTAATTAAATTAGATAATGCTAAATTATTTGAAAATATTTATCCGTATAAAACTAACAATGAACAGTCTAGTAGAGGGTCTAAACGACCTCAAGATGAACCAAGTTAGAATGTACATAATGATGAGAATCCAAGACATAGTACACGTCAAAGAACGTTAACTTCGTTTGGATCAGATTTTGTAACATTTCTCTTAGAAAATGAGCCTCAAACTTTTAAAGAAGTGATGTCATCGTCAGACTTATCCTTTTGGAAAGAGGCAGTCAATAGTGAGATTGCTTCAATATTAAGCAACCATACGTGGGAATTGGTTGATCTTCTTCCAGGAAATAAACCTTTAGGTTCTAAATTAGTCTTTAAAAGAAAAATGAAAGCGGATGGTACGATAGACAAATATAAGGCAAGACTTGTAGTAAAAGGCTATAAACAAAAGGAAGGCCTTGATTACTTTGATACATACTCGCCTGTAATGAGGATAACGTCAATTCAGATGTTAATTACCTTGGCAACAGTATATGATCTTGAAATCCATCAAATGAATGTGAAAACAACATTCCTAAATGGAGAATTGGAGGAAGAAATTTATATGGAACAACCTGAGAGTTTTGTGGTTCCAAAAAAAGAAAATAAGGTGTGTAAACTTATTAAGTCATTGTATGGACTAAAATAAGAACCTAAACAATGGCATGCGGAGTTTGACCAAACCATGTTGGCAAATCAATTCAAGATAAATATATGTGATAAGTGTGTTTACATTAAAGAAACTCCAAATCACCAAGTCATTGTTTGTTTGTATGTGGATGGTATGTTGATCAACATCAGATACAGTTTTGACATAAATGCTACAAAATGAATGCTTGAGAGTAAGTTTGATACGAAAGATCTTGGAGTAAGTTTGATATGAAAGACCTTGGAGCTTGATATGAAAGACTTTGGAGCTGCGGATATGATCTTAGGAATAAGAATCCATAAAAAGCCACAATGGTTGGCATTGTCACAGTCTCATTATATCGAAAAGGTACCTGACAAATTCAAGTATATGGAATTCGGTATTTCCAAGACTCCATTAGATGTGAGCTTCACACTTCGAAAGAATGAAGGTGAAAGTGACTTACAATTAGAGTACGGAAGAGTATTGAGATGTATGATGTATATAATGAATTGTACATGACCAGACATAGCATGCGCTATTAGTAAGTTGATTCGGTACATGAGTAATCCCAACAAAACTCATTGGATGGTAATGAAAAGAGTTTTGGGGTATCTTAAATACACTAAAGACTATACTTTGCATTATAATAAATATCCCATGGTACTTGAAGGATATAGTGATGCAAATTGGATCACCGAATCGAATGAAGTAAAATCCACAAGTGGATATGTATTTACTTTCGGTGGAGGAGCGGTCTCTTGAAAATCATCCAAACAGACATGTATTGCTCGCTCTATAGTAGAATCTGAATTTATCGTATTGGATAAAGCCAGTGAAGAAACAAAATGGCTAGGAATTTCTTAGAAGATATTTCTTATTATCCCAAACCAGTGGCACCAATATGTATACACTGTGATAACCAAGCAGCAATAGAAAGGGCAGGGAGCATGATGTACAACGGTAAATCTCGTCACATAAGACGGAGACATAATATCATTAGAGAACTTCTCTCTAGTGGAATTATCACTGTTGACTATGTAAAGTCAAAGGATAATGTGTCGGATCCACTTACAAAAGGCCTATCTATAGAAGGAGTTAAGAGGACATACAAGGGAATGAGTTTAAGGCCTAGGACAAGTCAGCATAGCGGTAACTCTACCTAGTAGACTGAAGATCCCAAGAGCTAGGTTCAAAGAGATCTAACAAAGTTGTGTCTGACAGGTTCAACATTGTCGTTATACTCAACCCATTCTCATGATGTACACAATGTTTAGTAAACAAGAATAAGACTTAAGGTGAAAAGTCTTTTAATGATTATCTAAATTTGGTAGATTTGATCAAATAGTTTAATCTATAGGATTGAACATTTAGAAATCACCTATGTGAGGGAGAAGTGGAAGCCACTTTAAGGAGAATGTTAGTAAAGGCCTATTCTCTAAGCTCTCATAAAACTGGGACGTGTTCATGGCTAAAAAGAATAAAATGAGAATCATAAACAGTAAAAGGCTGGTTGTGTGACATGTGTTGTCTAGGTGTACATTAAAGTTCGACGGTTCAAAGATATCAAATCTACCGATTGACCGAGTGCATCCGATGTATGTTCACTACAGAAAGTTCAAAGGAAAACCCACTTCTCCAGATGCAATCAGTATTTGCTAAATAATCACATGCTTGTCCGTAAATTCTTCAAAAGATAGCCATTCCCTATTTGTGTGGGGGATTGTTGGGTTCAATGTGTGTGTGTGAATGAAAAATGAGAGAAAAATAGTAGAGGAAAATAAAGTCACTAAAATGGAAAGTGTATTCTTTTAATGGAAAGTTCACCAATTCTCCCATATTGGTGGGAGAAGAGAACTTTTATGTGTTTATAATAAGAAACACTTACACCACTTGGATAGTGAGGCAAGAAGAAGGTGGTGCCTCGCGCCGCCGCCGTCGTCGCTTGCTCGGCTTCGGATTTGAATTTGAATTTGTCAAATGATCGATGAGATCTATCTTTTTAGACAAATTTTATTTGAAACTTGTTTTACAAGTGAAAAATTAATCCAAAAATCTGATAGAATTGTTTTTCTCCATATGTGGGCGCATTTCGGACGCCATGCAAATGCATACACAACGCATTTCGAAGGGATGCGACCCTTCGAGGCAAAAGGCACACTGTTTCGTGCAATTAAGTGATTTGCACGCGCATGTCGTGAACTGCGGGCGCAGATGTAGCGCAGAAGCTACTGATCGGGCGCAGATCAATCACAGACTGGGCGCAGGTGACGTGACTGTTCTGAATAGTTGCCTTTATGTAGAACCAATGCATCCTTTCCGATTCGGGATACATTAAATGCTATAAATACCTGACATATTCCTCGGGTATAGAAATAATTTTTTACAACAAAAATACTCTTCATATCTTCAAAAACTCATCGTGATCATTAGTTGTTGAGTGAATTCGACGAATTCAATAATTTGAGGTACCGCTGTTGTTGAATTGAAGGTCATTTTATCCTAAGAGGAAGATTCCATAATCTCGGGTACAGTGAGGAGAATTATTCCTTAAGGACACTCCGAGAAGTCGGGAGACTTGGCCTTGAAATTCTATTTCATCTTATTTTTTAAATAACAACACACTTCTTGGATAGATTATTTGTAATCTTGTGTTGAACGTGTTAAGTAACTTCATAGGTGTTCTTGTTTTTAGACTTGAACTTGTGTTGAAGTTGTTGTGCCTATATACAGATTCTTGTACCCGAAAACATTGAAATTAACAATAAGTGATAGGATAAATAATCCCGTCACAAACAAGTACCTAACCAAATGCAAGAATAATTGTTCCTTATCCCTCATACCTAACACCTCCAGCTGTTTGTGGTCTTTTTAGGTTAGGATAATCAAATCTCCCTATTCTCTTCTCAATGACCATGTAAATAGTTTGAGATGACAAACTACATTATGTCACTTTTTGCATATCAAATAATTGAGACAAAACAGGTAAGAAGTTGGACCAGGGAAGGAGAAAAATTAAATATAATTGGGGTGGATGGGAGATGTAGATCACTACCCATGCCCCATTTGGCCATTAATATTGTCTTCATTGTTCAAAATCTGACCCAATTAGTCATGCAAATAAATTTCTACATTTGATATATATATAACTTATCACATTGCTATGATATAAGTGATAGAATAAATAATCCAGTACCTAACCAGATGCAAGAATAATTGTTCTTTATCTCTCATACCTAACACCTCGAGCCGTTTGTAGTCATTTTAGGTTAGGATAATCAAATCTCCCTATTCTCTTCTCAATGACCATGTAAATAGTTTGGGATGGCAAATTACATTATGTAACTTTTTGCATATCAATAATTAAAGGAGATTCAGTTAATTTAAAAAAAGAAAAAGAAAAGAAAAAAGAAGCACGATTATAGCGACATGTCACTACATGTAGTCTAGTTTATAGCCCCATATATGTCAGTATCTATCTATATATATTGTAAAACAGAAGATGAAACACAAGAAGAAGCCATGTGGCAAGCTATTACTAAGTCACGTAAAAAATCTTAGGACAAAACTATTAAGTATTGTAATAAAATATTTATATTAAAGAATCTTTTCAACCTAAAAGATAGACAAGGTCTGAGTAATTTCAAGAAGTTATAAAAAACTTTTAAAAATTTTGTGTTAAAGAATATTAAAAATTTAAAACTGAAAAAGGGTTGAACTGAAAATTAGTTTTCATGCGGAAGAAGCCTCTATTTGATAAACTATAGTATTAAATTTAGATATACAAATATTATGAAAATTGTAATTAGTTTACTGTAAAAAAAAATCATAACATATTAGGATTTCGTGGGGAAAATGGGATGTGGAAGGTGGGAATCCACATCTAAAATCAGTTAATTTTTATAAATAAAAAGTGTAAAAAATTTTCAAAGTTCCTATTATTTTGGTCTTTTAATTATTCTGTAACACTTAACAATTAAAACACAATAAAAATGATAATTAAAATACAGTAAAAATTTAAACTTCAAATTTGAATTTTAAAAAAAGCTGTTAAAAATAAAAGTAAATACTTTAAAAAATTTCAAAGTTCCTAATTTTTGGTCTTTAAATTATTCTATAACACTTAACAATTAAAAACGGTAAAAACTTCAAGTAACTGCAAATTTAAAAGTTAAAATAAACTACAAAAATTTATATAAATCTATCTATATCTATCTATATATATTATAAAACATAGGAAGAAACACCACAATTAGCCAAGTGACAATCTACATATTGAAAGTATTTGAATTTAAAAATACATCACCCTTTATTAAAAAATAAATAAAAAAATCATAAGCATAAAAATAAAAACTCATGGTTGAAAAATTCTAAATAAAATTTTACTCTTTTATAAATTTATTTCTTTTAACATTTAAATGTTATAAATATATCTAAGTATTATTTAGTTAAAAGTTAACTAAAAAATAAAAATATAATATAACAACAATAAATAATAGTACAAAAATAGTAGTAGTAGTAATAGCAGTACGAATTATGTTTAGTAGTAGTATTAATAATAATAATAAATTGACAAATATTAAAATAGTAGGAGTGACAATATACTAATAAACCAAAAAGTACGTAGTAATAACCTTAATAATTATTATTAGTATTATTAAAAAAAAAAAAATAACCTAGGCGTCCCTTATCCCCAATTACCTAAATAAAAATTACTTTGAAATTTGAATTAAAAATAAGTTGTTTGTTTGGTGTGAAGATTTCTTTTTTAAAGCATATCCTCCACATTATCAGGAACTAAAATTTTTTGCTCTTTTTTTTTATTTTTATATCTATGTTTATCCGATCAATATCCTAATCTTCTTATAACAAATTGATATGATATTGAATTTGATTTAAATTAATTTGAGTTGGAATAGATTTCTAACTTTTTAAACTCTCTTTTATATATATATACACACACTCTCCTACAATAATATATAGTATTAAATTTTTTTCTCCTTCTTTGTTATTGATCATTAAATTTATTCGTAAATTTATTTATTGCATTCTTCATATTCTTTATTTAAAAAAAAAATACATTTTTTTTATGCGGATGACTGATGGTGCTATTACGGTCTAATTTATTTTCACTACATCCAAGCTTGAATACAAGTAAGTAATATTATTTCTGTTTATTTAATTTTTGATAAAAATAAACTTTATTACGTAAATAAAAAATAAAACTACCTTTAATTGAGAAATTAAGTTGACTCTCCTTGAACATTAACTTTTGTTATTATTTTTATATTTAAAAAAAAAATGCTTACAGCATTTTGTGTGTTTTTATTTTATGTGATAATTAAATTATTTAATATAACGTTGTGAGCTTTTTACATATTTCAGGATTAACAACAAAATGTACTAAAACACCAATCAAATTTAATGTTATTGACATATTTAATTTCAACAAGGATAACTTATGACTTCTTATTTGTTGTAAGTTTGAAACTAATTAAAATGATAATCTATATTGTAAAGATGATGCATTATTTGCTAGCTCTTGGTTAATTCATGCAAATTACAAACATATTAAGAGTTGACATTTTTTTCTTAAAAGTCATAATGGTTGATTTGATAGTATATATATAATTTAGTTAGTCTTATTTATTTTTGAGAAACATATGATTATCTTAGCATTTATTGTTTTCATGCACTTTTAGTTTAACATATATATTACATATACACATTGTTATTGCAATAACTTTTTACATAAATATAAATTTTTTCTATTATAATAGATTATTTACCACATCTTTTAAAACATTGAATAGAGGTGAATTCATAACTTGAATATTATGAGTTCAAGATTGAAATTCTACATCAATCATTCAATTTATGAGGTTTAGAATTATTGTTATCAAACATTTAGTGAATTATTTAACATATGTACCCAATTTAAGTCAACATTACATAATTATAAGTTGTGATAACTTATCTATTTCTATTTGAATGTGAGATAATAATTTTCTGATGCTAAGAAGGGTAATGTTATAGATAACATTACATGTATATTTAAATTTTTAATAGATAGAGTTAAGAAAAAAAAGAAGAAGTCATGATGACTAAAACACAAGCAACAACTTAAATTATTTATAATGATAGTTTCTTATGCTAATAATTTTTATCGCTTAAATTTTTTATTGAAAAAAATAAAATATTAAATCATAGTCTAAAAATGAATTTTAAATATTGTAGCTTAGAATATAATTAAATACAATCTACACAGTTGCACATTAATTTTTTTTCATCGAATAAATTATGATTTTACTTTTTCTTTAAAATTCATATTCAAAAATAATATTCAAGAATTTTACATGTATTATGAAATTTCTTTTAATTTTTAGGACAAATTAATAATTTTTTTTGAATCTTGTGTAAAAAAAAATAAGAATATGAGAATTATTTTTTTACAGATCTCTAGATGTGAAAGTGTTTAAATTTAATTTTAAATTATAATCAATTTTAATATATTAGATTATTTTAGAGTATTCTTCGAATATATCTTTTGTTTATTTTGGCATAACAAGACTTATCTATTCTATTGTTTATATTTTGAGATAAGAGAGAAAAAAACTCAATTGCTTATGCATATAACATAAAAAATAATTTCATTCAAAGTCAAATTAGAGAAAAGTAAAATAATTAAGTACAATTAAAAAAATTGTACACCAAGGTTTTTTTTTTGTGGGGGGGAGAGGGGGGTTTGAGAATATAAATTAGATAATACGCATATTACTATTTATAAGTTTTAAACGAAATAGATGGGAAGATGGTAGAATAAGAATATAATTTGTTTTTGACAATCTGAAATCTTTAAATTATTGTAAATAATATAATAAAGAAAACTATTAAACAAAACTTATTTCGCAATTACGTTTTTGTTTTTCTCATATAGATTTGATTAGAGGTGGGGTGTGATAGCAGTGGTGGATGAATAGAGGAAAAATATTAACAATCTAATATCTTTAAAAAATATAAATAATATCATTAAAAAATAAATACGAAACATATATATTATTTTTACAGTGACATAATTTTATTCATATGGATTTGGTTATAGGTGGGGTGGGAGGGGAGGGGGATAATTTTTTTTTTTAACTTTTATTATAAAAAATTGAGAGGGGAAGGTGGGTAGGGGTGAGGATAATTTTTTATTTTTTATTTTTTTTGCATTTCATTGAGAAATTTTATGATAGTTAATTTTTTTTTTTTGAGGGGGGGGGGGGGGGGGTAATATGATTTAACATGCTCGGATGAATAGTTTAATATAAAACAATTAATACTTTAATATTATCCGTGTATCGTGCGGGTACGTATACTAGTATATACTATAAAGCAGAGGACGAAGCACTGAGAAGAAGTCACGTGGCAAGCTATTGTTAAACCACGTGGCAATTCTTAGGACAGAAGTATTAAGTATTGTAATAAAAATTTTGTATTAAAGAATATTAAAAAATTTAATTTGAAAATAAAAGGGGAAAAAAAAAGTGTCCTACTAAGCTCTAAATATTAATTGATGAATCTTTTCAACCCAAAAGATAGACTTAAAAAGAGGCCCGACTTACTTTTAGGAATTTATAAAAACCTTTTTAAAAAATTGTATTTGAAAATAAAGGAGGAAAAAAAATCCTAACTACTTTTGAACGTAAAAAGAGGCATACTTTCAACAAAAAACTACAACAATACTCTTTTATCATTATCTCTTTGTAATTAAAAAACTACAATAATACTACAAACATATGTATTTCAAATTCATCATCAGGCAAAAAAAAAGATAATGGGACAGTTCAATATTAAATTAAAAAGAACCAATACAAATAATAATAATAATAATAATAATAATAATAATAATAATAATAATAATAATAATAATATGTTATTTACTATGATGAAATATGCCATATTGAGTTTGATTTCAAATCATTCTTTCAATTCAAATATAACATTATAAGATAAATATGAATTGTATTAAATGTTATCTTTATGTTCTAAATAGACTTCTACTCTTTCAAAACTTATTTCTATTAAAATTTAAATGTTATATAATATATTTGAATATAATTTATTTAAATGTTAAATTAAAGATGAAGTTACAATAATTTAATAATAATAATAATATAATTTTTTAATGATGGAGCAAAAAAGAAATAGGCTAATGACAAAGAAGTTTATCTAATTCAAAATCTTTCACCGATTAGGATAATGGATAAATACAAAATTAAAGAAATTTTTTTTTAAAAAAAATTAAATGTTATCACATAGCTTTATATTAATAGACTTATGAATATTTGTTAAAAGAATTCCTCATTCTTTGTTAATGTGGTAAACGATTTTTTAAAAATTGGAAGTTTATTGGCAACCGTTTTTAGTAATTGTGCGGAAGTGTTTTTAATTTTTAAAAATAAATTTGTTTTGTGATGGGAAGGTAATTATTTTCTTTTTGACATTCAACATATTAGCTATAAGGAAGAGAAATAAATTTATTTTTTTTATTTTGTTAGTATTTATTATAAAAAAATATGAATTAATCTTATTGATTTCAAATATTTCTCTTAATTCAAAGATATATTTAAGATAAGCATGTCAAATTTTAAAAAGATACGGATAAGAATATTTGAATTCAAATATTTCTCTCAATTCAAATTAAGATAATAAGGATAAGGATATTTGAAGTTGTATTTTTAAATGAAAATTGAATTGGAATAGAATTCTTCCTTCATAATCTCTCTTATATATATTCACTCCTATCCTGTTATGTAATGTTAAATTTTCTTCTTTCTATTATTGATTACTGATTATTACGTTTATTTATGAATTATGAATTTACTTATTACATTCTTTATTTTTTAAAAAAACTTCATTTGATTTGACCTTTTTTTTTTAATATGGAGATGATGATGATGTTTAACAATTATTTTTTTTGTATTCGAGTCTGAATTCAAGTAAGTGATATTTTTCATTATAATTTTGTAAAAGTAATTAAATACATTCTTAAAATTATTAATACACGATGTTAGACTAAGTAATTGCTATTTTAAGTAAACTTCGATTATTAGGGTTTAAGTTCGAGTTTTGATTGAGGAATATAATGAAAAAATATTATTCATAACTTTAAAATTTTATGCGTATGAATAATTTTTGCAGTTCATGACAAAACAGATTGCAGGTTCTGAAATGGTTAGAGAAAATTTAAAATAAATAAATATTACTTTTATACAATTTGTAATATTTTAACTCAATTATTTTGACGGTGAAAATAAAATATTTTATAGTTAAAGTATGAATGAAAGGTAACACAAAGACAAAAAAGAGTATAAGTAAAAAGAAGATATGTTTTAATATTTTTTTATAAAATTAACTAAACGGAGAGAACTAGCCTAGCATAAATAGGAAAATAAAATAAAATAGTAAATGTAAAAAATATTAAAAGAAACATACATATCATGATTTAAATAATAAAGAGAAACATTGTATTTGTAAACATATAAAATAATAAAATATTCATGCTTTAAATTTATGCACGTATATATAAAAATTATTTTTAAAAAATTAAATTTTGTTCATTATTTTTCTTTTTTAACTTGGTTATTAAGAATAGAAAAAGACGGCATTATCTATATTAGTTTATTAAAATTTGAAGATAAAAAATAATCGTGTGAATTTACAATTTTAAAATATTTAAATATTTTAAATTTTAATGGCATGTATAACATTTTTTATCTTATTTTTCATCTTCTTATTGCAAGAGAATGACTGATTTATTAAAATTTAAATCATAATTTTCATGGTGGCTTAATAATAAAAGTAATTACTGTACTAATTTTAATTCGAATTGATGACTAAAATTCTCTTTTTTATTTGAATAAAATTTTACAAAAATTAATTATTTAGATACTTACTTTAATAATGGAATCTTAAGTAGAAGGACAACTTTATGAAGCACTATTACTATAAAATAAAATAAATTTTTTATGAAGATTATAAAATAATTTTTTTTGGTATTTAGGTTTCAGTTGATTTATTCTTTTTTTGATTTTACTTAAAAATCTACATCTCTATTTGTTTATTTTTTAATTGATTATGTGTAGTATAAACAACAAAAGTAAAAAATTTAAAAGACTAAATGAAATATTTTTTAGTAAAAGTGATTTAGTCATAATCATTGAATGTTAAATTACAATCTAAAAAGGTACATTTAATAATGTAACTTAGAGTTAATTAAACATAATGCACGTCGGTTATATATTAAAATTCTTTTTCTTAGAATAGAACTCATGATTTTACTTTCTACTTTAAAATTCATATTCAAAAAAAATTACATGCATTATGGAATTCATTTTAGTTATAAGGACATGTTAGTAATTTTTTTGAATTTAATTTTAAAAACAGAAAAATTTTAAAATCAAATATATGAGATAAATTCATATTTTGATAGATGTGAAAATGTTTGACTTAAATTTTAAATCATAACCACTTCTAACAAATTATATTATTTTGGAATCTTCTTCTAATATATATTTCATATATTTTGTCATGCATAACAAAATTTATCTATTTTTATTTCATATTTTGAGATTAGAGAGAAGAAAACTAAACTGCTTATGTGTGTAACACAAAATATAATCTTATTCAAGGTCAAATTAGAAAAAGTAAAGTAATCAAATAACAATAGAAAAAATATACATGGAGGATTTGGAGGGGGGGGGGGGGGGGGGGCGAGGAGGAAATTTCAACGATTTTTTGAGAATATAATGAAGAAATCATAATACACATATTACTATTTATAAATTTTTGCACAGAAGATATGGAGGGGCAACAAAATAAAAATTTAAATTATTTTTGAATAACTGAAATCTTTAAATTGTAGACATATAATTAAAAAATCTGAAACATAAAAATCTTTTTACAATTACATGATTATTTTTACTCATATATACTTGATTTTGAGGGTGGGGTGGGGGGAGCAGGGTGAGGCTATTAACAATCCACCATCTTTTAATTGTGAATGATATTATAAAGGAAAATTTGAAACATAATTTTTGTTTACAATTAGATGATTGTTTTTTTATATAAATTTGATTAGCTATGGGGGAATTGGGTAGGGGTGGGTGGGTGGGTGGGGGGATTGGGTTGGGGTGGAAGCGTGAGGGGAAGGGGTAGAAAAACGTTTATATTCAAAAAATGAAAAAAAAATGATTTGGGGATTGGGGGAGGTGGGTAGATTTTTTCTTTTTTCTCATTTTTTTTATTGAGAAATAAAATGATAAATAATTTTATTAAGATAAAATAATTTAATAAGTTCGAACGAGACATTTCAATATGAAGCAATCAGAAATATTATTTGAATATTATCCGTGCATTGCGCGAGTATATATACTAGTTATAATTAATAAGTCCATTGTTAGGTTGTCAAATTGAGGGCCTCTTTATGATGCTACTAAAACCGTAAAAATCATTGGCATGCAAGCAGAATTAAATAACTCAAATAATTGAGGCAAAACAGGTAAGAAGTTGGACCAGGGAAGGAGAAAAATTAAATATAATTGGGGTGGATGGCAAATGTAGATCATTATCCATGCCCCATTAGGCCATTAATATTGTCTTCATTTTTCAACATCTGACCCAATTAGTCATGCAAATAAATTTCTAGATTTGATATAGTATGTTTTATGTGCAGTGCTAAATGACAATAAAAATTTGGTCATAATTGTAAAAAAATTGCAATGACCTTTCTCTTTCAAAATAAAATATTTTTTTTTCTTTTTTTAATTAAAATAAATTAAAGTCTTTATTATTCCTTAAACTTAAAAGTCAATTCCCACATTGAAAAATGATAATAAATAAATGAACATTCATTAAGATAATAGAATGTATTTATTTATTTTAAATAAGTTGTATTTTAATAAGAAATGATACAACTTAATAGGATGTTACAACTTATTTTAAAATATCGGGAGGGGGGGAGGGGGGGGGGGGGGGCGCAGGGGGGAATTAATGCACGTGGTTAGGTCGATTCGGACAATTGAAATTTGAAACATTACAAAATGCAATTCCATAAATGGAAAATATATAAATTATTAGTATTGAACACTTTATAATATAAATACTTTCTAAATTTTAAAATGAAACGCTTACATATGTACTTAGATAATCTTACACTTACACCTCCTATGAAGTGTCTCTATTATTAAATATATAATATACTTTTTAAATGATAAATTATAACCATAAATCTAAATAAACTCTTTTTGCAAAGTTATTCTAACGAATATTTAAAACAAGGGTATAAAAAATTATTCATATTTGATTAAAAAATAAATAAATATTTTTAAAATAGGATATGATACAACTTATCTAAAAGATATTCCCACTATAAATTATAACTTTCTATGGTTTTAAGTACGTAAATTTTTTTGTAATTTTATTAACTATAATATTTTATTATATATAATCTCTTTTTTATTGTAGTTTTATTTATTTTTCCCTTGAAAATTATTTATATATAACTAGTTAAATAAAGTTTCAATTACGTAGGATCTTCATTGTATGCAAGGTTTAAATGTTTTTAGCAAAAATAGGATTAATGTTTTTGGGATGTAGCTGCAAGATTTTCATAACATAGAAGATGTAAGTGGTTAGTGTAATTACTTATTGTCGATAATTATAAAATGTTTTGATCTTTGACTATCTTTATTGATATATTTTAAAATTATATATTTAAAAAATATTTAAATATGTAGTTTCTAAATTTATTTAAATATAATAAATAATAGAATTACGTAATTAGAGGTTTCATTAATTATAAAATTAACTAATGATTCACAAGTTATCAAATCGGCTTAATATAGAGGAGCAAGACTACAACATTAGTGCGTGAGTATTCTCTTAGGTCGATGTTAACTAGGGTCATCATTAATTATTTGAATTTTTATTGTACTTTTCAAAAGATGATAACTAATAAATATGTAAAACGTTAATATATTTTTTTGGTAAATAAATGATTTTATCTAACCAAGTGAGCGTTTACAACACCAGGAAGCTATAAAACTTCAACATTAATACGTGACTCTCTTGGGTTTTTATAAAATGAGATTGACACTTATGGATCAATGATTTTTATGATTTATATAGAGTGGCGATTTCTATCATGTCTAAAATATTTTTAGTTTAATTTCTACTGTCGTTATTATATTATTTTCAAATTATGTTTAAATATTTATTTAAAAATGTGTTATAAATTTATTTAAACATAATAATTTATAAAATTATTTAATTAGAAGTCATAATAATAACAAATATAAGTAATGATTCTCAAATTATCAAATCAATGTAATATGGGCGCAAGACTACGATATTAACATGTGACTCTCGTGGGTTCTTGTTAACTAGAGTTGACGATAATGAATACTTTGATTTTTATAACTTGTCTATGTCCACCACATCTAAAGTGTTTAAGTCTTGACTTTCGTTATTACAATATTTTCAAATTATATTTAAAATATCGTTCAAATATGAAAAATTTTAGATTTAAAATTGAACAAATAAAATATGCTCAAATATAAGTAATGATTCACAAATTATCAAACCAACATAACATAAGGGTGCAAGACTACAATATTAATACACGACTTTCTTCGGTTGATATTAACTAGGATCGATACTTATGAACTATATAATTTTTATGATTTTTATGATACATTAATGTCTACTATGTTTAAATTGTTAGAGTTTTAACTTTTGT
This sequence comes from Capsicum baccatum var. pendulum, assembly GCA_030864225.1. Taxonomy (NCBI): domain Eukaryota; kingdom Viridiplantae; phylum Streptophyta; class Magnoliopsida; order Solanales; family Solanaceae; genus Capsicum; species Capsicum baccatum. Next base: position 51,227,975 of record CM061552.1, on the reverse strand, counting down.
TATTAAAATATTTTCAAACTACATTTAAAAAATTATTTAAATTATGTAGTTTAATTTTTTTAAAAACATAATAATTTTCAAATAATATATGTTATACCCTTTGCCTCAATTTATGTGGTATTGATACAATTTTGAGAGTGTACTAAATTGTTTAATATATTTTTTAAATATTTTAATTTATTAACTATTGTGATTTATAGTACTTGTTCTTTTGTCTCAATTTATGTGGCAGTAATAAAATTTAGAGAGTCAATTAAATTTTTTACGTCTTTTTAATTATTTTAAGTTGTTAATTATTATGATTTATAATACTTTTACGTAATTCTCAAATATATAATAGATTGAAAAGAAAATTTAAATAAACAAATATAAAAGAAAATATCTAAGCAGGCAACACAAGCAAACATGTCGATTTGTTATCTGTTTATCATCCTTTACAAGTGAGATAAATAAATCACAAATGCCCGTTTAAGTAGCACAATGCTTAATTATTTTAAATTATTATGTAAAAATAAAATTAAACTATATATTTGAATAATTTATAAAAATAAATTTTTAAATATTTCAATAACGACAACTCATCACAATTTAGAGCTGGTAAATGTCGACACATTATAAAAACCATTCATATAGTCATATGTGCCGAACCAAAGAGAGTGAGATATCAGTGTTGATGGTACAAATCTTTCACCCCTATGTTACGCCGGTTTGATAAATTGTGAATCATTACTTATATTTGTTACTAAAATGACCTCTAATTATTTATTTTTTAAGTATATGGTTAAATAAAATTAAAATATATATTTAAATAATTCTCAGGCATAATTTGTAAGATATTGCAATAAGGACAATTCAACATACCTTAAATCTGATAAACGTTGACACTTATAGAAATTATGCATATAGTTTATATCTGTCGAACAAAAGAGAATGAGACATAAGTATTGATCATGTAAGTCTTTCGCCCCTATATTACGGCGATTTGATAAATTATGAATTATTACCTATATTATTACGCTTAAATAAAATTAATATATATATATATATATATATATATATAATTTTCAAATATAATTTATAAAATATTGTGGTAACAACAAATCAACACACTTTACCTTGATCAAGTGTTACGACAACGGTTATTTTATTCGAAGATTCAAACATCATCTATCTCAACAATGTTTTTATAGTCTAATACTAAATTATTAATTAATAATTATTATAAATATAGTTATAATTAGTTGAACCAAGGATTAATAATTGAACATAGCTATCACAATAGTGTATTTGTACAATAATTTAAATCTAAATAAATAAGTGATTAGATTTTGTTATTTTTTAATCAACTTATTATAACAAATTAACTTTACAAAATTTTACTTTAGACTTGTTTCATCGAAATAATATCTTTATCGGTCTAGTTTAATTAGTGTTGTCAATGATGCGATTCAATTTTATAACTTGTAAGTTTCAAATATAATTTTTTTTAAAATAAATTATTATATCTAATTATTTTATTAATTAATATACTTAATCTAAAGAAAATTTTATAAATTCTCGTTAATTATATAAAGATAGATACAAATTATTTAGCGTGGATAAAATCACTTAATATATATATATATATATATATATATATACTGTAAAGTAAAATTTTCTTTATAACTACAGTCTACAACATAATAAATTTCATAGCAATAAGTATAAATTCTTAGTCATGGACCATATAAAATATGTATATACGTTTTAGACATATTTATTGCAACAAATGTTACGAAAAAAATATTGTGGTTAAATTATTTAGAAAAATATTTTTTTACATTTAACCACAACGTATTTTGTTAGTATATCTATATATAGAAAAATATAAAATAATAAAATTTTAAACATGCCAAAACATGTTATTATTAAAACTCTGAGTGAATTCGAGAATTTTTTTCAAATATCACTTATATTTCATTTAGGATCACACTATTACTCAACTATCACTCTTTTCCTAAAAAAATACTAAACACCTCAAAAATATTCTTCTCTCTTAGTTGACATGCCATGTCATTAAAATCACATTTTTTAAATAATAAATCATTTAATTCATCAAACTCATTTACTCAAAATTATAGCTTTATTCTTTTTTTTTAAAATGCATTAGTTTAATTTTACTATTTAGAAATTCTTTACCATACTTAATCTTTATCATATTATGTTAAATGCAAATTAAAATCTCTAGATAACTTAGGTAATTTAGTGATATTATTTTATTTATAAAATAACTATTCTTTGTAGGCAATTATATATAAAAACCAGAATGATTATCTAGGAAAATAACTCTAGAAAAAAAGTATAAATACCTAAGTATGAGAATTTCTTCTTAATAAATTAATATATATTTTTAGAAAGATAAAACTATTATTTTGGTTAGATGAGTTTGCGGAGTTAATATATTTATTATTTTTTAAAAAATGATGGTTTACTGACATGACATGCTAATTAGAAGAGGAGGAAACTTTCGAGGTACTTAGTGATTTTTTGAGAAAAATATTAATAATTTAGTGATATTATTGTCTTAACAAAAAAAATGTGATTTTTATAAACGACTCCAAAAATATTTATAACAATCCAAGAAAATAACTTTAGAAAAAAATTAAAAGTTTAAGTAATGATAAAATATTTCTAAGCATGAAAATTTCTTCTTAATAAATTAATATATTTTTTTTAAAGAAAAGAATAAGAATATAATTTTGACTAAATAAGTTTGATGATTTAAATAAGTCTTATTAAAAAATAATTTAATAACATGACCCGCCAATTAGAAGAGAAAGCGACATATAAGATACTTTTTTTTTTTTTTTAGAATAATAGTGATAGTTGAGTCATATTATTATCTCTAAAAAGATAAAAATAATTTTTGTAAGAAATTCAAAAAATATGAGTGGCCATTGAGAAAAATAACCCTTGAAAAAATATATGTCAAGTTTTAGTACGGATAAAATTTTTCTAAGTATAATTTTTTTAATAAACTAATGCATTTTTTCAAAAAAAAAGAAAAGAATTATAGTTTGATTAAATGAGTTTGATGAGTTAAATAGGTCTAGTCTTTTCTTTAACAAAAGAAATTAGTGACATTCATGTCAACTAAGAGAGAAGAAGACTTTTGAGGTGTTTACTATTTTTTGAGGAAAAAAAATGATAGTTGAGTGATATTCCGATCCTAAATAAAAATAAGTGATATTTGAAGAAAAAATTTAAAATTTAGCTGACTATTTGGGAAATTCACCCTTAAAACTCTATTTTCATACAATAATTTACATATTCATTAAAAAAAAAATCATAAAATCAAACTAGATAAAAAATAAATAAAATAATTTAATGAAATTTCTCAAAATATGTACAAAGTATAAACTATACTACATAATTAAAAGTTGAACTAAAATGAAACAACTACAAACGTAAAAAGGAAAAAAATATAACTAACAATTAATAAATAAATTTGTACTAATTATTTTTTATTTTCTTAATTACATATTACCACATTTGACAATTATTTAATTATGTAATTGTCAATTAAGAAAATTAAATAATTATAAATAGAATACATAAATTGTCTTTTCCCATGTATTGGGATACTTTTCAATGTATTGAAAAATGGAATAGTAAATAAGATAATGTTAGAAATTTAAATTTAGGATGAAAAGGGTAAAAATGTCTTAAACTAACTAGTTTAAGTGTTAATAAGATTTATTACTATTATGGCCAAATTTTATGGCCAAAAAGATTTTTCCTATATTTATAGACTGGAAATTTAGCTGCTTCTTCTTTAATTTTTTAGTCTGTCATGTAACATTCACTCATGTGATAGATGGGTCTATACGATAGAATCAACACATTAGGACCAATTTTTGAAATAAAAATGCTAAAGGGGACAATCATCTTTGAGAAAGATCAGATAAATCACTTAAATTTCAGAGGCGATCAATTTTTTTCCTGACAACTCAGCCAAATGGTTGTTTAGCCCATTTTTTTTCTGACAGCTCAAACAGAAATGGGATATATCAATTCTTATACTATTATATGTGCCTAGAACTCGCTGGTTTCAAATATTCATTGGGAGAGCTTGATATATCGTTTATGGAAGTTGCTTATTTTTTGAGAATAGGATATCTCAATTGATTAGGTATTGGGGATAGAAAAGACATAATGAACTTGATATGTCATTTATAAAATTTATTTTATACCCAGTGAATTTGGTATGCTTAGCAACATGTGAGGTGAATCTAAATTAGTATTTGGCATTTAAAAGTTTGGACCATTAGCTAGTGAGTTACTGGTCCTAATGGTCCTTCATATTCAAGCTATCACTGACATATTGTAGCCTTCTTAATTATCCCCACTCTACTTCTTGTGGAAAAATTATCATGTCCCAAACACATGTTTAATGAACAGTCTTTTTGGAAGTGAAAGTTGATGAAAAAACCACAAAGGGAAGCAAATAGAGAGATAAGAGGAATAAACACTTTATGTTTGATTTGTGTATTGCTTTCTTGCATATGAGTTGTGACTCCTCTATAAGTGAAGCCTTCTATTTATAAAAGTGATCCTCATCATATTAAGTTTGAATAGTACTCTCTCCATAAGTTTTTACTTTTCTATATTCGAATCGGCATACTTCTTAGTATTTACTCCATTCTTTTCAATTTGTTTATCGGATTTTTATTTGACATGGAGTTTAAAAATAAAAATAAATTCTTAAATCTTATATTGATATTAAATTAAAAATATGTAGAATAAATCAAAATGTAGGTCTAAACTATATTATGTGGAAAGTTGAAGTAAAAAATCAGACTTGAGACAAACTAAAAATGAAAGTGAGACAAATAAATTAACTACTAGAAAATACTGATGAAGTGATAGATTTATAAGGTCTTAATGTTACGAAAGGTAACATACAAATTTCTCGAGGCTAAGTTGTCTCCTGATCATTCCTAACTTTAGTTTGTTCATTTTCTATTAGCATTCGTCTACATATTTCATATTCTTGTTTGTAAAATTCTTTTAGTTTTAAATAATGTCCTTAAACTAAGGGTGTTAAGTGGGCCGGGTCGGGTCAACCCAGGATTGGCCCGTGAAAGTTAGCCGGGTTCGGGTTAAGTGGGCAGGGCCAGGTCCGGGTTCAACAGTAAAAATTTTAAAAATAACCCTCACCCAACCCACGTAACCTAACTCGGTGAAACCCACCTAAATCCCGTCAAATTCGGTTAAAAAATCGGTCAAACCCGTTTAAAAACAAAACAAAAGTTTTTTTCTCCAATATACATTATATACACTACAATTATATGCACTGTATATTTTTTTAAAAAAATATATACACAATTACAGATATATACGTTCCATTCAGTATATACGACTATACGTACTACTTTAAGTAAAACATATACTACAAAAGTACAATATATATATATACACTATAATATATATATAGTTAAATAATTATATACTAATTTATAAAACATATACACATTTATACGTTAAATATATAAGTTTATAGCAGATTTATACACATATATACGCACCATTCAATATATAAATTAGTATATAGTTATATACTAATTTATAAAATATATACACATGTATACGATAAATACATATTACTTTAGAAGATATATACACATATATACGCACCATTCAATAAATTATATATATACTACTTTAAATAAAACATATACTACAATATATATATAGTTATATAATAATTTATACAACATATACACATGTATACATTAAATATATACGTTTATAGAAGATATATATACATATATACAACAATATATATAGTTATATATTATTTATAAAACATATACATATTTATATATAGAAGATATATACACAAATATACGCACCATTCAATAGATATGTACTACTTTAAGAAAAACATATACTACAATATATGTATATACTACAATATATATATAGTTATATACTAATTTATAAAAAATATACACATGTATACATTAAATATACACGTCTATAGAAGATATATACACAAATATATGCACCATTCAATATATATGTACTACTTTAATTAAAACATATATTACAATATATGTATATATATATATACTACAATATATATAGTTATATACTAATTTATATGACATATACACATGTATACGTTAAATATATACGTCTATAGTAGATATACATACACCTATATAAATTAATAATATATTAAAACTAAGTTATAATTAAATTCATTTTTTTTTAAAACTTAACCGGGCCGGGCCCTGACCGGTCCTGATCCGGGGCGAGTTAATCGAGCCCAACCAAAAAAATAAATCGACCCGGGACACGATACTCTACAGCTCGTGAATTGATCGGGCCGGATCACACCGGGCTGATTTTTATAAGTGATCCCGCCCGACCCGTTTGACAGGTTTACCTTAAACTATGAGATTATGTCCATCGTTAATACTTTCAAACAAAATATCGTTACAACTTTACTATTCAATACTTAGTAATTTATTCATCAATTAACTTAATTAAATAATTGATAAGCAAAAAAGAGTCAATATATTTTTAAAACATGCAAAATTGAATTAATATGTCCTTTTCAGTATTTATATACTCCGTTAACCATCGTGCTTCATTGACACGTTTTACTTATTAATAGTACCTAATGGTCCCTTGGCACATTAATATCAATTACTGTAGAAGATAAGAATGGAAATTTACTCGAGTAGTATGATTGATTGACTACTTCAATTTTTATTTTTTACGTTGGTGAAAATTCAATTTCTTATTTTATAATTTTCTTGTTTTTTCATTTCTATCCCGATTTTCTTTAAATAAAATCACTATTTTGTGTAATAGCAAAATTAGTCCTACATGCCAAAAGCAGAGAGGAAAAGTCAATATTTAGGTCTGTAATATTTAGCTGGATATTTATAGCAGTGATGAAACCTATTTTTGTGGTTTATATACCAATTCCAGGCACTTGTACTTCGCACATGAAGCCACCTGATGAACAAGTAAAGGGAAGTTCATCACATGTAATTTCAAATTCTGATAATGATAAAATTATCTTATAAAAATATGATTCATCCATGTTCATTAATCCGCTCCTTTTTTCTTTCCCGTTTTACATATGAATCTCCATTAATATTTGGCACTTAAGAGATTTGAACCATAGCAAGCTTGTGGTCCTAAACTTCCATCATCTTTTCATTATTCAAGATTTCACTGCCATCTTGTAGCCTTCTTATCCCCACTCCATTTTTTCTTTTGAAAAAGTCATTTTTCCCAAGATCTAGCACTGCGTCTCTCCATTTAACAGGTTCCATAATAGTCAGAAGATGAATAGAAAGTGATTGTGGCACATGTTCAATTAATATTGTTGAAAATATTTGTTGGATCGGGTCTATCCATAAGGGTTGCGCCCGATAGCCCATTAGCTCCCTTATAACAGTCATGGAGCAATAAGCAAAAAGAAGTTCACCGTTTATTTCAAATCCTGATTTGATTGACAATAAGGTGAAAAAATTTGCTCATACAAATATAATCCACCCATGTTATCCACTCCTTTTTTTCTTTTCTATTTTACATATGAAACTTTAGTCATACACCTAATAGTATTATGTGATTCTATTCGATTGTTGATTAGATAAAAACGCTTTAAAACAGAAAAGCTCCAGAATAATGAATTTTAGAAGTGAAAAAAATGTAACATTGCCATGCTAACATCTATTAAGGAGAGGTTTATTTTATAAAGCTAATTAATTATTTATGCGCGCACAAAGAACACACTAAGAGGGAAACGGAGCTGTTGAGGAAGCATTTGATTTTTCGCGAGAGCTAAGCGCCTCCTTCCATCTTGCATAATCACCCATGCTACTCGACACCGATCAAGTGGGCCACAGGATGGACAAAGGCATGGGCAGAGCTATAGTGGTTAATGGGGGTTCGACCGAACCCACTAACTTTTGCATAAACCTTATACATGTAATTAAAAAATTTGGAAAACATATATAGTTATATGTGTCCAAACCCACACACAAACACGTCTGTTAGCCCTGTGGTAGGTGTGTTATCTCTGCGTCCTTGAGATGGGGGCTTGAACCCCACTAAACACACTACTTTTTCGCTCAGTTTAGTGTTGTAACCAGTCCAAGACTTGGACTCCAAGTGCACGTGATTTTTAATTAACTTTTTAATTTGCTTTTCCAAAATTCATTCTCTAATTAAAGAAAGTAAAAAACGTGTTAATTACCAACAAACTCCCCCCTCCCGCCCCCCCCCCCCCCCCCCCAAAAAAAAAATACCATAATTAGTAATTAAAGAAAGTTTAAAAAATACGTGTTTCTGAATTTCTTCAAACGGATTTCTTCAAAAACCTTTGGGTTTCTTCTTCTTCAAACGGTTTCTTCAAACAACACCAGCTTACAACAGTCTCATTGGACGCCGGCTGCTCGGACACTGCACGGCGGTGCCGTCTGCTGCTTTCCAGTCTCGTGCAGAGATCAAAATCGGACTTCTGCAGTAGTGCAGTTCTGCTGCTCTGCCAAGTGCCAAGGTATGCATAATGCAATTATATTTGTGTTCTCCTTACTCCTTGTGGTAGTAAACTGTAAACTTGTGGAACAAGCAGTCACTTTCTCATATTGATTTGCTAATTAAAGAATAAAAGGACAGTTAAATAATGTTCTGAAGTCTACTTCTTCTTCTTCAACTGGAATTTGAAGTGCTCCATTCTCTGGTAATCAGCAATTGCATCTTCTTAAATTGATTTCGATAATTATATGATTGTTAATTTGTGGGAATATACTGGGTTTGTTAATGTCATTATTCTACATGATAGTTAATTTGCTCCTTCTTTAATTCAAAAGAGATATTGGCTTTAATATTGTTAATGGGTTAATGTTTTGTTTTTCTATAACTGCTTCTTTTTATATTAATTTTGATGATCATATGATTGTTAATTTGTCGGAATATATTGAGTTTGTTGTTGTTGTACATGATAATTAGTTAATTTGATCCTTCTTCAATACGAAAGATATATTGGCTTTATATTGTTAATGGGTTAATCTTTTGTTTTTTGTTTTTATAATTGATTCTTTAACCGAAAAAAGGATGTCTAGCGCTTTACATCATGCTTTTAACGTTGTTATTTTGTTTTTCTGTTTCCTTGCAAGTTTATTGAAATGGATACTCAATTAGAAGTTGTAGAAATACCCTTAACTGATATATTTTTCGTAACTTGTGATTGCAAGGTAGTAGAATAATTTTGTTGAAGATTTTGGATTTTGTCATTCGTAGGATCTTTAAGCAAGTGATAATATGATTACAAAATTTTTCAAGCCTCAAACTTCTTCAGATACTGCTCCTAGTTCTTCTTTGTCAAGTTCTCCATTGCCTGTCAATCTTTTTGAAGTATCGTATAACAATAAAGATTTGGCAAAGTTGGATCTTAAATCAGATCTCGCTGAAAGAAAACCGATTAAAGAATTTCCTCCAAATATACATGACCGGGTGAGGAGATATTACATATAAAAAAAAACCTTGCCAACCAGATAAATTTGAGTTTCCCATAAGGGATTTTGGAGGTACACCACGACACTTTAATCCTGAATGGTTTAAACCTCCATATTCTCAATGGTTAGAGTATAGCATTAAAGAAGATGCAATATTTTGCTTATGTTGTTACTTGTTTAAAAATGAGCTCGGAGGATATGGAAAAAAGTGAGTGAATCTTTCACAACGGAAGATTTTTGAAGTTGAAAAAAAGGCATAGCAAAGCTTAAAAAATATGTGGGTGAAGTAAATAGTGTTCATCATCAATGTTCCAAGATGATGCTAGATTTGATGAATCCGGAACAATCTATTTTAGCCTCACTTGATAAGCAATCCGAGAAAATTAAAGGTGAACATCGTATTCGCTTGAATGCTTCGATTGATGTGACAAGATATCTTTTGAAAGAAGGTTTTCCTTTTCGGGGTCATAATGAGTGTGTAACTTCTACAAGAAGAGGCAATTTTTTAGATCTCTTGAAGTGGTATGCGGACAAAAAAGAAGAAGTAAAAAATGTTGTATTAGAAAAAGCTCCAAAAATAGCACCATGACTTCTCCAGATATTTAAAAAGACATTATAAGTGCTTGTGCAAAAGAAACAGTGAAAGAGATTATTGAGGACTTGAATGGGGATTATTTTGGAATTTTGGTTGATGAGTCTAAAGATGTTTCTCATAAGGAGCAAATGACACTTGTTCTGCGGTATGTCAACAAAGAGGGTAAACTTATTGAGAGATATCTTGGTCTTGTTCATGTTAAAGACACATCTGCAAAGTCGTTGAAAGAAGCGATCTACTCTTTGCTTTTAGATTATTCTTTGAGTCGATTCCAAATACATGGACAAGGTTATGATGGAGTTAGGAACATGCAGGGAGAAATTAATGGTCTTGAAACTTTGATTTTGAAAGATAATTCTTCAGCATATTGCATATATTGCTTTGCTCATCCGTTGCAATTAACTCTTGTAGCTGTTGCGAAGAAACATGATGATGTGAATAATTTTTTTGACATTCTTGCTAATGTTTTAAATATTGTTGGAGGTTATTTTAAGCACAGGGAGATGCTTTGAGATGATCAAGCTAAAAAATTAGAGGAATTACTACTGCTTGGTGAAGTTCATACGGGAAGTGGATTAAATCAGGAACTTGAACTTCAAAGACCCGATGATACCCATTGGGGGTCTCATTTTAAGATAGTACGTAACTTTATTTCTTTATTCTCATCAATTGTTCATGTACTTGGAGTTCTTGAAAAAGAAGGTGCAAATTATCATGAGAAAACATTGGCAAAAGGTCTAGTAGAAGATATTAGATCCTATGAGTTTATCTACATGTTGCATTTGATGTTGAAAATTTTGGTAGTTACATATGATTTGAATATGGCTTTACAACGAAAATATCAAGATATCGTTAATGCTATGAAGCCTGTGGATTTCTCAAAGAGACAATTTCAATTGATGAGGGAATGTAAATGGAATTCTTTGTTAGAAGATGTCTCTTTATTTTGTGAAAAGAATGATATTGTGATTCTTGAAATGAATGAGAAATACGGTCTTGGAAAATCGAAACACAAGAGCTCAAGTGTTACATATTATCATATTTGCGTGTGAAAGTTTTCTATGCTGTTATTGATTTGCAACTTTCAGAACTTAACAATCGCTTTAGTGAAGTGAATACTGATCTACTTCTTGGAATGGCTAGTTTGAGTCCTGATAATTATTTTTCAAATTATGATAAAGAGAAGATCATGAAGCTTGCTACATATTATCCAAATGAATTCAGTGCCTCCTAGCTTGAAGATTTTAGTTTTGATCTTGACAATTATATTTACTATGTGAGAGAAGTGGATAATTCTTTCTCAAATTTGAAAGGACTTGGAGATCTTTCGATAAAATTGGTTGAAACAAATATGCACAAGATATGGAGACTTGTTTATTTGCTTGTGAAATTAAGCTTGATATTATCCGTGGCTACTGCAAAAGTGGAAAGAGATTTTTCCTCTATGAAGTTTATCAAAAATTATTTGTGAAGCAGGATTGGTGATGATTTTTTGAATGATTGTTTAGTTTGTTATATAGAGGATGAAGTATTTGATAGTGTACCTAATGATGCGATCATTGATCGTTTTCAAAATATGACAACTCATCGAATGCAATTGTAATGATAATGCTTATATTTATAGTATTTATGTAATTCATCGCTTTTGTAAATAATTTAAATATCCTTATTTATTAGTTACTTTGGCTAAGGATATACATTATCTTGAGGTCGTTGTCTTAATTTGAAATTCAGAACCCACAGACTTTAAATCCTGGCTCTGCCTCTGGACGAGATCTATATTTTTAGACGAATTTTATTTGAAACTTATGTTACAAGTGAAAAACTTAATTCAAAAATATGATATAATCATTTTTATCCAAGTGCGGGCGCAATTTTGACGCTATGCAAATGCATATGCAACGCATCACAAAGGGATGGGACCCTTCAAGATAAAAAGCACACTGTTTCATGCTGTAGGGTGACTTGCGAGTGCAGATGCAGCGCAGGTACGCGACCTGTGGGCGCAAATATAGCGCAAAAGCTACTGGAATTTGCAAAACGTCACCTGCGGGCGCAGGTCCAGCACAGACCGGGTGCAGGGACGTGACTTCTACTGAATAGGTGTCTTTCTACTAATAATGCATCCTTTCTGAAAAGACACATTAAAGGCTATAAATACCTGATATATTCCTCAGGTATAGACACAATTTTCTACAGCAAAAACACTCTTCTTCTATACAAAAACTCTGTGTGATCATTAAGCTATTGAGTGAGTTCGAAGAATTCAATAATATGAGGTACCTCTATTGTTCGGATTGAAAGCCATTTTATCCTGGAAGGAAGATTCCACAACCTCGGGTACAGTAAGGGGAATTATTCTTTAAAGACACTTCGTGAAGTCGGGGGAATTGGCTTTACCATTCTGTTTTATCTCATTTCTGAAAAATAACACACTTCTTGGATAGATTACTTTTAATCTTGTGTTGAAGGTGTTAAGGAACTTCATAAGTGTTCTTGTCATATACTTGAACTTGTGTTGAAGTGCTTGTTGCCTATATACGGATTCTTGTACCTGAAAACATTGAAGACAACATCTAAAAAGTGTAACTTTAGGTCCACCATCAGAGTTGTACTTGAACACACCATCTGGATAAGGGGAAGCTGAATTCGGGGAGGGACCTAGGTACATTTCACCACCTAGGTCACCCCAAGAGAGGAATCAATGCGGTAACTATAACGAGATTCAAGTGCTCTACCTAATGAGTCTACTACTACACTATTAGCAGAAGTAATAATGGGCAACTCAATCGGATTTTCAGAAGTGAAAGTTGATGAAAAAGCCGCAAAGGGAAGCAAACAGAGAGATAAGAGCAATAAACACTTTTTCATGTTTGATTTGTGTATTTGTTTCCTGCTTATGAGTTGTGATTGTCAGGGTTTTTGCACTGATTTTCTTATCAAGTTTAAATTTTACTTTTCTTAAAAAAAAATAAAAGTAATAACATAATTACTTTTCTGAAAGGAATATATAAAATTTTTCCATATTTGGCCAACCTCTTTCTTGGAGGAAATGTTTTGAACTTTATAAATAGAAGATCTTTTTCTCATACAATAACACAATAGCATCCACAATGTAGTCATTAAAAAGTCTTTGTTTAGGGGGAGACTTCTCCCAATAGGTTTATATTTTTTCAATATTATTTTTTCATGTGTAGGCCGATTGGCCAAATAATATCAATAATATGTCATTTTAGTACATTTTTATTTGTCATCTGAATTATCACCATATTGATTTGCAAACTTTAAGCTTCTGCATGACGCCCTCTCGATTTAGAACCCAACAAGTGGTATCAGAGCCAGGGACGGACCCATATGTATAGGTGGGGGTGCACGTGCACCCTTTAACGTAAAAAAAAAATTATGTATATATATGTGTATATACCTTGAGAAATTGGAATATAGTTAATAGTGAACCCAAAGATGAATGATAGTGCACCTTGGTGGGTTGGTTGAAGCTTGCGCTTCTGTCCATGCGACCAGGGATCGATCCCATAGTCACAAAACGCCTTAGTTTTTATTTTCAATAATACTTCAAATTTAGAAGGCATATTACTAAATTTATAACAACAAAATTGCTAGACTGGGGACTCGAACCCACGACCAGTCCGTAAGGTAAACCCTCCTTGACCATTGAGCTACCACAACTAATTGTTCAAAAATGTTAAAATTAAATTTCATATTAGAAATTATATTTATCTGCTTAAAACTCTTTTTTCTTCTATATATTATTTTTCAGTATTGTTCATGTCGTTGGTGACCAATTGAATATGATAATATCCCTAATCGACACCGAAGGTTTTTCTATTGTCTTAAGATAATATTGGTGCTCCACAATATTATCAAAAATAATAAGCATAAAAAAGCTTCAAGGTCTATTGTGCTTAAGCACAAAGTACAAATTAAGACTGAGATTTAACGAAAAAAGGCATAAACATAGAAAAAATATAAATATATGCCTAGTACAAGACTAATAACATAAGCATGAACGACAAATATATGAACACATTTTTTTTCTATAAAGTGAAATATCAGTTGTTTAGTGTTCGTCTCTTTATAAAGCTTCATTGACAAAGGAAAGTATGTATCAGAAATTAGAACCTAAGCTGCACATTAAGCGAGGCGAGTACTTAACACATTTTGAGTCTTACTTCGAGGCTTATGCGCGTCTTTAACAACACTGGTGCACCCACATACTTTAAATTCTGGGCTCACTTCTGATCGGAGCCTGCGGTTCAAAGATCCGGTAGTTTGGTAAAACGAGGTTGAAGACAAGTTTGAGGTGTTTCTAATCAATTTGCAATCAAATTTGATGATAATAACGATATATGTCCAAAAACTACATGTGAAAACGTTTTTCGATCATAATTTCAACAATTCTATTGTTACATATTTAAAAATAAAGCTTAATTTTAATCCTATAAAGGGCTCCAATATTTTTAACCCGAAAGGGATCGTATACTTTTAACCCAAAAAAACTCAATTTTTAAGCATGTCAAACAGCAGGGAAGAAGATTATGTGAAGAACAAAATAAAAAATGTGAAGAAGACGAATCAAGTGAAGAAAATCAAGCCAAAAATGAGAGATTTGTTAGGGGTTTTTCCCTGATTTTCTTACCAAGTTTAAGTTTTACTTTTCTTGAAAGAAAAATGAAAGTAAAAACATAGTTACTTTTACTTTTCTGAAAGGAAAATATAAAACTTTTTCATATTTGGCCAACTGGAGGTTAGGTTTTGGAACTTTATAAATAGAAGACCCCTTTCTCATATAATATCACAATAGCATCTACAATGTAGTCATTAAAGAGTCTTTGTTTAGGGGGAGATTTCTCCCAATAGATTTAATGCTTTTGATATTAGGTTTTATAATATATAGGCCGATTGGCCACAACAAATAATAATTTAATGCTTTTTAGTATTGTTTTCTTTATTATCTGATTTATCGTCTCATAGTTTGCAAACTTTAAGCATCCGCATGACACCCTCTCGATTTCGAACCCAACAACGACTCCTCTACAAGTGAAGCCTTCTATTTATGATGTGACCAAATTGAACATGAATAGTAGTCTCTCCATATGTTTTTACTTTTCTATTTTGATTCAATCGACATATTCTAGGAAGTATTTATAACGACCCGAAATCACCCCCCGGGATGCCACAGGGTGCTTAGGGTCATAATTGACCCCAATCTAACCCTTCAATTGACATAACTCATAAGCAACTGAATAAAATGCATAAATCTAAAAGAATAATGTGGAAGATAACTCTTTTATGAATTTGCTCAATACAAGAACTGAATTTACAAGATTACAATTCTACTTTTACAACAAAATTGAAACTTAATACATCAACTTCTACTGACTGTCTATGAAGCCTCTACTAGTACTGGCTATAGGTAGCTGGGTCATGACTCCCAACTATCCCAACTCAATACGACTGAATAAAGAAAATAGAACACATCTCAAACTGTATAACTGACTCAAGCCCTTGAATCAAAAGGATTCATCACCTGCTGACTGGAAGCTGTAAACTGACCGAACATGATATATGCACTACAATTTTGTACCTATATTATGAGACAATGTATCACATAGACATATATGTGGATTAGTACTTTGAGGATGTACTGAGTATATGGGGGTGTATGCATTTACATAAAACAATATCAATACTCTTTAATCAAATCATGCATAAAATTGGGAATGAATCACATGGCTTGAATAAGTCTAAAATGTAAAACTCATAAATAATGTAGAATGAAGCATGTAACACAAATCTCGTGAGTCATTATACTTTAGCTTTAAAATTTGTACTCTCCTCTTATTCTCAATACTCAAAGGCTGAAGGAAACTTTAAACAATACTTTCGACTCATGCATATATCTCATGGAGAGTGAAACTTCTCTAATGCTCAAGAACTTATAACTCTTTTGGACTCAAAACACTTAGAACTCGGAATCATTTAACTTTGGTTTAAAAATTGATGATCAACTCTTGCTTCTTCTTTAGAAAATACTCAAAAGATGTTTATTTACTTTAGAAAATATCTCGTCTCAAGGGAAAATACTTTAGGGAGGTTCTCTTAACCAACATAAATCATGCAAGCTACATGGAGTTCAACCCTTGTTCAAACCCCACATACCTTAGATTATGACTTGGATGAACAAACTTGTTTGAGACTCTTTTTCTCACTCTTGAGAGAGAGTTCTTGTAACCCTTGACTTGGGGAACTTGATTCTCAACTCAATTTGTAAAATCTATGGAGAGTTCTTGAATTTCTTGGAAGAAGATTTGAATTTGTTCTTGAGAGAGAGAAACCCTAGCTCTTGAGATGTTTGGATGATGAATAAAGCCATCTGCTTCGTTTCAAATATATCTGATTGATAAAAGAGTGGGAAAAGACCAAAAAGCCCTTTTTAAAATGACTTAAAAATACTGATCGAGTTATGCGATGGTGGGGTGCGACGGTCCGTCTATCGTGATCGTCGAACCTGGTTCAGAAACTCATCTTCTATCTTGACTATGACGATGGGGTGCGACGGTCCATCGGAGGCCCGACGATCGTCAACCCTCTCCACCGTACCTGGCCAGTGAGTTGATCTTCTGCCTCTTGAGACGGTGGGGCGCGACGGCCCGTCGCTAGTCCGACGGTCCGTCGGCCCTCTTCGTCGCACCTGGGCGATCCCATTGTTTTTTGGAAAAAGGCTATATATTTCTACTCCGACATTGGATTTTGACAAAAAAAGGTATCATTTGAAAGATAACTTAATTTCCCACAAGGTAGAAAGTTATTTTTAGAAAAATTCAACAAGGTTTAAGCACTAGTCAATTCGGAAGTCACTTCTCAATCTTTTAGGGCCGGGATAACACTTCACTTGACATGCTCTAAGGCTCAAACTACGAGGTAGCTTTTGCGGTGTCTTACAATATCTCCCCCTTGGGAACATTCGTCCTCGAATGTCGCTAGCTAGGCTAAGAATACAGAGAAAACTGAGGATGCACCGCTGAAATAACTTGTCAAACTGAATCTATATCTTTCTAAACCTAGCATACTTGATTAATATATATATTTATGATAGGAATATCTATGTAAATGAATCTTAGATTAGAGAGGAGCTGAATAAAGGAAGGATGTTATCTTCGTCTGGATCTGGGTTAACTTGCTTTTGTCTTATAATGAAGAGCTAACTCATGCTGAATTCTGAGCTTGCTACTATCGAGTAATAACATCTGAGATCAAACCTCTCTAACGGATGATCCCTGAATCTACTTTCAATGATAAGGAATGATTATGTTTGAGATCATACCTATCTAGCGGAAGATCTCTGAATTTAACAATAAGAATAATCAACTGAATCTGAGATCAGGACTACCTAACGGGTGATCTCTGGATCTGATAATGAGAATACTCAACTAAATTTGAGACTGAGATCAAGCCTATCTAACAGGTGATCTCTGAAACTAATAATGAATAACTTTATGTGAGACCAGTCCTATCTAGCGGGTGGTCCATGAATCTATGGAACTATCTGAGTTCCTCACTGAGATAGGTGACTGTATCTGACAGTCCTGATTTTTGAGTTCTACTTTGAATACCGATACTGAATAACTGAACCTTCTGATACAGATAACTAAATTTTGAAGTTGAGATCAGTCCTCTCTAGAGAGTGATCTTGAAAACTGATGATACTGAAGCTGATTAACTGAATCTACTCATATGAATAGCTGAATTCACTTGGTTCCGCTATCTGACGGAATCCTACTGAATCTCGTTATCTGACTGAATAATACTGAGCTCTGAATAGATTACTCGAATACTACTGAGGTCTGAACTGAACATTTGAATACTACTAGATCTGAGTTGAGTACTGAACTGAGGATAGAATGCTAACGATATTGAGATTACTGAGATTACTTAAGTTCTGTAACTGTTTGAGAGTTCAGAGTTCTATAACTCACTGAGTTCTGAGGATCGTGGCTTGACTGAGATTATCGTGAAAACTGACACGGGCTCTAGACAACAACTAAATTATCGGGTATAAATACCCCCAGGACTCGATAACATAAAAGTAAGATATAACCATCCATGACCATGGACATTCATTCACCATCACAATCATTAAAGCATTTTTTTTCAAACACTTGGAAATCATAAGCACATGATCGTAAAAGAGAGACATGCTATTGTCTCACACTTCATCCAACAAGGTCTTGCATCAAACACTTAACATGTATTAAAGTCTTAGCATGTATCAAAGAGTACATAATTGGGGAATTTCATGCTATTATGTCACAATTCATTCACTAAGGTTTTTCAACAAACACTTGACATGCATGAGCTTGCACACAATTGGGGATTTCTAGTCAACATGCTATAATGGCTCTAATTCCTTCACATAAGTATTTTATTAAACATATGGGGATCATGCTTTGCTTATTCAATAATTTCTACCCTTAATTTACATAACCACATCATTTAACAAACAACTTGAAGAGGGTTTATCATAAACATCACATGAATATCACATACTAGGGTCAAAGCTTGAATTTGTATAAACAAACATGAATTAAAAACTCAATAATAGCATGAATTTCAATTTCAATTCACATGAATCATGAAAACTTATAAACATAAGATCTTTGAATTTAGAAAAGGATTCTTGAACTTTTTGGGTGGAAGGGACCCAAAAATCAACATCTGCATACGACTATCTTCCCTAACATGACACATTTACTCTTTCGTATCTGCACAACTGCTCATCATCTCTATCATGACTTAAGGAAAATGTCACTGAAAAGGTTAGAACATGAGGACCTAAAGCATAAAGAGATATTGTGCATAACTTGAGACTCAACTGAGGCTTGAGGAATAGAGTATTTAACATCATGAACTTATCAAGGCGGTCTAACCCGAAGATATGCATGATATAAATCTGAATTTCATGGATCATTAAAAGTATTGCGTGAGTACTTGAGTCATGAGCTTCATGACCTGAATTTGGAGTTCATAACTTATAGAATGTGATTCTGACTGCTGAATGAACCAAAACTCCTCATTTTAGGAACTAGGAGAGTACATAATTCTCTATCATATACAGGAACATGAATTAAGATCATGGAACTAAAACGTAAGGCATGAGTAGGTATTGGGACAACTGAAAATACTGAAATAATATTGGGTCAAGCATCAATCTTTCTCAAAGCTATTCTACAACTCACTGGTACATCTACTAGAGTCTGAAAGTTTGACCTGGTTACTTGTTCTATCATCTCACCCTTAGACTTAAGCCATCACTCTAAGGCTGTGAACCACTATATAAACTCTAGTCTAACTTCTATCACTTTGCTCTAGAGTCGGGGATATAACAATGCACATGAACAAAAGAACTTAACCCGAATGACTACACCTGAAAGCGTAAAACCAACTTATAATACTACCTTCTGATATACACATTATCTTTCTATAGCCCCAATAGTCATCATATAATACTTGAACACTTACTAACTTCGAACCTGCACGAGCATTCCTATAGTCGGAGTACATACCATCTAGTGTTTCAACTCTTATTCTATTAACTCAATCTTCAAAATTTCAGACTTAGATTCTAACGCTTAGCACAGATACCTCCAAACCTTTGATGGATGACACAACTTCTGTCATAGCCTACCACTGTTTCGACTATAAACTTATATTTCTAAACCATGAGAATCAAAATCATACATAAAAAAGCTCAACATATTTAACCATAACTCCTTAACTTAGCTATCAAGGACATCATATATTATCTAACTAGTCCCACCTAGCAACTCAACGTTACTATTAACCAGATAACATGCAATAATCCTCGAAAAATAATGCAGCCCTATAGCACCTTGGGCGTACTTCTACATCATACATACAACGTCAAACTTGGTTACGAATCAAACAAACTTAAGCTCTTGCATACATTGTTCAAGCCTATTAGATCACTTCCCTATAACTAGTACTCCTTCAAACTTAATGTCTAGTGCTAAACATGATTTACAACCCAATCTCACACACAATTCTCACTTAGAAACCATAGAACACAACATTAAGAAACACTAGTATACTAGACCCCCCATAACAATGACAATCGGTCATAATCATATGGCCTATCTTATTCACAACCCGTTAACACATCCTCCATCTACACATCATTACTATTCACCAATCTATACACCTAACTTCTTTCATATCTTTATAAGTTCCAACTAAACTCCATCTTACAATATCAGGGATGCCTAAATCAACTACACTCATCCACCAAGTACCTTTATCAATAACCTATACTTTTCTAGCACAACAAACACAATCAACAACTTTTTTCATACTTCAAGAAAATAATATTTCCCCTTAACCAATAACTCCTTATCTACCTTCTATTAAGCTAACATGCAAGGACATATCACCTAATTACTAACTCAATCTTATGCAAAAAGGATTCAGCCACACCTATAGTTAGTGAATCGCCCTTACCACTTTTCTAGTCACTACACCTCTAAACCTCCTGTTTCAACCAACACAAGAACAACAAGATACACAACAAGTTGCTAGTGAATCGAAATATGCCTCACACAGCTTCACTAGACTTTGATTGTTTTTCAATAAAACAATGATAACAAGGTCACAAGAGATAGAAAATTGACACACAATATTCAATGATCTAAGAATATACATCTCATTCTGTCTCACTTGCATGACTCATAAGAGTGAGGACATAACTCTGATCTCGAGAGACTTATAACACACTAGAAGGCTCCTCTCAAGCCGCTTTATGTGACTTCTAAAGCTTTTTGCTAGCCAATCTGAGAATGTTATCTGGGGAGGAACTGGAACTTACTAATCATGCTATCTGAAGAATAATACATGGATAAAGAAGCATAACTTTACATTATGGATTCTGAGGAGGAATCTGAAAGTATATTTGACTTGGGCTTAGTGCACGACTTTTATGAATCATGAATAAAACACTTCAATCTTCAAAACTCAAAAGCATTGATGGGATACTTTCTAGCTCGATTACAATTCCATAGCTATCTGTAAAGGTTTAAGCTTGACTGTTTCTGATACCTTGAAAATAAGACGGAGATGGCCTAAATAGAGTAAGATAAGGATCTATATAAGTACATAGAGAACCTTTCTATAGCACTATCTAAGACTTAAAAGAATGGAGACATTTCCTAAATGCCTTGTAGCCTCTTGAATAAAAGTACAGACGTCTCCGTACCATTCTGTAAGACTCTACTAGACACGGCTTCATAGACACCGTAGGACACTTGAAACTTATGCTCTGATACCAAGTTTGTAATGACCTGAAATCAATCCCGGGGATGCCACACAGTGCTTAGGGTCACAAGTGACCCCAAGCTAACCCTTCTATTGGCATAACTCACAAGCAACTGAATAAAATGCATAAATTTGAAAGAATAATGCGGAAGATAACTCTTTTATGAATTTGCTCAATACAAGAACTGAATTTACAAGATCACAACTCTGCTTTTACAACAAAACTGAAACTTAATACATCAACTTCTACTAACTGTCTATGAAGCCTCTACTAGTACTGGCTATAGATATCTAGGTCATGAACCCTAACTATCCCAACTAAATACGACTGAATAAAGAAAATACAACATGTCTCAAACTGTATAACTGACTCAAGCCCTTGAATCAAAAGGACTCATCACCTGCTGACTGGAAGCTGCAAACTGATCGGATATGATATATGCGCTACAATTTTGTACCTACATTATGAGACAACGTAGCACATAGACATATATGTGGATCAGTACTTTGAGGATGTACCGAGTATATAGTGGTGTATGTATTTACATAAAACAATATTAATACTCTTTAATCAAATCATGCATGCAATTAGGAATGACTCACATGGCTTGAATAAGTCTAAAATGTAAAGCTTATAAATCATGTAGAATGAAGCATGTAACACAAATATCGTGAGTCATTATACTTTAGCTTTAAAATCTGTACTCTCCTCTTATTCTCAATACTCAAAAGGCTGAAGGAAACTTTAAACAATACTTTCAACTCATGTATATATCTCATGGAGAGTGAAACTTCTCTAATGCTCAAGAACTTAGAACTTTTTTGGACTCAAACCACTTAGAACCCGGAATCATTTAACTTTGGTTTAAAAACTGATGATCAACTCTTGCTTCTTCTTTGGAAAATATTCAAAATCATTTTATTTACTTTAGAAAATATCTTGTCTCAAGGGAAAATACTTTAGGGAGGTTCTCTTAACCGACATAAACCATGTGAGCTACATAGAGTCCAACGTTTTGTCCTCCTAAGGAAGAAACCTCACGTTGGGGAGAGGCGTCATACTCTTACCAGGGAGTATAACCTCAACTCAGTGATCACTTTTCTCAGCCTCGAGCTCACTCATGTTGGCCTCAGGCCCAAAATCTCAAACCTATGGTGGCACGTGGTTCTGGGGTAAGAAATCGTAGTAACTTACCTAACTCGGTGCTAAATACTACTCCCTTTAGTTTATCTCGCTTATCTCATGGAAATCCACTTTAAAATAATTTCATGGTTCAATAAGAACCCAACTGTAAAATCTGTAAGCTCATGTACTGAAGTGGATTTCAAAGATCTATGACCATTAGGCCAAAACTTTCTCAATGATCTCAAGATACTAAAATCATGGGTGCTTATAGCACAAAAGTTCATAAAAACTGAAATCTCAAGTAGGGCTTAATGACCCATAATTCAATCTCAAGTCAAGACTCATCAAAATGCATACTAGATAGCATATAGATTTATAACTCATGTAGAAATCTAGATGTTACAACAATTTACCTTAAAATCTCAACATACTCATGTACTTCAATTTCTTGAACATTGAAACTATTAAATTCTCAAGGAGTAACAACATAGGGTATAAACCCAACTTCAATTTCTCAAGAAAATATGTAAAAATCATGCTATTTGACTTTTAATTCATGGAAAACATCAAAAGCTTGCAACCAATAACAATGGGTGAAAAAACCTTATTCAATTTCATGTAAAATCTCATAGATTGTAGAAATTTATAGTTTAAAGTAAGCATTTGGGCACAAGGGTGAAAAGATTATCCTTGTTCAAACCCCACATACCTGAGATTATGACTTGGATGAACAAACTTGTTTGAGACTTTTCTTCTTACTTTTAAGAGAGGGTTCTTGCAACCCTTGACTTGAGAAACTTGATTCTCAACTCAATTTATAAAATCTATGGAGGGTTCTTGAATTTCTTAGAAGAAGATTTGGATTTATTCTTGAGGGAGAGAAACCCTATCTCTTGAGATGTTTGGATGATGAATGAAACCATCTGCTTCGTTTGTAATATATCTGATTGATACAAGAGTGGGAAAAGATCAAAAAACCCTTTTTAAAATGACTTAAAAATACTGATCAGGTTGTGCGACGATGGGGTGCGATGGTCCGTCGGAGTCTCGACGGTCCGTCAGTCCTGACCGTCGAACTTGGTCCAGAAACTCATCTTCTGTCTTGACTATAATGGTGGGGTGCGATGGTCCGTCGGAGGCCCAACGGTCGTCGTCCCTCTCTGTCACACCTCGCGAGTGAGTTGATCTTCTGCCTCCTGGTGACGGTGGGGTGCGACGACCCATCGCTAGTCCGACGGTTCGTCGGGCCTTTCCGTCGTACCTGGCCAAATCCACTGCTTTCTGGAAAAAGGCTATATCTTTCTACTCTGACATTGGATTTTGACAAAAAAGGTATCGTTGGAAAGATAACTTAATTTTCCACAAGGTAGAAAGTCATTTTTAGGAAAATTCAATAAGGTTTAAGCACTAATCACTTTGGAAGTCACTTCTCAATTTTTTAGGGTCGAGATAACACTTCACTTGACAAGCTCTAAGACTCAACCTACGAGGAAACTTTTGCGGGGTCTTACAGTATTCCAGCTTTTTCAATTTGTTTTAAATTAAAATATATAGAATATATCAAAATGTCGGTCTAAAATATGTATGTTGAAGCAAAGAAATATTCTTCTTGAAACATGCTAAAAATGAGTGTACGACAAATGGAGGAAGTATTCAATGAAATGATAGATTTATAGGCCTATGTTATTCCTGTGATAACGCTCAATCTACAGCTCTCTTAGGAGTGTAAAGCGGTCGTTAGCAAATATAGAACCCAACTTGGGTTGGGTATCGATCCCACAGGGAATAGCTTGGCCAACAAGTAAGCAAAATTACTAGACTTTTAGTGCAAGTCTCGTAAGAAGGGGGGATTGTATTGTGTAACCAAAACAATAAAGTAAAAGCTGAAAATAACAAAGTAAAAAGAAAAGGATTGTTACGTAAGTTGTAAACAATGAGAATTGAAGCGTTGGGGTTATGTCCACCTCCTGAGTTATACGTCTCTATTGACTATGCGTGTGTAGAATTCCGACATGCATGTGCTTATAGAGAATTGTATTCGATGGTAAATCCAAGCGTCTTTCGACCTATTCGAGGATTATTTCACTTTAACTCTTTCGAGCTTAAAGCGTGTCTAACGGTACAAATTCTCCAAGAGATTAATCCAGTTACGACACTAACTATTTAGTAGGGAATTTAGGGGGTGACCCTACTACCTTGACATTATCTCTTTTCCAGACAAATAACCTTTCTTTCGAACAAGTTAAATGTTATACTGGCATATTCTTGCATTTGCGACCACAAAGAATGTAGATTAAGATGAAGAGAATAATGATATAAGCAACATACGTGTCAAGAATTCACAAACTCATAGCAATAGATAGTATTTCAGTTGGCTTCCATAACCCCAACAGAGAAGTTTAGTTACCCATGATTGCGAAGGAGATCACGATTGACATTGTTGTTATACCACAATAAGGATGAATTTCGTGTGGCTCAAGAGGTAGGTGTTAGGCGTGAATTTCCTAGGCAACGTAACGTTTCTCTTGTTGCGGAAATTAAGAATAAATGAATAGAAGAAGAAAAATAGAATTAATGGAAAGATTAGAAGAGTTGTAGAATTGTTTGTAGCGTAGAATGTAGGAAGATGTAGAATGGTTGAACGTTGAAGTCTCTCAAATCTCTAGCATGATAGGGTATTTATAATACCCATATCCTAATCCTACTAAGCTAATGAAATATCTAACCAAATCCTACTAAGCTAATGAAATACTTAACCCAATTGTACTAGGTTAATGTAATATTCTCATAATCCAAATAAACAAATGAAATACTTAACCCAATTGTACTAGGTTAATGTATCATTATCCGAATCTAACTAAGTTACTGTAGTCCCCAAAGTCTTCAGAAATGCTGTTTTAGCCCGGGACAGATTTTCCATGCATCACTTTTGGTCCTTTAGGCGTTCAAGCTCCCTTTCCTTTATTCGTGAGCTTTCTTTGGTGTCAAGTAAGCCATAAAATGCTGAATTCTGCATCATTTATACCTGAAACTTTGCTAATCATGTTCGTTAGCTCACTTATAGGAAAAAGGACTAAAAGTGCATGAAATATATAACTTGTTCTCAAAACGTGGCACAAATATGGGCAAAATATATTGATATAGGCGTGTAAATTCGCCTATCATCAACACACCACACTTGAAGCGTTGTTCGTCCTCGAACAAAATATCATGTCCATCTAAACATCACTTAGGGTTTTACAGCAACAACACAAAATATTCGTCAAGACAAGCACAACAATTACTAACAAAGAGTAGCTTTCTGATTATTAGTAGAAACAGTTTAACCTCTAGCATAGACTCGTGATGGTGGTCAACTCATATTCAAAAGTTAAGGCACAAAGAATCATATACAACTACCCAAAACTCATCAACCATGTGTGTCTCACAATATAGTACCCATAATCACTCACAAGTATAACATATTTTTCAAACATGGGTACCAAAATATCCTTGCTCTCACTCTCACAAAGAATTCATATGTAGCAACTGATGACCATAGGCTTGCCCTTAGTGTAATACTCCACTAAATGTCAGAATGCTAAGATTAGGATCAAGTAGGTCTTTTGATGGTTGTAATATAGGCTAAGGGACGGGTAGGATCAACTATTTTGGCCAGAAATAGTGACTAAGTTCCTAAGCACTTTAGTACATCACGTTGTATCATTGGCACTTTTCTCTTTCAACCCTTTCTTTCTTTTATTCTTCCACCCTTGTTCTCCTCTTTTGTTTTTCAATTTTTAAGCATAACTCACTTTTCAGCTTTCTTTTCCTTTTTCTTTTCACAACATACCTCTTATGCTAGCACTTTTCTTTTTTCATAACACATTCAAGCACCATTACATTTTAAAGCATCATACTTACCCAATTTCCTCTTATATTGTCACATGACTTTATACTTTAAAGCACTTAGGAATTTGGATCAAATCACGGTCTTGAAAAATTGGATTAGGCTTACATACAAGGTTGTCAAAGAAATAGGCTAAAGGCTCAAAAGGGTTTAACTAGGATGATGTCCAAGGGTAGGTAAAACGATGGTAAACATATATAGGTTGCCAAAGAAATGCCTAAATCATCTCCTAAACTTACACTCCTTATTTTCGCTTTGCATACATACCAGGCAAGTTCTAGCATTAGCCACAAACATAGAATATACTATTATCTCACACACACAAGGCACATGGTCGACTTGATTGGAAGTAATATAGACTATCGACCCAACAAGTGAAGGAATTGAACCACAAAATATCACATAATGAGTCACAACTAGAGCCTAAACGTCTCAATAGTCATAATTGTAGCACATACTCTTGCTATAATCTCATGCTGCCTATTGGAATTATTTCATGCGAGGCTAAAAAAAAAAATTTTTTAAAAACTTAAAAAAACATAGATGCAAATAGAGAAGTATAACATGCGATACCGCCACCCCACACTTAAACGGGACACTGCCCTCAGTGGAAAATAAATACGAAGAACCTGGTCAGTCGGACTCCTCCTCAATGTTGGGGGTTATACCACCTTCGTCGGAATCATCATAAAAGTCGTCGTCAAAGTTCTCCTCCTCATCGGAGTCTGGCAAGCGTCGATCGTCATCGGTTGGCAAATCATCGTCTAGAGGTTCCTCAAAGTATACACCCACTCCACACATCTCCCGTACATGCATGTTCATTGGATAATCATGGTCCAGCTGTTGGAGCTCTTCAGCAGTTGGAACACGACCTCCACTCATCATTGTGAAGTGTGTCGTGCCATAAAGATGACGGAAGAAACTCTCATCACGAGCATGTCTCTCCGCAGTAGTAAGGTTGACACCATGAGTTGTTTCAGCATCTTTGACCTTTGTGAGGTCAACCTTCTTCGGGTTATGTGGGAGTTTGTGATCAGCTGGTTCCTCTTCGATATCCTTCTTCCGCAAGAGTGCTGTCAACAGATTACCAAAAGTGAAGTGGGACCTTTTGTGGAGTCTGGCTTTCCTCATTGTAGAGCGAATGATTGCCCCAAAGTTGATAGGGACATTCGTCATCAAAGCATAGACCAAACACACTCTATCTCTTGATATTTTGGTGTATTGAGTCTCAGGAATAAGGCATGAGTTGACAATACGCAACCAGATTCTTGCTTCCCTATTCAATGGAGCATAGGGGAAGGTGTTGTGTCATCCGGTGTCTCGGTGTCTGCTCCACCTTGCCATGGATCTACTTCCACAAAGTGTATGTCGTATTGCTCTATAAGGAGGCCTACTGTACAGCTCTTTGAATGGTGCTGGGTCGACCGAAGGTAAGCCAAGAAAGGAGTTGAGCAAATCCGCGTTGAGCTGTAACACTTGGCCCCGAATCTTGACTTCGTTGCCTGTGGTTTTCGGCGACCAGTTGGCATAGAACTCCCTTGTAAAATCAAGATTACATTCTCCCATGTCGCGGAAGATGAAATCCAGTTTCAACGCCATTATTTTCGCAAACATACGCGGCTCCTTCTTCGCTATGGTGTCCTTGCTGATCAAGTCGACGTGAACATATTTTCGATCCTTGTTGTTCTTGTATCATTCTTTGGCTTCCTCCTCAAGAACCCATTTTATTCCAAACATTCGTCGGGGTAGTTGCATTGAGGATGATTCTCCTTGTTCCTTGCGACCTCTCTTCTTGCCCTTTTGGGAAGTGGTAGCCTTATCTTGTCGCGCTTTAGGTGCCATTGTTCCTGAGATTTAAACAGTATTCATGTTAGCATCAACTCAAAGGAAAAAATCTATACACAAGCCATCGGGGTACCACCCCACACTTAGATTCGTTAATACAAAATAGTGAAGTGAATTCATACGTTTTAGGAACTATGTTCCAACAAGAAAATCAGCGATGTATCACTACTTGCAGCCATGGCACTACTTTCATGTTAGGTATCACAACCTCCTAAGTCGGTAGTCAACTATAGGTCTTATCCCGATGAACGGGATAGTCTAACATGTAAGTATCCAAGTATCAAACTTAAGCAATTTTCATAACCCTAGCAATTCCGCAAATAGTATAACAATGCTTTTAAAACCAAATTCAAGTCGGAAACAAGTCAAGATTATCCTAACGTATATGTTCACGCACATGGTTTTGTGTCAACAATCCAAACACATTAACATCACCAATAATCTTTCAAGATGTAGCAATTCATAATAGGCATAGCAACGTAGTACTTACGAGAAATAGATGAAGAATACAAGAGTACTTACGTGATTGAAGCCTTTGGAGATGTTCTTGTGAATTGGAAGAGCAAAAAGAAAAAGTTTGAGATGATTTGGAGAGAGTATGCGGCGCCTTTAGGTCAATTTCTAATGTGGTTATGTTTCAAGACTAAGTCCCCTTTATATAGGAAGAGAATGGGTCGGGTGTTGACCCATTTACAAACGGTTTTGGAGAAAAAAATGCCCTATATGCGGCGCATAATGCTTGGCATAGTCATAGTATAGGCGACGCATAGTGTATGGCATTTAGGCACATATGCGGCGCATAGGTCATGGCATTTAGGGACATATGTGCCGCATAGTGTATAGCATTTGAGATACTGAGACCTAATGCTATGGCATAGGCGGCGCATAGTGTATAGCACACTTAAGAATGGGCGGCGCATAGTGTATAGCACACTAGATTCCGAGACCTTAGGCTATAGTATAGGTTTTGCATTGTTCGTGGCCTAGTTTTACCTAGGCCTAGCCTTCCTCAATGCCTATTTTGG
The DNA here is from genome assembly GCA_030864225.1 of Capsicum baccatum var. pendulum. Taxonomy (NCBI): domain Eukaryota; kingdom Viridiplantae; phylum Streptophyta; class Magnoliopsida; order Solanales; family Solanaceae; genus Capsicum; species Capsicum baccatum. The sequence continues at coordinate 51,198,628 of CM061552.1, read as the reverse complement.
CATGAGCAATGCTCAATCCATAGCCTTATGCATCCTTATTCCTAACTTACCACCTTTACCATACAATACGTCCAAATCGTCATTTGAAACCAATCACCTCGTTGAATACTTCTCGCACCTATATTTGCTCAAAACCAATGAAAACGATTAGTACGATGGGTTGCCTCCCACCAAGCGCCTTAGTTTTGGTCGTGGCACGACTCGTATTTTTGGATTTTCATTTATCAAAAGTAAAACAAGTACTAGAATAAAAGAAAGACAAAACGATAAACGATAAACGATAAAATGATGCAACGATGGAACGATGGGTTGCCTCCCATCTAGCGCCTTATTTATTGTCGTGGCTCGACATAGTTACCTCGAGTACTTAGACTTCGTCAATATAAGTGATAGCCATATAATTCATCGAGTCAAGAGGACCGATATAAGGTTTAACACGTTGGCCATTCACTTTGAAGACAACACCATTATTGTCTTCCAATTCGACTACTCTAGATGAGTAGACTTGGATAACTTTGTATGGACCAGACCACTTAGACTTTAACTTACCTGGGAAGAGCTTCAATCTGGAGTTGAAGAGAAGTACCATATCACCCCTTTGGAAGTTTCGTCGAACAATCCGCTGATCATGATACTTTTTCATCCGCTCCTTGTATAGGTCTAATCTTTCATATGCATGGAGACAGAACTCATCTAATTCGTTCAGCTGCTCCAACCTCAGATTCTTAGCATCATCCTGATTCAAATTCAACTGCTTCAATGCCCACAATGCCTTATGCTCGAGCTCGATGGGTAAGTGACAAGCCTTCCCATAAACTAGTTGATAAGGAGACATGCCAATGGGTGTTTTGAATGCAGTCCTGTACGCCCATAGTGCATCATCAAGCTTCCTAGACCAATCTTTCCTATTTGCATTAACCGTCTTCGCAAGGATTTGCTTGATCTCTCGATTGGAAACTTCTACTTGTCCACTAGTTTGGGGATGATAAGGCGTAGCTACCTTATCTTGCTTGACACCATACTTGGCCAGAACTGATTTGAATAGCTTGTTGCAAAAGTGAGATCCTCCATCACTTATGATAGTACGTGGTACTCCAAAGCGAGAGAAGATATTCTTCTTTAAGAACGCTACAACACGCTTCCCTTCATTGTCGGCCAAAGCTACAGCTTCCACCCATTTTGAAACATAATCTACAGCAACCAAGATGTACTTCATTCCAAACAAACTCACGAATGGACCCATGAAATCAATACCCCACACATCAAAGAGTTCTACCTCAAGAATTTTGGACATGGGCATTTCATGGTGTTTCGAAATAGCACCTTGACGCTGGCATTGGTCGCACCTTCTAACATATTCATAGGCATCTCTAAATATCGAAGTCCAATAGTAACCACTTTGCAATACTTTTCTTGCCGTCCGATTGCCTGCGTGATGTCCTCCAACTTGAGAAGTGTGGCATGCTTCCAATATAGTAGGCACTTCTTCATGAGATATACATCGTCGAATGATACCATCCGCGCATCTTCGAAACAAATAAGGTTCATCCCAATAGTAGTACTGTACGTCATGCATAAACTTCCTCCTTTGGTGGTAAGATAAATTGGAAGGTATCACATTACTCACTACGAAATTTGCAAAGTCGGCATACCATGGTAGTTCCTCCATTGTTGTCGCTAATATCTCTTCGTCCGGGAATGCATCATCAATCTGATTTTTAGGTTGCGCCACATGTTCATTCTCAAGTCGAGATAGGTGATCGGCCACTTGGTTCTCGCAACCTCTTCTATCTTTGACCTCAAAATCGAACTCTTGTAGCAGCAACACCCATCGAATTTACCTTGGTTTTGCATCCTTCTTTGTCATGAGATACCTAAGAGCTGCATGGTCTGTATGAATGATCACCTTAGTACCTAATAGATAAGCACGAAACTTCTCAAACGCGTACACAACTGCTAGGAGCTCTTGTTCAGTAATAGTGTAGTTCCTTTGGGCTTCATTTAGGACCTTACTCGCATAGTAGATAGGATGAAATAATTTCTCCTTTCTTTTTCCAAGTACAGCTCCAATGGCTGCACCACTAGCATCACACATGACTTCGAACGGGAGAGACCAGTCTGGTGCTACCATGATAGGGGCTTCAATGAGTTTTCCTTTAAGACATTCGAATGCCTTTAAGCAATCTTCATTAAAGTCAAACTTCGCATCCTTCTCCAATAGTTTGCACAATGGACTAGCAATTTTGGAGAAATCTTTGATGAATCGACGATAGAAACCTGCATGGCCAAGAAAACTACGAACTCCCTTCACCGAAATTGGAGGCGGTAGCTTCTCAATAACCTCTATTTTTGCTTGATCAACCTCTATTCCTCTTGCGGAGATCTTGTGCCCAAGAACGATTCCTTCTTTTACCATGAAGTGACACTTTTCCCAATTCAGCACAAGGTTGAATTCTACACATCTTTGCAATGCCATGCTCAAGTTTTCCAAGCACGACTCAAAAGATTCACCAACAACTGAAAAATCATCCATAAATACCTCCAAAGTGTCCTCAACCATATCAGAGAAAATGGATATCATACAGCGTTGAAAGGTGGCTGGTGCATTACATAACCTGAATGGCATACGTTTGAAGGCAAACGTACCATATGGGCATGTAAATGTTGTCTTCTCTTAGTCTTCGGGGGCAATACAAATCTGATTGTAGCCTGAATAACCGTCCAAGAAGCAAAACCATCCTTTCCCCGCTAATCGATCTAGCATTTGGTCCATGAATGGCATTGGGAAGTGAACTTTGAGTGTCCAAGAATTCAGCTTTCGGTAGTCCATGCATACTCTCCATCCAGTGACGGGTCTGAGTGGAATAAGCTCGTTCTTCGTATTCGCAACCACCGTCATGCCTCCTTTATTGGGAACACATTGTACCGGGCTTACCCATGTACTATCCGAGATAGGATATACAACCCCCGCGTCTAACCACTTGATAATTTCTTTCTTCACCACTTCTTGCATAGGTGGGTTTAGACGTCTTTGATGCTCAATGGTGGGTGTGCAATTCTCTTGAAGCTGAATTTTATGTGTGCAAATCCCAGGTGGAATACCAATAATATCCGCAATGGTCCATCCAATGGCTCTAATATACTTGCGTAAGATAGCAATAAGAGCTGCAACTTGTTGCTCACCCAAATCGGCTGCCACAATGACTGGAAGAGTATTTCCGCTTCCTAAGAAGGTGTACTTCAAATGACTTGGCAGCTCCTTCAATTCTAACGTGGGTGGCTCTTCAATAGATGACTTAGCTTGTGGTGTGGTTCGATTCTTGAGATCAAGATCCAGCTTCTTGGGAGCATAGCGATATGTCCCTAATCTCGATAGAGCACAAGTAGCTTCTTCACCATTTTCAGTATCCTCATTCTCTCTATTCATAAGCACAACCTCCAAAGGGTCATCAATAATTTGCTCTTCTTCAAGTAATTCTTTCTCATCATCAAAGAAAATATCAGCCACCGAAAATACACTGAGATCTTTGGGTTGCTTCATTGATTTGCACACATCAAAGCGAACCACTTCGTCATTTATTTGGAATGAAAGCTCATTGGCTCTCAAATCAATGAGCACACTTCCTGTAGCAAGGAAAGGGCGCCCCAAGATTATGGGAACTTCTGAGTCTGCCTCACAATCCAAAATAACAAAGTCTGCCAGAAAGATGAATGAATAAACCTTTACCAATACGTCACATAGAATACCAATAGGTCATTTTACCGACTTATCCGCCATGACGAGCCTCATATTGGTTGGAGTAGGATTACCCAACCCCAACTTCTTGTAGATCGATAATGGCATCAAATTGATGCTGGCTCCTAAGTCACATAATGCTTTGGCAAAATTCAAAGATCCTACGGTGCAAGGAATAGTGAAAGCTCCGGGGTCGGCCTTCTTCTGAATTATCGATCGGGTAGCAATTGCACTACAATGATGCACATCTTCTTTCAACTCATAACTTGCTGCCCGCTTCTTAGTCAAAAGATCCTTCATAAATTTTGCATACCCAGGCATTTGTTCAAGTGCCTCCACTAATGGAACATTAATGGTCAGCTGCTTTAACATAGTCATGAATTTGCTAAACTTTGTGTCATCCGCCACCTTCTTTAATCTTTGGAGAAAAGGTGGTGGTGGGTATGGAAGTGTTCTCTCCACGGTTTTATTCTCCTCTTCCTTCCATTTTTTAGATTTTTCAGGTTGCACAGCACTGGGTGAGGCGTCCTTGACATCAGGAGTAGGTGCTGTAGTATCTTCTCCTTTTGCGTTGTCCTCCATGCCCGCAACTTCGTCAACCACTTGCTTGCCTTTTGCTGAAGTTTCCAGCGCCTTACCACTTCTGGTAGTGATGGCCATGCATGACCCATCATTCCTTGGGTTTTGCACAGTATCGCTAGGTAAAGTGCCGGCTTTTCTTTGATTGAGTGCTGCTGAAAGTTGGCTCAATTGCTGCTCTATTTGCTTGATAGAAGTGGAATGTGAATCAACTAATTGTTTCATGGAGGACAAATCATTGATTACCTCCATTACAACCGCGCTCGTTGCTTCCACTCCTTTCAATAATTTAGCCATCATGTCTTCCATACTTTCAGAATTAGATGTGGTGGTGTCACGTCTACCAGGGGGAACGTACAAACCACTCTTTTCATTCTTATTTTTCCAACTACCTTGGTCTTTGTTTCCAGATTTATCATAGTAGTTCCGACCTTGGTTTCCTTGGGTATTCCCACGGAAACCCCCCTGATTGTTCAAGTAGTTGGCCTCCTCTTCTGAATCAGATTCGTCTCTTCCTTTTGACGCAATGGCTTTGACTTTTTCGGTCTTCCCTGATAATAGATGCTTTGTAAGAATATCCATTTGAGTTTTCATGTGCGCCATATCCTGATCACGTTCTTCTTCTCTACGCCTTTGTTCTGCAGTCATGCCAATAGATATAGTAGAGCTTGCTACCTCAGAATCCCTGGTATGCCAAGCTCTACTTTGCTTCATCATACGATCTAGCATATTGCTTGCTTGACCAAAGGTGAGGTCCATAAAAGATCCTCCAGCTGCGTTATCCACCACTGGTTTAGTTATTGAATTCAAGGCTCTATACAAGATCTCCATTAGGTGGACATTAGTCATGTGATGGTTTGGGCATCTCGCTAGCTTTGTCTTGAACCTCTCCCATGTTTCATGAAGAGCTTCAGTAGGAAGCTGACGAAAGTTGTTGATTTCATCTCTTAATTGTGCTCTTTTGGATGGTGGAAAGAATCTTTCTAGGAAAGCGTCTCTCAATTGCCTCCAATTTGTAATAGAATCAGGAGTCAGCCCATTCAACCATAGTGTTGCCTCCCCAGACAGAGACAATGGAAATAGACGTAATCGAATTGCATTCTGACCAACACCAGGATTGTCAAACGACTTGCATGTAGAAATAAAGTTGATGAGATACATATTCGGATCATCGCCTGCTAGTCCACCAAATAATCCCTTGAGTTGCAATAACTGAATCATGGTGCTTGTGATGTTGAACTTGGCTCCGGGCGCTAATGGTGGTGGAATTATGGCTCTAGTGGCTCCGGCACCATCAAGATCATCATCATCATCGTCGAAAGCTGGCTGCATAGGTTGGCGATCATACCTAAACCGAGCTTGTCGACCTCTTCTGTTAACAGGTGTTATAATTTTAGCATCACGCCTAGGGTTTAGTAACTCGTCATCACCTAAATCCTCATCGTCGGGATTTGTTACTCGTATAGGGTTATCAATGTTCTGCTGCTGAACCTGGGCTGCGGCAAGGGCAACCAGTCTTGCTTGTTCCTGTTGAGCAACCATCCTTTCGATTTCTGCTTGTGCTTCCATTCTTCCTATGCGTTGTGATTCAGGATTGATAGGTAATAACGGTTGACCAAAACTTCTAGTATGGGGCATGCACTGAATAAAAACCTGCAGTAAACAAAGACAAAAACTGAAAGTAAAAGTACGAGAATCTTTGACCAAAGGGTCTAGTAATTACCACGAACTTGATTGATACTCGTATTCCCCGGCAACGGCGCCAATTTTTGATAACGCTCAATCTACAGCTCTCTTAGGAGTGTAAAGCGGTCGTTAGCAAATATAGAACCCAACCTGGGTTGGGTATCGATCCCACAGGGAATAGCTTGGCCAACAAGTAAGCAAAATTACTAGACTTTTAGTGCAAGTCTCGTAAGAAGGGGGGATTGTAATGTGTAACCAAAACAATAAAGAAAAAGCTGAAAATAGCAAAGTAAAAAGAAAAGGATTGTTACGTAAGTTGTAAACAATGAGAATTGAAGCGTTGGGGTTATGTCCACCTCCTGAGTTATACGTCTCTATTAACTATGCGTGTGTAGAATTCCGACATGCATGTGCTTATAGAGAATTGTATTCGATGGTAAATCCAGGCGTCTTTCGACCTATTCGAGGATTATTTCACTTTAACTCTTTCGAGCTTAAAGCGTGTCTAACGGTACAAATTCTCCAAGAGATTAATCCAGTTACGGCACTAACTATTTAGTAGGGAATTTAGGGGGTGACCCTACTACCTTGACATTATCTCTTTTCCAGACAAATAACCTTTCTTTCGAACAAGTTAAATGTTATACTGGCATATTCTTGCATTTGCAACCACAAAGAATGTAGATTAAGATGAAGAGAATAATAATATAAGCAACATACGTGTCAAGAATTCACAAACTCATAGCAATAGATAGTATTTCAGTTGGCTTCCATAACCCAAACAGAGAAGTTTAGTTACCCATGATTGCAAAGGAGATCACGATTGACATTGTTGTTATACCACAATAAGGATGAATTTCGTGTGGCTCAAGAGGTAGGCGTTAGGCGTGAATTTCCTAGGCAACGTAACATTTCTCTTGTTGCGGAAATTAAGAATAAATGAATAGAAGAAGAAAAATAGAATTAATGGAAAGATTAGAAGAGTTGTAGAATTGTTTGTAGCGTAGAATGTAGGAAGATGCAGAATGGTTGAACGTTGAAGTCTCTCAAATCTCTAGCATGATAGGGTATTTATAATACCCATATCCTAATCCTACTAAGCTAATGAAATATCTAACCAAATCCTACTAAGCTAATGAAATACTTAACCCAATTGTACTAGGTTAATGTAATATTCTCATAATCCAAATAAACAAATGAAATACTTAACCCAATTGTACTAGGTTGATGTATCATTATCCGAATCTAACTAAGTTACTGCAGTCCCCAAAGTCTTCAGAAATGTTGTTTTAGCCTGGGACAGATTTTCCATGCATCACTTTTGGTCCTTTAGGCGTTCAAGCTCCCTTTCCTTCATTCGTGAGCTTTCTTTGGTGTCAAGTAAGCCATAAAATGCTGAATTCTGCATCATTTATACCTGAAACTTTGCTAATCATGTTCGTTAGCTCACTTATAGGAAAAAGGACTAAAAGTGCATGAAATATATAACTTGTTCTCAAAACGTGGCACAAATATGGGCAAAATATATTGATATAGGCGTGTAAATTCGCCTATCATCATCCCGCACGCTAATTTAATTATGGAAAAGTTTCAAAAATTACAAAAGTTTAGCACAAGGTCTACCTTTCATAATCACACTTTACATATTTAACATTTATAGCCGTTATATTCGATTCATAACCGTTGTATTCACTTTTACTCGGTGGTCTATATTCATAAAAAACATAAATACATTACATATTTAGTCTCGCCAAAAATACTATCATTTTCTTTTTTCTCTCTTTTAAATTCTTTTCGTGTTTTCCCCGTTTTTTCTTCTTCTATTTTCCTATTTTTATTTTTTCGTTTGTTTCTTTTTATTTTATTTTTGTTTTTTCTCCTTTCCATCTCTAATTTCTATTTCTCTTTCTTCTTTTCTTTTCTTCTTTGATTTTTTTTATTTTATTTTTTGTACTTATTTACTTTATCGATTTTTTGTTCTATTTTATATTTTTTGTATTTTCAAAAATATGACTACTTAAGCACAAGTCATGGATGATAACGTAAATACCATAATTATTTATCATATTTGTAGTCACACCGTCATTTATATTTTTATATTCATTGATACAACTTTATTTATTTATATTTTAAAGTCTGAGCTTGTATTTGTATTTTGTAGTACACATTTGTATTTGTATTTTATAGTTTGCACTTGTATTTGTATTTGTTTGTTCGCACCATCATTTATATTTTATATAATTTGCACTTGTATTTTAAAGAACTATTTTGTATTTATATTTTATAATTGACTGTATATTATATTGGATTATATTTGTATTGTGGTTTTATTGTGTTTGTATATTTTGATTATATTTGTATTTGTATTCTATTTTTTTTTTATGTCTTTTTATTTTTAAAGAATTTTTTTGTATTTGTATTTGTAAGGTGATTGGATATTGTATTTAGCCATGACTATGTACAATTTATCATTTGTATTTATATACAAATAATTGAATGCATTAATTGTATTTTCTTGATCTAAAATGTATAAGTGTGTAATGTATCATTTGATACAAATGACATATTTTGTATTTATATATCAAAATTATTATTCGTATTTATAAATAAATATCACTTGATACAAATATAATTACAAACAAATGAAACTTTTACAAATACAAATACAAATACAATATGTATTTGTATAAAAAATTGAATTGTATTTATTTGTATCAGTAAATACAACTCATATCAATAAATACAAACAAGTATTTGTAGAAAGAAAATCAATCTTTCCTTTTCAATAATTAAAAAATACAAATGATAGTTCGCATTTGCATTAGTATTTTATAGTTCGCACAACTAAAAAGAAGGAGAGAAAATGCAAAGAAAAAAAAGGAGAAAAAATACAAAAAAAAGGAGAAAAAATGCAAAGGAAAGAAAAAGAAAAAGGAAAAAAGAATGAATTAGAAAAAAATTTATAAAAGAAAAAAGAAAGAGAAAACGAAAAAATGAAAAAAAAATAAAAAATGATAATGTAGACACGTAATTTTGTCCGTCCCAAAAGTATTTTTACCATTTTACCCTCGTCTTATTGCGTGTGTCCTCACCTATGTGATTATATCCCATAAAAATACAAAAATAACAACCCATAACAAATTTTATCTTGTTATAATCTCATCCTAACAACCCCTTCCTATCAATTTAGGACACCTAGCTACCCCTACACCCACCTAACCTACCCCACACCCCTATACCTCTTGGCTTCCCCCTTCCACTATCGGATTATTCACAACAAAAACATCACAAAGAGGGCCCACAGAGCAGGACCCATCTTCTTCTCTACAATTTCATAGACCAAATACATCACTCACAAAAACAAAATAGAGAGAGATCACCATTACACAACCTACATTTTTCATTCAAGACACTCACTGGTAGAGGCCTCTCAATTTCCATGGAAGGGATACTCACCATCAACACACGGTGAGGAGAGTATACACAGACCATTACAGAAGAGAGGAAACCAATTGAGATCGGGGAGAGAGGTAGAAAGGAGAAGGGGGATTGAGAGAAAAACAACGAGAGAGAGAGATAGAAACGATTAAGAGAGATCGGAGAGCACTGTTCTGGCGAGTGGTGTCTCACCGAAAAACTCATCAAAAATTTCCATCTCCATCGGAACGCCGCCAGTTTTATTCGTTCCCAGCTCCGGCGAAATAGAAACAGTTCACCCATCGCCTGAAACGGCCTCTCCTCGTCGGAGAGAGGCCACCCACCTCAACTTTCGGCCCAACCTCACCGAAAATTGTAAGTCAGGGGTCGAACCCATGAAACTCGAGTTGTTTTAGTCTATTCCGACTAAATTCCATCCGACAATGATTAAAAATCAAAATGGGTCAGTTGGTTCATTCGGGTTAATTCGGATTTTTTTTGGGTATGTTTGTTTCATTGGGTTTTATTGAGTTGTCGGGTCCATGTTGAGTTCGTTGAATCGAGATCTTGGTTCGTGAGCTTCGAATCCATTGCTAAGTATTTGAAATAAAATTAAGGTCTATTTCTCATCCCATTTTTCGATTAATCTTTATCGTTTGATGCCTTATGTAGTGAATTGATAATCTGTGGATCTTGCTTTGTTTGATTTGGTGTTGTTCGAATCATGAATGTTGATTAATTGGTCACTTGAATTGGTTAATAGGTTGATAATGACTTGAATTCGTTTGAGGTAAATGAAATTGGGATGGGAGTTGAAAGTTGATAAAGTGCATATTGTCGTTTTGATTCATTAATGTTAATTGAACTTGATAGTATCATGATAGGTCGATTGGTTTAGGCAAACATAGGTTGGATAGGCAAAGTTTATGATTTGTGGCTTTGGTTGGATGTTGGAAATTCGGTGGAATGTTTGAAATTTCGTTGAATAGTTTGATTTTATCACACTAAAAATGTATTCATTTGGTCGGGGAATGCCTTGAGGGGTTTGTATTGATTTATTCGAAGAATGCCCGAAGTATTTTTGTACTCGGAGGCATTCGTGACGAAGGCCCGAGGCGGTGGGTGGAACTTAGTTTAGGATTAGTTTAGAATAGAATAGGTTTACATTTTCGCATTTCTCATTATTTGGAACTGTATAATTAGACTCAACACTAGATTTTGAATTTGTTTTGTTTCGTGTGTTTGATTGGTTGTTTTATGTGTTTTGTGAGGTTTATACATTTGTGATGTCAAATTAGCCGATATGCTCACCAAGCGACCGTGGTCGAACCACGGGATCGAGGGGTTCCTAACACCTTCCCCTCAGTCAACAGAATACCTTAGCCGGAATCTTTGTTCGCAAACCAGTTTAAAGAGTCAAATGGTTTTGAAAAGGATTTTCCAATGGTGACTTGGCACACCGGATTATGCCAAGTGGTGACTCTGAATAAAAAATGTAAATAGTCCTTTTTTGAAATAAATTTTTAATCTTCATTTTGTTACTTTAAATAAAAACCCTTTCAAACTTAAAATGATAATCTTCTTTTGGAGTTAAAAAAGGGGTATGACAGTTCTGGCGACTTTGCTGGGGATTATTCAGAATTCAAACTTATTTTTGGAATTGTATCGGCTTAGTTTGGCACTACATGTGTATAAGCATTTTGTTTGTGTTGTTTTGTGTTATTGTTTATCATTGTTGAGTGCCTACGTGCTCTTTGTGTATAGTTTTTATTTTATGTGTTACCGCTTTATATCTGGCATCATATGCATAACCTGAGTTATTCTTTATGCAACAAGTCCGTAGTATACATGCATACACGACTTCTAGTTGAGTCACCCTTATTTTAGGATGGGGGAAACGTTGGGTTGTATGGAGTAGGTGGAAAGCTGTCGCAGCCACTATTGACCATACGCTCCCCCGAATATCCTTGTTAGTGAACTCCAACATAGGTCAACCTTTACGTTATGCTTATGGGCATCATATTGAGACCTAGCGGGGCCCACTTGGCTCTTTGTAGGAGACTTACCTCTAAAGCTTCCATACGTGCTAAATGTTGCATCTTTGAGGGTAGCGTGGTCATTTGATGGACTGATTTAGGAAAAACATGTGTTAGAATTAAGGTGTGCAGGCAAGGAAAAAAATCAGAAAAAAAGAGAAAAGGTGAATCGAAAAAAAGAGTTTCGTAGTGTTTTAGAGTTTTTTATGGCTTTTGTTCTTCACAATATAAAAATTCAAAAAAGATTTTTACCTTTTGCACTCATTTCTCAAAAACAAAAACATCAAAAATATTTTTCCTTTGTCTCGTTTAGCATGCATTCACAATTCGAAAACTTCAAAAAGATTTTTTTCATTCATAGGAGTTTTTATAAAAGAAAAATGCAAAAAAAATTGTAGGAGTTTTGTACATTTCGCGAAAATATCAAAAAGATTTTTCTTTCGTAGTTGTTGGTGTCATTTTTATGTGAAGTGTAAAATTGAAAACTCAAAAAGATTTTATTGACGTTTTGCATCTTTTGTTTGTGCTCGTGTCTCTCAAGTCAGGGTGTTGGTTATTTAATCCTAAATTGTCCAATCTGAACGAACTATGCATCCCTGACTCTCCTCTTTCGGGAGTGAGATACGTAGGCAGCCTATTGTTTGTTCGGGGTTCTTATTTAAAAAAATTCAAAAAGATTTTCTTCACTCTTTATTTAGAGTAAGTGTTTCATGTACATCTTTAAAAGAAAACTACAAAAAGATTTTCCATTAATAGGTTCAGGTTTCATTTTCATATGAAAGTTAAAACTGAAAACCCAAAAAAAAACTATTTCTTTGGTAATCATAGATTTCACTTTGCATAGGGATGTTAAAACTAAAAATTCAAAAGCATTTTTGTCAATTCTTTTGACAAATTTTTATTTTCTTTTCTTCTTAAAGTTTTGAGAAAAATAAAGAAAGAAAGCAAAGAGTTCAATTGACCATTTTGGCAAGACTTCACGAACTACGCACACCTGATTCTCCTTTCTCGAGAATGAGATACGTAGGCGCCCCTCTTGGGTTCGGTGATCTTTTCAAGAAAAAAAAGTCTTGAAAAATTGTTGAACTCTAACACGTTTGCTATCTCTTGTCCAGTTAGTTTAAGGTGGTTGGTTTGTGGCATTTTGGCTCATCCTCCATATTTCACCAAGTCACAGAGAAGGTTATGGCCAACAAGGATACTGAGTTTGTTGTCACTAATCAGATAGGGAGTTTCGGAAATGAGAATTTAGGATCTAATGAAGAGATTCAGAAATTAAGGCAACAAATGATAGAAATGCATCGAGCTTGGGCTAATGGGTTGCTGCCTCCTCCAGTTCCCACTGATAATCTGGAATATCTTTCTATCTTGCCTCCTGTGTCATATGCACAATTTCTCATTTTTTTTGATATGGCACAACATGCATCAGGATTGACTCCGGGGCAACAGTATCCAACCACTTCTAATCTTCATTTCCTCAATCCCCAATCCAAGACTACCACATACTCGTCTCCACCTGTTGTTCATGCTTTTGCGGCACCACCCCCACCTGAAGCTCCTAATTTTGATGTTCATCCATAAATTGTGCCTCCCTACTCTAAAAGAGAGCCAACATTGGATATTACTAGTGATCAGCATTACACTTTCGAGCCTACATTTAAGTTGACTGGTCTTTACGGTGACACTCACCCGCCTGAATTTCGTCCTAACACTAAGAAGCCTGTTATGATAGAAAAAAAAGAGGAAATGACTAGAAAATTAGGAAGTTTGGAACTGGCTATGAAGAACTTGCAAGGACTTGGGGGTTACAAAAGTGTCTCATATAAGGGCTTATGCATATTTCCAGGCTTAAACCTTCCTACTGGCTTTAAAATGCCAAAGTTTGAGAAATATGACAGACATGGGGACCCAGTGACATATTTCAGACGCTATTGTAACCAATTAAGAGGCACTGGAGGGAAAAAAGAACTACTCATGGCTTATTTTGGGGAAAGTCTTTCAGGCCTAGCTTCGGAATGGTTTGTTGACCAAGACATCGACAAACGGATTAGTTGGGATGATCTAGCTAATGAATTTGTGCAACAATTTCAATACAATGTGGAGTTTATCCCTGATGAAAAATCCCTAACTAGTATGAAGAAGAAGGATACTAAGAGCTTCAGGGAGTATGCGATCAAATGGCGCAAATAAGCTGCTAGAGTGAAACCACCAATGAAAGAAAGTAAAATAGTGGAGGTGTTTATTCAAGCGCAGGATGAAGCATATTATCAACACTTATTACCTGCATTGGGCAAGTCATTTATTGAGGTCCTTGAAATGAGGGAGATGATAGAAGAGGGAATTAAGACGGGTCACATTGTGAGTTTTACAACAGTGAAAGCGACTACTCAAGCAATTTAAAAGGGTTCAGGAAGTGTTGGGGAGAAAAAAAATGAGGAAGATACATCTGCTATTGTAGTTGGAAAGAGGGAACGGTTAAGAATACCCCGTAGTCGTCACTCTCAGGCAAAAGCCCAAGTTCATACCCAAACTTCACATAATCACTCCCAAAATTCATTATACTTTGCTCCTCTACCTCCATATCCAGTATATTATGCACAACCATATGTTCAACCCCCATCTTACCCACAGTGGAACACACCAACTCCTCAGAGCCGTCCTCTAACTCCACAAATATACCAAAACCCTTCTAAGCCTGATTTTCGATCCAAGCCAAACGATGAAATGAGATAAAAGTCGAGAGATAGCTTCACACCAATTGGAGATTCGTATGCCAATTTATTTCAGATATTGGTACAATGGGGCATGATCACTCCTCTTCTTGGGGGAACTCTTAATTGGTGTTCAAGAAATTTTAATCCTAATGTACGATGTGCGTATCATTCTGATGCTTAGGGTCATAGTATTGAAGATTGTCGAGATTTGAAAAGAGAAATTGAAAAGATGATTCAATATGGATCAATTATGGTGCAGAACATTGACAGTGAGGGAAGCTCTAGTCATTCTGATATGCAAACCAGCAGCTAAGTTGTCAGGCTGAGCAATTGAGAAGTTACCCCTCTCCCTACTAGGAAGAGGTCTGGTAGTTTGTTTTATTTTGTTTTCTATTTTTTGATTATTTCAGGGTTGTAGTTCGGGATCTATCTTGTTTTGTCCTTTTGTCGTTTATGTTCAAACCTTTCTATCTTTTATTTCAACTAAATGAATTATCCCTTTTCCTTTGTGTTTAAATATGTGTCGTTTGTTTGTTTGTTTTCTTTATACAGTATATTTTATGTTGAGTACCATGATCCCTCTTTATAAGAATAAGGGTGACATTCAGAGTTGCAATAACTATAGGGGGATTAAGTTATTGAGTCACTCTATGAAGATTTGGGGAGAGAGTGGTCGAGGTGAGGCTGAGACGGATAGTGTCTATTTCGGAAAACCAGTTTGGATTTATGCCTGGCCGCTCGACGACGGAGGCAATCCACCTGGTACGGAGGCTGGTGGAACAGTATAGGGAAAGGAAGAAGGACCTGCATATGGTGTTTATCGACCTGGAGAAGGCATACGACAAAGTCCCCAGGGAGGTGCTTTGGAGATGCTTGGAGGTGAGTGGAGTCCCGCTGGCATATATCAGAGCAATTAAGGACATGTATGATGGAGCGAAAACTCAGGTGAGGACGGTGGGAGGAGACTCATAGCATTTCACTGTCTTGACAGAATTGCATCAGGGATCTACTCTTAGTCCCTTTTTGTTTGCTTTGGTGATGGATGTGTTGACGCGACGTATTCAAGGGGAGGTGCCTTGGTGTATGCTTTTTCCAGATGATGTAGTTTTGATTGATGAGACGCGAGGGGGTGTGAATGAAAAATTAGAGGTGTGGAGACAAACTCTTGAGTCTAAAGGGTTCAGGTTGAGCAGAATCAAGACAGAGTATTTGGAATGCAAGTTTGATGACGTGAGGCTGGAGAATGGGGTGGTAGTGAAGTTGGAATCACAGGAGGTATGTAAGAGGGATAATTTCAAGTATCTCGGATCCGTGATTCAGGGTAATGGTGAGATTGACGACGATGTATCGCACCGTATTGGGGCGGGATGGATGAAGTAGAAGCTCGCGTCGGGGGTGTTGTGTGATAAGAAGGTGCCGCCCAAGCTTAAAGGCAAATTCTACAGGGCGGTAGTCCGTCCGGCCATGTTGTATGGAGCGGAGTGTTGGCCAGTTAAAAACTCCCACATTTAAAAAATGAAGGTGGCAGAAATGCGGATGTTGCGTTGGATGTGTGGGCTGACTAGAAGGGATAGAGTTCGGAATGAGACTATCAGGGAGAAGGTTGGTGTGACTCCAGTGGAGTATAAGATGCGGGAAGTCCGATTGAGATGGTTCGGATACGTGATGGGGAGGGGCATGGATGCCCCGGTTCGTAGGTGTGAGAGGCTAGCTTTGGATGGTTTTAGGCGGGGTAGGGGTAGGCCGAAGAAGTACTGGGGTGAGGTGATTAGGCGGGACATGGAGCAGTTACAGCTCACCGAGGACATGATCCTAGATAGGAAGATCTGGAGGACATGAATTAGGGCAAAAGGCTAGGGCCAGTTTGGGTCGTTAGTGTAGGGAATTACTTGGTGGGGGTATTATTCTTGTTATGATAGTTTGTTCCATGTTTTATTACGAATCTGTTTGCTTTTCTCTCTTTTTATTACTTATGGGTGTCGTATTTATGTTATGACATCTTGTTCTATGCTTTACTATGTATTTGTGTAGTATCTCGTGTCTCGAGCTGGGGGTCTATCGGAAACAGCCTTTCTACGATTTTAGAGGTAGAGGTATGGACTGCGTACATCTTACCCCCCCCAGACCCCACTATGTGTGAATACACTGGGTTTGTTGTTGTTGTTGTTGATTCTAGTGATATGACATGCCAGTGGAATTTTCAGTCAGATCTTAAAATCCAACTTAACCATGAAGCATTGAATCAGAGGTTTAAAGTTAGAAAAAAGAGAGCATCTGAGAAAATAGATAGAGTGCTGGGGCACTTGGTGATCAAGTTGAAGCCTTCTTTGAAATTTAAGGCTATTATTTTGAGAATCGTGAGAATAAATTGGTCATCAATTGAAAGACATATCTCAATTAGGTCAAGTAGTGAATGTGTGATCCTATGTCAAAAGGAACAGGAAGAAAATTAGCTCCACGAAGTCATGAGTCCTTCAGCATGAGGAATGTACAACAAAATGGAGTTGTATGCTGGGCAAGTGTAGAAAAAGAGGTTGCACACATGCTCGGGGCAAGTTAGTGTTGTAAAATATTTCATAAGTGATCTTGATCGTACACTTTCACATTGCATGCTATGTACTAGCATTTTCAAGAATTGATATGGCGAAGGCATTTCATTCTGCCATCCAAACATTTTGTCATCCTTTGTTTACCCCATTTGGGCCTTAATGTTATTTTCTTTCATACCCCTCTTTTGGAATCAAGATAGAGTCAACAAAATTCAAAAAAATGTATCGAAAAAGAAAGAAAAGACGAGTGTCAAGAAAAATAAAGTCAGAAAAGTTCCAAAGAGAAAAAGAGTCAACAAAAAAAATATTGAATCAAGTGAAAGAACAAGCTACCAGAACTACGCGTGACCTGATTCTCCTCTTTTGGGAGTGAGATATGTAGGCTGACCTACTCAGGGCTCTGTCCAACCAAATAAAATTTAGTACTGCCCAATCAAAAGAAACTGGGGCATGATTTGATCTCATTGTTTGAGTCGATTGCAAAAGTTGTAAGTCACACCCCACTTCAAGTGTCGTTTGGTCCCCATGCCATCCTTTTTTTTCTAACTCTATCCAAAAACCAAGTTACAACCAAAGAAAGACCTTCAGATCAATCTTCGAAAATGCTTAGGCTAAGCATGCAATGGATGTGGATAAAGCATTTTGGGAACTACTTGTCTTCCTCAGCATAAGGAATCAGGAGAGAAATGAAAATGACAGAGTTTTATCGGTGAAAACCCTCACGGCCACTGTAAGACCTCACGGGCACTGTAAGACAACTGTGAGTTGAGAAAAATGAAAATAAGGGAATCTTATTGGTGAAAAACTCTCTCGGATACCATAAGGCAATGGTGAGGTGATAAAAAAAATGAGAGAGGCTTATTGTCAAAAAACCCTTCAAGGCTCCACTAGCCGAATGAGGTCTCCGAATGCAATTGGCCCAATAAAGCAACTCACTTTCAGGGTCATTAACTCAACAACAATTTGTGAGAGTTTTGGATGCAAAGATCAGACAGTTTAATCCGATATGCATGTCCTAATCATTAGAGTTGACTGTCATTTTCAGATAAACTTTTCTTTCATCTTTTTCAATGGGGACATTCATTATCATTTCTTTCTTTTCTATAGTTATATTTTTATTTTTCTTGAGTTAGTTATCCAAATAAAATCATTGTCATTTTTCTCTTGTCTTTGAGTCAAGTCTATGTCAAAACAAGTGAGAAAAGATTTCAAAACTGGCTACCAGCTTCTTCAATTGTACAAAGCAAGGCAGAAAGGCCAACTCATGAAAGAGACATGATGTGAGCCAAAATGAGGCAACCAGAAAGTTTTGTCCACAAATAAGTCTGGGAACTCATGAAGTACCAAGGTTCCAAGGGGTCTATCTGAGAAGCATGGCAAAGCAGAGATGCTGTGTTTGTCTCAGTCACTCTTAATAATCTGAGTTTGGTCAATGAAGCAACAAGTCAATGACTCAGGCTAATGGTTGGAAGTAAGATTAAATGTGATTACGGCAAGAGCGTTTGCTACGAAAGCTAAAGCCACAAACCAGCCACCGTGTTTTTAAACTCACAACCTTTCTTTGCATGAAACAGGAACACATGCTACCTTAAAATCAAGGATTTCAAAGCCTAAACATCAAGGCCCGTAATTTCTCACTTTTACAAATGCAGGAAGCAATGTTGCTACACAGGTTTGATAATTAAATCATGGTAAAAATTCATCATCTTATATCCCTCGAAGACAGACTTTTTTGTCTAGGGATTTCAGTTTTCATTTGCTGGATGATACACTTCTTAAATAGAACCTTTGATTTCTATAATACATACCTTTTAGTCGAGTCATTCCCCTTGACCCCTAGAAGACGTACCTTTTAGTCGAGTCAACTCCCTTGATTCCTATAAGACGTACCTTATAGTTGAGTCATCTCCCTTGATTCCTATAAGACGTACCTTTTAGTCGAGTCATTCCTTTTGACCCCTAGAAGATGTACCTTTTAGTTGAGTCATTCCCCTTGACCCCTAGAAGACGTACCTTTCAGTCGAGTCATCCCCTTTGACCCCTAGAAGACGTACCTTTTAGTCGAGTCATTTCCTTTGATTCCTATAAGACATACCTTTTAGTCGAGTCATTCCCTTTGATTCCTAGAAGAAGTACCTTTTAGTCGAGTCATTCCCTATGATTCCTATAAGACGTAACTTTAGTCGTGTCATTCCCCTTGACCCCTTGAAGACGTACCTTTTAGTCGAGTCATCCCCTTCGATTCCTAGAAGACGTACCTTTTAGTCGAGTCATTCCCTTTGATTCCTATAAGACGTACCTTTTATTTAAGTCAATCTCTTTGATTCCTATAATAATATGACTTTCACAAAAGTCCTTTGATGATAAACTGGGGTAAAATTTAATTCTTGTGTTTGGAACTTCACTTTTATGGCAAAGGAAATCTCTTTATAATAATCTTTGTTTGGGATAATTTTCTTTTTAGTTTTGATGTGATTTCAGGAGCCCGCCTGAAGAACAAGGTGAATAAATAAAATGTTAGGCAACATGGTGAAGAAGTTGAAAGTCAAGCAACAAGGTCAAGAAGTTGAAAACAAAGAAACAATGTGAAAAGTTGAAAGTTAACATATTGAAAAATAACAAGTCAGGATCCCGCCTGAAGAACAGGGTGAAAAAATTAAAAAATAAGCAACGAGGTGAAGCAATTGAAAGTCAAACAACAAGTTGAAGAAATTGCAAGTCAGGAGCCTGCCTGAAGAATAGGGTGATAAAATAGCAAGTCAAGAGTAAAAGAAGCTGTATAGATAGGATTTTTGTAATTTTCATTTATGTTTAACTTGTACTTTTCATTTTTGATGTAATTACAGAGCCGCGGACCGAAACCTCAATGGAACCTCACTCGACTCTCTAGCTTGGTACAGTCCACTTCTCTTCCAACCCTTTGAGAAACATGTGACTTGATTTCCTCACAACTTGGATAGGTAGGATGTCCTAAGTCAAGACCCGGTTGTTCCTCTTCCTTCTGTTTCTTCCTTTGAATAATGGTCGGGTCAAAATTCTGTCTCATTGTCTACTTCTTTGTCTGAAAATACTACGTTCTTACATTCAAAGGGGGCATGATGTGGACACATAATTTTGTCCCTCCCAAAAGTATTTTTACCATTTTACCCTCGTCTTATTGCGTGTCCTCACCCATTTGATTATATCCCATAAAAATACAAAAATAACAACCCTTAACAAATTTTATCTTGTTATAATCTCATCCTAACAATTCCTTCCTATCAATTTAGGACACCTAGCTACCCCTACACCCACCTAACCTACCTCACACCCCTATACCTCTAGGCTCCCCCCCACTATCGAATTATTCACAACAAAAATATCATAAAGGGGGCCTACAAAGCAGGGCCCATCTTCTTCTCCATAATTCGATAGACCAAATACATCACTCACAAAAACAAAACAGAGAGACACCATTACACAACCTTCATTTTTCATTCAAGACACTCATTGGTAGAGGGCTTCCAATTTTCATGAAAGGGATACTCACCACCAACACACAGTAAGGAAAGTATACACAGACCATTACAGAAGAGAGGGAACCAAGAGATATCGAGGAGAAAGGTAGAAAGGAGAAGATAGATTGAGATGAAAACAACGAGAGAGAGAGATAGATAGAAGCGATTGAGAGAGAGATCGAAGAGCACTGTTCCGGCGAGTGGTGTCTCACCGAAAAACTCAGCTAAACTCATCGGAAAATTTCCTCTCCTTCGGAATGCCACCAGTTTCATTTGTTCCCAGCTCCGGTGAAATAGAAATAGTTCACCCATCGCCTGAAGCGGGCTTTTCGCGTCGAAAAAAGGTCACCTACGTCAACTTTTGACCCAAACTCGTCGGAAACTGTAATTCGGGGGTCGAACCCATGAAACCCGAGCTGTTTCAGTCTAATCTGACCAAATTCCATCTAACAACGATTAAAAATCAAAATGGGTTAGTTGGTTCATTCGGGTTAATCCAGATTTTTTTGGGGTATGTTCATTTCTTTGGGTTTGATCGAGTTGTCAGGTCCATGTTGAGTTCGTTGAATCGAGGTCTTGGTTCGTCAGCTTCTAATCCATCGCTAAGTATTTGGAATAAAATTGAGGTCTATTTCTCATCCCATTTTTCGATTAATCTTTATCGTTTGATGCCTTATGTAGTGAATTGATAATCTGTGGATCTTGCTTTGTTTGATTTGGTGTTGTTCGGATCATTAATGTTGATTAATTGGTCACTTGAATTGGTTAATAGGTTGATAATGACTTGAATTAGTTTGAGGTAAATGAAATTGGGACGAGAGTTGAAAGTTGATAAAGTGCATATTGTTGTTTTGATTCATTAATGTTAATTGAACTTGATAGTATCATAATAGGTCGATTGGTTTAGGCAAACATAGGTTGGGTAGGCAAAGTTTATGATTTGTGGCTTTGGTTGGATGTTGGAAATTCCGTGGAATGTTTGAAATTTCGTTGAATAGTTTGATTTTCTCGCACTAAAAAATGTATTCATTTGGCCGGGGAATGCCTTGAGGGATTTGTATTGATTTATCCGGGTAATTCCTCGAAGTATTTTGTACCCGGAGGCATTCGTGACGAAGGCCCGAGGCAGCGGGTGGAGCTTAGTTTAGGATTAATTTAGAATAGAATAGGTTTACATTTTCGCATTTCTCATTATTTGGAACTGTATAATTAGACTCAACACTAGATTTTGAATTTGTTTTGTTTCGTGTGTTTGATTGGTTGTTTTATGTGTTTTGTGTGGTTTATACATTTGTAATGTCAAATTAGCCGATATGCTCACCAAGCGACCGTGGTCGAACCACGGGATCGAGGGGTGCCTAACACTTTCCCCTCGGTCAATAGAATTCCTTAGCCGGAATCTATGTTCGTAAACCAGTTTAAAGAGTCAAATGGTTTTGAAAAGGATTTCCCAATGGTGACTTGGCACTTCGGATTATGCCAAGTGGCGACTGTGAATAAAAAATGTAAATAGTCCTTTTTCGAAATAAATTTTTAATCTTCATTTTGTCACTTTAAATAAAAAACCTTTTGAACTTAATAATAATCTTCTTTTGGAGTTAAAAAAGGGGTGTGACAGATAAAAGAAGAAGAGAGTAATAGAAAATAGAGAAAGAGAGAAAATACATGAGAGAAATTATGAATTGTAATTATGGATAATTAATAGGCAAGAGGGAGTTTTGAATTGTAATTAATTGAAACTTAGGCTAAATAAAATAATTAGAATTCTATGTTTATTAAGCCATGTGGTTATCCTTTAATTATCAAACAAATTCAAACAGGTGACTAAAAGAAGCTTATTGTTTGAAAGGTAGCATGCAAATCTCTCGAGGCTAAGTTGTTGCCTTATGATTCCTAACTTTAGTTTGTTCACTTTCTACTAGAATTTGCCCACATAATGTCATATTCTTGTTTGTAAAATTCTTTATTTTTATATAATGTCCTTAAACTATAAAATTATGCCATCGCTAATACTTTTTAACAGAAATATTTTTTTCAACTTTATTGTTCAATACTTAGTGATATTCATCAATTAACTTAATTGATTTATTAATCAGCAAAAAAATCAAAAATACTTTTAGAATATGCAAAATTGGATGAATATTTCATTTTCGGTATTTCTATACTCAACTAACCATCGTGCTTCATTGACACGTTTTACTTATTGATAGCCCCGAACGGTCCCTTGGCCGGGCATTGACCCACATGGAGTCTAGGGGTTTCCAAACCCCTCACTCAAAAAATGACGATGTGTATGGGGTCAAATTTGCAAGTTACGTATATATATTACATATTGAACCCCTTTTAAAACAACATTAGTGTGTAGTGCAGTAGTTAAGGGTATGGGTGTCAAACGGGTCGGGTCGGGCTAATTCGGAACCGGCCCTTTTATTTTAACTCAGTTAAGAGCCGGTTTTGGTGCTAGACGGACCGGGCCGGACCAAACAGTAAAAAAAATAAAATCCACCCTAACCCGGCCCACTTAACCCAACCCGGTCAAACCCACCAAAACCCGGTCAAACCCGGTTGAAAAATCGGTCAAACACGGTCAAAAATATAAAAAAAAAACTTTCTTTCAATATACATTACATATACCCACCTATATACATTATAAATACGTTAAATAATATATATACACTATATATATAGTATATACTACATTAGAATTTAAAAAATACATACACATATACACAATTAGTCAATTACTCATATATACACACTATTCAATGTATATATACTACTACTTATAAAATATACTACCATATATATACATTACAATATATATAGATATACTTATATACTAATTCATAAAACATATACACATGTATACGTTAAATATTAAAGATATATACACGTGTATATGCACCATACAATGTATATATACAACTACTTATAAAATATACTACGATATATATACATTACAATATATATAGATATAGTTATATACTAATTTATAAAA
Source organism: Capsicum baccatum var. pendulum (assembly GCA_030864225.1). NCBI lineage: Eukaryota > Viridiplantae > Streptophyta > Magnoliopsida > Solanales > Solanaceae > Capsicum > Capsicum baccatum. Next base: position 51,175,416 of record CM061552.1, on the reverse strand, counting down.
TATATACACATGTATACGTTAAATATACACTTCTATAGAAGATATATACACGTGTATACGCACCATTCAATGTATATACTACTACTTATAAAATATACTACCATATATATACATTACAATATATATAGATATACTTATATACTAATTTATAAAACATATACACATGTATACGTTAAATATATACACTTTCATAGAAGATATATACACGTGTATACATACTATTCAATGTATATATACTACTACTTATAAAATATACTACCATATATATACATTACAATATATATATAGATATACTTATATACTAATTTATAAAACATATACACATGTATACGTTAAATATACACTTCTATAGAAGATATATACACGTGTATACGCACCATTCAATGTATATATACTACTACTTATAAAAATATACTACAGTATATATACATTACACTATATATAGATATACTTATATACTAATTTATAAAACATATACACATGTATATGTTAAATATAGACTTCTATAGAAGATATATACACATGTATACGCACCATTCAATATATATATACTACTACTTATAAAATATACTACATTATATATACATTACAATATATATATATATATATACTAATTTATAAAATATATACACATGTATACGTTAAATATACACGTCTATAGAAGATATTCAATTTATAAAACATATACACATGTATACGTTAAATATAAACTTCTATAGAAGATATATACACGTGAATACACACCATTCAATGTATATATACTACTACTTATAAAATATACTACATTATATATACATTACAATATATATAGATATACTTATATACTAATTTATAAAACATATACACATGTATACGTTAAATATACACTTCTATAGAAGATATATGCACAAATATAAAAAACATATGCTACTTAATATAATAAATTAATAATATTTGATAGTAAATTAATAATATATTAGAAGTAAGTTTTTAATTCAAAGTAGAAAACTAGAAATTCAATTTAAAATTTTAAATCGTTAAATGAAAAAATATAAAAAGCAAGGACTAAGGAGTGAATGAATTTGGGGAATTTTATTGATTGCAAAATGATCCAAAATTTATAATTTACATGAATGAAAAATCTACAAATTATGCATCATTTTTTCCAACTCATTCATGTTAATATTAACGGGAACTTGCATAGGATAGTCGAAGTCAACGGGGGCAAAATCATGCATTGGACTTGATTCTGCTGAGTTCTCCCGTGAAGTCATAATTTCTTCAAGTTTCAGCTCGTCGCTCGGCTCCGTTTCCATTCCTTGGTTTCTTCTTTTCGCTCTAATCCAATCTCTGAGGCAAACTAGAACATTCATTGCATTGCTTCCCAATGAATGTCGGTTGTCTCTAAGCTGTTGTCGTCCTTGACTAAAGGCGCTCTTTGATGCAATGGTTGACATTAGAACATTCAAGATATCTCTAGCTAATCTTAAAAGCACAGGATATTGTGTTTCATTACTCCTCCTCCAATCCAACGTGTTGATCCGTCGTCTGCGATCCTCTGGTTCCGTCCAAATATAATATTTCAGCTCTTCCCGATAAGTTGATATGTAAGTTCTCTCATTAACACTGTTTCAACAATTTAACTCATAAAATGAATCAGAAAAATCACTATGTGTATGCCTTTTAGAAGATGATGGCTCCTCGGGAGGATGAGGAGCGACAGTTGGAGTGATATTTGTAGGTACGGCTAAATTAAATAAATCAGCATAGTGATTATATAATTTTTCTATGTAATCCTTTGTATCAGCCGTAGCCGTCGACAAATCAGATTGTACTTGTTCAGAATCATGGTTAGTATTTATTTCTAAGTTAGTATAAATAAGAGTACTAAAGTGGCACATATTATTATATTTCATGCACGGATTTAGCATAGCACCAACCAAGTAAATAGGGAGGATCGGGAAAAAATATTTTTTAAATTTCGTAAACATAGCGCCAACAGCTTCTTTATAACCTTCTTTATTTTTATATTCTTTAAGCAAACCAGAAATATCGGCTATATATACCAAAATATTACAAACAGTAGGATAATAAGAACCGAAAAATTCAACCGTAGCTACATAAAATTTTTCTAAAAACTTAACAAGATCATTAATTACAACTCAATCAGAATTATGTAGCATGCAATCAGCAGAATCAGCAAATGAACCGCAATGTTGGTTAAAAGCTAGTGTAATAGGAATTCTATATTTATAACAAGTTTTTAAAAATTCATACTTAGAATTCCATCTAGTATCAATCTACGTATGAATTTCCTCAAGCATCAAAATCGGTGTAAGTCCATTTTCTTGATATTTAACTTTAAATTCTCTAATTCTTGATCTACGATTATTTCCTTGACTAAAACCAACGGCAAGACGAATTTTTTCAATATAAAGTTCAAAAAACTTAAGACCATCTTTTACAATTAAATTATATATATGACATGCGCACTTAATATGAAAAATTTCAGGCAAGGACGGAGATAGCGTAGATTTTATTTTTTTTATAGCAGTCTTGTTGTTAGAAGCATTATCAAAAGCAATACATAAAATTTTATTTTCAATACCATAATATTCGGCAATTTTAACAATAGAATCAGCAATAAATTGTCCAGTATGTTTATGATCTTCATCATATAAAAAAGCAAGAATACGTTTTTGCATCACGAAATTACTATCCATCCAATGACAACTAACGGTTAAATAATCATTTTATTTACAGTACGACCAAGATCAAAAGTTAGGGACAATCTACATTGAATATTTTTTAACAATATTGATAAACAAAAACAATATTGTGAATGGAGTCTAAAAATATCAGACCGACAAGTAGTTCTAGGAATACCGTTAAACATAGGATTATAAATTGCTTGTATATAACGAATAAAGGCATCAGAAGAAGGAAAACTAAAAGGCAAACAACCCACATCTACCATTTTAGCTATTTCTTCTCGGTCCCTCAATTTATTATACTTCTTCGCTACGTGATCGGTTGCTGGGTCTATTCTAGTTTGCGTTGGCCCACCAACATCCCCACCACATTGTGCAATATTTAACTCTCTTTTGTGATCTTCAGCTATATGTCTCATTAACGTACCCGTACCCCCTTACTTGCCTCCACTTCTATGCTTATATATTTGTTGACAAATATTGCATTGCACCTCTATATCTGATATACGTTCAAAAAATTGCCATGCAACACTAGTTCTTTTACGAGGTCTTAGGGCATTGGAGGACGGGGAGGGAGATTAACCTATTCAGATCTAACGTTAGCATCTCCTACTGCAAGTGTCTCAGCAATATTTTCATTATCTTCGTCTAAATTAACCGTATCTACTTCATTTTCTTCTTCTATACTGTAATTTTCTTGAGCTTCTACATAATCCATATCGTGAGCACCTACACCTATTTCTTCTTCAAAAGGTGTACCAAATGGTACCGGAGTCGAAGGCACACGGGTATATCTACTACTTGAACTACCTCTACCGCTAGTAATTCGCTTTTTATTATTACTATCGCTTCCGGGATAAAAAATTTTAACACCTTTAGTAGCGAGGTTTCTTAATTTATCGATAATATAAATTAAATTAAAGTAAAAATATCAAAATACACAAATATAATAAAATTAAATATTAAACAATTAATACAATAAATAAAAATTAAACGTAAGAGATGGAACGACAATACCAAATTTTGGAAGTATCCGAAAGTTGCGACTTTGAAAACTTCCGCTCGTACTTTGTAAACGAAAAATTAAAAAATTAAAGTGAACACTTTAAGAAATTAAATATATTGAATATTTGAGAATTGAGAATTGAGATTTGAGAGAGTGAAAAATTGTGTAAAAAATGATTTGAAGTTGTAGGGTATGTATATAATTTGTTTTGGGATTAAAAAATATTTTTTAAAGTTAAATTTCTTTTTTTTTTAATAAATGGGCCCAAACTAGCCGTTTGGACGGGGAGGGAGATTAACCTATTCAGATCTAACGTTAGCATCTCCTACTGCAAGTGTCTCAGCAATATTTTCATTATCTTCGTCTAAATTAACCGTATCTACTTCATTTTTTTCTTCTATACTGTAATTTTCTTGAGCTTCTACATAATCCATATCGTGAGCACCTACACCTATTTCTTCCTCAAAAGGTGTACCAAATGGTACCGGAGTCGAAGGCACACGGGTATATCTACTACTTGAACTACCTCTACCGCTAGTAATTCGCTTTTTATTATTACTATCGCTTCCGGGATAAAAATTTTTAACACCTTTAGTAGCGAGGTTTCTTAATTTATCGATAATATAAATTAAATTAAAGTAAAAATATCAAAATACACAAATATAATAAAATTAAATATTAAACAATTAATACAATAAATAAAAATTAAACGTAAGAGATGGAACGACAATACCAAATTTTGGAAGTATCCGAAGGTTGCGACTTTGGAAACTTCCGCTCGTACTTTGTAAACGAAAAATTAAAAAATTAAAGTGAACACTTTAAGAAATTAAATATATTGAATATTTGAGAATTGAGAATTGAGATTTGAGAGAGTGAAAAATTGTGTAAAAAATGATTTGAAGTTGTAGGGTATGTATATAATTTTTTGGGGGATTAAAAAATATTTTTTAAAGTTAAATTTCTTTTTTTTTTTAATAAATGGGCCCAAACTAGCCGTTTGGACCCAAAAACGGCTATATAGCCGTTGGGCCAACGGCTAGTTTGGCCCAAAATCTCAACTTTTTTTTTTCAAAAAAAGTTATTCGGACCGGGCCGGTTAACCGACGGACCTGGAACGGGTTTGGTCTGGGCCGGTTTAACTGGGCCCATTTTAAAAAAATAACCGGCTCGGGACCCGAAACCCTAAAGCCTTAGGGCTTACCGGCCGGATCAAACCAGGCCAGATTAGTTACAAGGGCCGGGTCGGATCGGCCCACTTGACACCCTTAGTTAAGGGTGACCAAAGTTTCCCATCAGGTACGAGATTGACCTTCACTGGATGAGATTTTCCTTGTTTTTTTTTTTCACTTCAGGGCCTTCTGTATCATTTTTCTTTTTAAATTGCATCAGCAGGTGGTGATGTATACCTAGGCCCCTCCCTTAATTCAGATGCCACTTGTCCAAATGGTGTGTTTCGTTACATCTCCGATCATGGACGTAGAGGTACACCCGTGACATTCACAAAGTTCAATTATACAGGATCATCAGGATCAGGAATCCATGTAACTGAGGATATTAACATTCAATTCGACAATGCATCTTTAAAACTTTTGGTAATAATACAACCTGGAGATTTGGGGACTTCGATGTATTTCAAGGAGCGCGATTGTTGGAGACCGGTGGAACAATAATAGGTAGTTGGTTCAAGATAGTGAAAGCATCACAATCGCCAATAGACAGAGATATTTACGTCTTATTGAACTGTCCTGGTCCATTGGTTTGTCCATCTTGCCCTGTCGATGAGTGTCAATCATTGGATGTGGTTCTCCAAGAAGGAAAGAGGCGTTTGGCTCTTTTGAGACACCAGCCTCTTCGTGTTCAATTCAGCAAAGTCTAGTTAACAACGCCTGTGTTTTAGCATGGCTAGATCTCTAAGTGATCCTGCAGCTACTATATTTTAGCATGTTAGCTTTCTAAATAAATCTTTGCTATATTTTGGCATTGCTTTCTAAGTAAATTGTCTTTCCTTGTCGAGTACTCGTTGATTATCTGAAGTTTTTATCTACGTATTCTTTAGTTTCAAATATATATATAATTGACAAACTAATCAATTAATAATAACAAATAGTATCACATTAAGTGTTGGTTGTCAGAGTGTGTAAACAAAATCCACATTTTTTTTTGTTTCGCCCGCATTGGAGCCTCGACTAATCCGGATCGCGCGTTGCAGGGCACATTAAGGTGATTGCGCTCCCAACAGAGTTTTTTTCATACCCAGCGCTCCCAACAAAGTTTTTTCCATATCCAGGGTCGAACCCTCGACCTCTAGTTAAGGGTGAAGCCCATCCACTGCATCACAATCCATGTTGGTAACAAAATCCACATTGATAGTACATAGCAGAAAAGATAAGTCACATATAAGATACTCTCATTGTCGTGAGACAATTTGGGGAAGGCTGGATCCGAAACTACTAGCAGCTCACCATATTAGGAGTTTTTTTGGATCAATTTAGCCCAAAAACAAACTGGAACAGTGGGATCTGTTTAAGAGAAAGAAATGCAAAAAATTAATTAAACCTCAAGTGCTTGACTATTATTCCTAGAAATATTTTACTTTCTATATATAAATATAAAGCCATTTCTTTTGGCTAAAATATCAATCATAAAACGTGCTAAATAGTGTAAGTAAATATTCTAAAAGAAAAATAAAGGAAACGACAATTATGAAGAGTAAGAAAAAGATTAATATAGAGTACTATAGCTCGTACTATTTATTCGGGGTAAGTGCACAAATAACGGATTTTAGACCAACATTTTGTGCTCAAATAGCCGATTTTAGACTATTATTTTAGCCACTTCCTGAATATATTTAACTTCAGATGTTGGGGCTTAAAGTTACAAAAAATTTATTTGAAAGGACAAATTCTACATTTTCATCATAATTCTCTGCAATCAATTGATCTGTTCTGAGATTTCTTTCAATATAGAGACTCGTGAACCATTAATGCAGAGTGAACATGCATGTATCTATGAGACCGCAAAAATATGCTGGCTAATATTGGAGACTTTCTTTCTATTTCTTTGCCAATAAAAGCTAAATCCTTAACGGAAGAATAATCAGAAAAGAGATGCCAAATTTCAGAATCTGAGTTAAGACTTATTTTGAGAGTTACATATATGCATTCTGATAAGCATGTACCTTTTGAGACAGATTACCCATTTACAGAAAAAGAAGGAAGGATTGTATATCCTTTTTTATCCATTACAATAGATGTATTTGATGTGGGAGTCATTCCAAAATACCTCTACTTCCACGAGGTAGAGATACACTCCTACCTCACTCGTGGGATTACTCCTTGTGAAATTTTGAATAGTAAAATCCTCTAACAGAGGATGGTGGGGTAATTTTGAACGAGTATGGGAAGTGGAAACTCGACATTCATGATTTCCATAGGGCTACATATCGCGTAAATGTACTCCTTGTTATTTCCTTTTCAATTTTTTAAAACTACTTATTTGATTTATTGGATTTTAAAAATGTTAAGAAAAGAAGAAAGAGTAATTTAGAAGTAATAAAAGAAACTAGTGCTTCATTAAACACTTGGAGACTGGACACCTATTTATGTCCAAAAGAGCTCTAACGCCCATATTACAAAGATTAGCATGACACTGTTCATGCTTTTATTTCATACATTAATAAACTAGTACAACATACATTATCATTGATTAGAAATAAACAGTTGCTCTATGCTGTGGATATGCTCTGAGGCTCTCCAGTACAAAGTAAAGATCCATTATGACCGTAGAGTTTGCAACCCTCTCCCGCAGTGCAACAGTTAACACAAACATCCTTAATCTTGGCCAATCCAGTAGACGGACAAGTCATGTAAGCAACTCTTGGATCACACTCCAGAGTACAAGCCTTGGGTTCAGTACTCTCTCCTTCACAGACAAACTTGCCGTCTTTACCGAAATAGTAGCAACCTTTGTAGCCCGTGCAACAGGTGGTGCATCCTGTGGGATAAATTAACGTCTCTCCTTGTGAACGTGGACATTTTGAATAGGCAATTCTTGGATCACAATTCCGAGGGCAACCTTTTGGGTTCTTGGGGTCAGACTCTCCTTCGCAAATGAAAGTCCCGTCAGCACTGTAATACTTACAACCCTTATAGCCTGCACAACAATTGGTGCATATGGGTTCTTCTGCACTTCCTTCTGAACGTGGACATATCCCATACCCAAGATTGCCACATTCTCTGGTACAAGCCTTGCCATCAACATGATGTAGAAATATTCCTACAGCAAATATATAAACTATATATAAATATTAAGGAAAAACATAACACCAGGTAAGTATCACTACCACAAAGCAATATTTTCCTGGTAAAATTTCCCACTGAAAGGTGTACTTAATATTTAAAATTAGGAAGCTTCCTAGTAGTTCACTGAAAAAGTTAAGTCTTTTGTTTCCCATCATACGTTTAATTTTCAGTAATTCAGTAAGGTGGAAAATACTCCCCCCTCCCATTTTACTCGTACTCCCACTTGGAGTAATTTAAGTTAATAAATTAATTAAAAAAAATAATTAATAATATGTATATTTCTATTAAATAATATTTATATTTTAATTTAAAAAAATAATTAATATAAAAAGTAAAACATAAAATTTTTTTTATCTAGTATTGATTTGTGAAAAATAATACTAATAAAAAATTAAATTAAAAAATTTGAAATAAGTAAAATAAAACGGAGGAAGTAGATGGGAAAATCATGTTTTATACATTGCTTCGCGGTGGAAAAAACTCTTCTCTAACCGTGTATATATACCAATGAAAAAATTAAAAAGAAAAATTAAAGGAGAAAGAAAAGTCTTACCAAGAACAAGTAGATAACCAAGAAAACTAACTTCTTTGTGAACAGCCATATTTACCTTTTTCGCTAAGGATGAGGAGGTCTATCCTTCTCCTCCTATTTATAGTAAACAAATAGTAAAAGATACGTAGCTAACTAAAACTTTTATCCACATTACTATTAATATAAAAGTGGATATTATTAATATATAATATTTGCTGCCTAAATTGGACCACCCGAAATGAAGAGGATCGAGATTTGAGAGTGATCCAAAGTAAGAAATAAAAGAAAATCTCTTTCGTATAGAATATTATATTTCCTCCGTTTCAGAATAAATAAATTGTTAAATTTTAATATATATATATATAAAAAAATATTAAAAACATAAATTTAACATAATTTTCTATTTTTACCCTTTTTCATCAAGTAAATCAGTACACTTTCACCCCAAAAAAATCAAATCTGTATGTTGGATCAGTGAATCCATAAGGATAAATTTGATTTTTTTTTTTTTAATAATTCACTTATTTTAAAATATCAATAATTATTTTAATAATTCATTTATTATAAAAGAAAGAAAATATCTATCTAGTTAAGTACGGACAATACAGAATATTGTATCTACCTGAAGTACAATAATGGACAAGTGTTCCTGACACAACTAAAACGTGCCAACGATGTACTGTGATTAATTGTTACATCCTCTAGTTATTAGGTAAGAACGTTCCACGTATATCCTCATTTAGTTGGGATTAGATACTCTTTTCGTTTTAAAAAAAATGACATATTTTATTTTTAATTCATTTGAATAAGAATGATTTTTATTTTTACTAATTCTTTAATTTTAATTTTTCACATAACATATTTAGAACCCATAAGACTAAAGAATATTTTGATATATTTGACACAATTTTAATTTAATGTCACAAGATTTAAAAGTTTTTTTTATTTTTTTTTAAATTTTGTATCAAGTCAAAGTAGATTATTCTTTTTTAAACGGAAGGAGTAATAATAAACATTACTCGACTGGATACATATACAAACCCCTCAACTATTTGATTTTTTTTATATAGGCATCTCAATGAAACCACGTACCTATTGAACCCTTTACTCCTTTACAAAATATATCAATTGAGTCAAATCACTGACGTGGCACTGACATAAGGCGGCTTGTGTAATACACTCTCCAAATGGAGAGTAAGAAGTCATAATTAATCAAAAAAAATTAAATATAAAAAAACAACCAATAAAAAAGACACAAAATAAATTAAAAAAACACATAAAAAAAACGAAAAGCTATCATCTTCTTCATTGTCAAGCTTCCATAATCTTCCTCTTCATTAAATCTTCAACATAGCATTTTATTTCTTCAAATTAAATTCAAAATAAATGATATTTTTTTGTATACAATAAAATTCAATCAATGATTTTTTCCTCCCTTACCTTCTCTTCTTCCGATTGTAAATAATTCATTTTCAATTACCCAAATTCAAATATCCAAAATACACTAATTCTATTCACTTCTAATACTTGTTCTATGAATTTCAAAGTAATAAAATCGATTCAGGAGATTTTATGTGTGTACTAGCAGAGGAAGAAAATAATACAGCCTACAGGGAAAACAAAACTTTCCATTATTTACGTAGAACTCCCATAGCTTCACAAAAAAAAAATCCATCATTATATGATTTATCAGATTAGTATCAAAATCATAAAAATTGGATGATTCTCCTGGATTTTCCCCCGTTTTGATTTTTGATCCATAAATAAAATCAGCTACAGATTTTATCAAAGAATTCAAGATTTTATCTTTATTTTTCCCCTTCTTGATAGTGGAGGAAATGAAAATGAAAATGAAAAATTAATGAAATTGAAGTGGGAAAATGAAATAACAAAACGTTTCTATCTTTTACTGCTATAATTTAACTAACACTTTAAAATTCAAAATTCAATATTTTTTTATTTGAAATTGTTGTTTAGTATTGTTTTCGTGGAGAAATGAAGGAGTGAAGTGAAAATGGAGAAGATGGATATTGTTGGATATTATTGGGTATCGATGGAATCGAAATGCTTCAATGGTGGAGAAAGGGATAACGACAGTATTAAAGTGCTTCAATGGTGGGAAAGGAGTATATATGGAAGAAGAAGAAGATACATTTTTTTTGCTTTTTTTTTTTTTTTTTTTTACGTTCTGTTGCTTTTGGAAGGGAAGGAAGAGAAGGGGGAGGGGGGTTAGGATTGGGTAGGGATGTAGTGCAGGGGTGGGGGTAGGGGGTAATTAATGGTTTTTTCTTTTAATTTAAATTTAAATATATTAAAATTTTATATTTATAATTATTTTAAATTAAAATGTCATCTGTTGTTATTTAATTTGTCACTTTGTCACATCATTGGCGTGTGTATTACATGCAGTTTAGATTTATTATCACGTCAGTAAATAGGGCTGAATTTAAATCATTTGTGAAGGAGTAAAGAGTTCAATAGGTACATCGCTTAATTGAGATGCCTATACAAAAAAATCAAATAGTTGAGGGGCCTGTATATGTATTATTCTCCTTCCCTCTCTTTTTATATGTTTCATTTCTTTTTATCAGTAACAGAATTTAATAATTAAATAATGATTTTATAAATTTTATAATATGTTTCTCTTAAAGTCACTTGAATATTATTTTTAATTGCCTCTTCTTATTAATAAGGATCCAATCCTTGACTGGCAGGAAAATTCTTGAGAGATGTGTCAACCCTTATTTAGAAGGAAGTCATCTCAACCTATGCTAGCTACGTAGTTCTGTAACTCAAGAATTGTTACTAAGGGTCAAACCCTAGACTAACAGGAATATCCCCATCCCTGGATTCGCTCGGTGCTGAATCCTACTCCTAACTGAACTGAACTGGAACTGATCTTTACTGGACTGACTTGACTGAACTCACTCTGATCGTGAAGACTGAATGAATACTACTTTCTTGACCTTACTAGGACTATTCTGTAACTACTGTGATCTAAGTAAACAAATAGATTTCAGGTATTAAATACCCCCAGAATTTGATAGCGTAAATAATAAAAACATAGCAAAATCTTGAAAGCATAATAGCTAGTCACTTAGCCACAATTCAATCATTGAGGCATTTTATCAAACACTTGTAAGGCATGAACTTGTACATGGGTGGGAACACATGTTAACATGTCATGACTTCACTATTCAATTCACATGGATATTCTATCAAACACTTAGGGAGCATGACTATTGCACATAATAATAATCACATATAAGCATCATGGCTACTACATTCAACTTGCAAATTTTCAAGAGTTTTAACATGAGAATTCATCTAATTCAACATACATACTAATTGGTTTACATGAAACATGGGGTAAATCTTGAATTGAAACCCATACATACATACATGAACACAATCTAATTCAAACATGTAAAACATGAATTTGAAAACTTGTATTTTGAAAAAGGCTTCTTGAACTCCAAGGGTGAAAGGAAACCCAAGGATGAACGCCTAACATACCTGAATAGTTGAATTCTTGGTAATTTTCTTGAGAATTGATCTTAAATCTTAAAGTCTAGGGATTTTTATTTGAGAGAGAATGCTCTTTAATTGAGTGAAATTGAATGAAGTAATGACTAATTAGGATTTTAGGGCTTTAATCCCGTGTTTGGACTGATTGGGGTCGTGGAACAAGACTAAACTACACCTGAAATAAATTAAATTTTTATCACTGAAAAATTCTGATTTTGGCCATCACCGCGATGCAGTGCCATCGCGGTGAGCCACTAGAATTTCACTATAGGTGTAGTCTAAGGACGAGTGCGAAATTACACTTTGGCGCGACGCAGAGATATCGCGGAGCCTCATTGAAAAGTGACAACTATGAAATGGCATACTGGCGTGATGCGCCGCTTATCACGGTGACACACTGAAAAATGCCAATTAGGAACCAAAGCTTCACCGTGATGCGGTACTATAGCGGTAATTTTCTAGAAACTAATGAATTCCATTTGGCCTGCCACTGCGATGCGATGCTGCTCAATTTGGCGTACTGTTTCAGTAAAAGTACCATAATTTCTTACCTGGATATTGAATTTGGAAAAAATTTATATATATATATATTTGGAAAGATAATACAATTTCCTATAACTTGGTGGGTCTTGAGCTGAAAAATTCTGAGTTGAGCAAAAGATATGATCATTTGAAGTTGACTAAAGCAACATCCTTATCAAAACTCAATCGATATGGGATATTTTGATTCTTCTAATAGCTGAGAGTTATTTGAGGCCTTGATATAACTCAAAATAACTCATAAAACTATCGAGGAACCATAAGTTACTAAGCGTGATCATGAAACATGACTTTAGCATTGGTTTAGATTTTTGGGCTGTTACAAAATGATGTCTCATGTGCCCAAGGATCCCTCCAAAACTGCAGTTCTAATGGAGAGGAGAAGCTTTTCAATACTCAAAAGGAGGAAATAAAGACTGGCTAACTAGACAAGGAAAAGGCTAATCTTTTCTTTGCTCAAATACATGATTGAAGACCAAAAGATCACCATTTGCTGAAAGGACCTAAGTGGAGACATGTCTCCTAGGCAATGAAATCAAAGTTTTATGTATGATTAAGGCTAGTGGCACTGTAGATCGAGGGAAAAAATGGAAGTTTCAAGTTCTTAAGGGATTATCTCCAGTGGATCCCTGATAGAAAATCCGTAGGGATCTGGTTGAGTGTCATGGGAAAGGATAAAGCTGATGAAATAAATGTGGATGTAGGAGACTCTCATGATCCTTCATTCATAGCTATAAATTGGTGAGTAGATATCTGAATTAGCTAATATGATATACACCCATGACAAGGAACACAAAATATAAAAGAGTGGTAAGAAAACATAAAGTCATTGAATTTTAAAATTTCTTAGAGACCGGGTTTCTAATCAGGTTTGTACCACTTACTATTTTTAAATAATGACCATTTTAAATATTTAATAATTGTAATGTCACTCTCTCGCTCTTTCAAAACACTGTTACTTGTACTTTAAACTCAACAAACGCGTCCATCTGACTAGACACGTCCCACCAGACACATTGCATTATTTAATCTCAACTGTTCTCTCATGCCTAATATAAAGCCTAAAATTAGATTATTTTCTCTCTCTTTTTAAAAATCCTTTTACATTCACCTCATTAGTTCCCCAATCATTAAAAAAAGGCTTGATCCTCCCATCTCTCACAGTTCATCCAACCCTCATGGAATGTCCTACTTCTTTTCATCTTCTCAAAAGGACGAGCCTCTTTCCTTGAAAGTAATAGACACTCCGTCCATTACTTCAAACTTAGAGAAGAAATTTTCCATCACTGAATTTACTCCTCTGTACTTACAAAAAATTGCTAAGGATTATAATTCTCAGACAAAGATGAACCGTCCCAGTATTTCATCATTTAAAAGAAATGATGGTGCCAATCCAAATGGGAATCCCAAAGTCAATACTGTCTCTGAAAAGACATATGAGCCCAAACTCTTTTAAAGCCCCAACTCCTAAGAATGAATCTCAAATCAATCCTTCCATGGACAAAGTCCCTAACCAAACAGCTAAACCCATTTGATAAGAAGACAAAATGACCCTCTTGAAGCTGCTCATGATGAAAATGTAGTGCTTCCACCTATTCTTGTTCTAGATCCATCACAATAAAGGCATCATGGATGTTTCTTATGGTGACGATAACAAGCCATTATCCCGTATATTATCTAAGAAACGATCTTCCCCCTCCCCAATCAAGACTTTCTCTACAACTACCAAAATTACTGGGACAAGGTCAAGTTTTAGAAAACTAATGAGGGAAGCACTGGAAAGAAGCAAGGAAACACTAAAAGAAGAAAAATGCCTTAAAAATTTAGAATAGATATATTTAAACCTGATGCTGAAAGATAATGGATGTTGGTGATTCAGATGAAGATACTGATGGTGAGATTGAAAAGATGTTTGAAAGATTAAGTGAATTTAAGGATGAGCCCCTTAAATCTGATGTTCAAAAATATTCAACTACAGTAAAGGAGACAGTGAAGGGTAAAAAAAGTTCCGTCATCAAAGAAAGAAAAGGGGTTGTTAGTAAGGAAACCAATTTCTAGCGTCACTGGTAAGAGAAGGAGATCAAAACATGTTGATTATGAGGGACCAAGTCCAAATTTTCCAAGACCTCAATGGGAGGGGAACTGTTTCATCGAAGAAAGCTACTCCATCCAAAGAGAAGGGTTTGTCTTGTGAAGCTCGATAAGAGATTCTCAAGATTCAGGAGTTCTTGCGAGGAAGAGTTTTTTATCCAACTATGGATGACATGTCAGGAATGGGGGATTTGCTTGATTGGGTGAAGTTTCAGAGTTGGGAGCACCTTTTGAATTGCATGTGCCTCTGTTGCATGAGGAAGAGGTAAGGATGTCCTACCATAACTTGACTATTTATGATAATCGTCTGTATTTAACCTCACAAGTTAATGGAGTATATATGAGATTAGATGAAGCTACACTTTCTAAAATTCTTGGAGCTCATACTGTAGAAATAAGGTCTATTAGTCAGGGTAGGGGTCTGCATAGTTTTTGAGAGTCTTTAGTGAATTTGATGGCTTGAACAGAAGGAATATCAACAAAAAGGATCTCAAAGAAGAGTACAACAACAAAAATAACAAACCCAGTGTATTCCCACATAGTGGGCTCTGGGGAGGGTAAGATATAGCAGTCCATACCACTACCTCTAGAGAAGTGTAGAAAGGTTATTTTCGATAGACACCCGACTCAAGACAAGGAATAATAATCAGATCCATAATAAAGCATGTAATAGGATGGCATGACATAAATACATCATCCACAAGGAATAGTACACAAAGGCTATTAAATAAATGCATAATACAACATGAAGCAAGATAGTCTTTTATCCTAATTCGTGTCCTTCAGATCTTCCTATCTAGGGTCATGTCCTCCGTAAGCAGTAACTGCTCTATTTCCTGCCTAATTACCTCTCTCCATAATTTTTTCAGCCTACCCCTACCCCACCTGAAATCATCCAGAGCTAGCCTCTCACACCTACGAACCAGCGCATCCGTGCCCTTTCTTATCACATGTTCGAACCATCTCAGTCGGGCTTTCCGTATTTTTTCCTCCACCGAAGCCACTACAACCTTCTCCCGGATAGACTCATTACGAACTCTATCACCCCTAGTAATACCACATATTCAACGCAACATCCGCATTTTCGGTCTCTTCAATTTTTAAATATAGGTATTCTTGACTGACCAACACTCCGCTCCATATAACATGGTCGGCTGGACTGCCACCCTGTAGAATTTGCCATTAAGCTTTAGCGGCACCTTCTTATCACACAACACCCCCGAGGTGAGCTTCTACTTCCCACCACCTGGAGTCCAACCGTGCTTCCATCTCATTCTCCTAGAACAATTGGTGAATGAGGTATTCTCCCAAGGTATGAGAAGAGTTCTACTGTGACAGGACCAGATTTGTACCTTATGTAAGTGTTGTCTACTTATTATAAGGTGAACCTTCCAGCAATTGTGCTTGAGAATTTTAACATAGTCATGACTAGAAAAGATGGTAAACATGGCTTAGCTTATGATTTTTGGTTAAACAAAGTATTTTCCTATTTCAATGTTGAATATGTGAAGGGCAAGGCTGGGTTAGTAAAATAGATGTTCAACCTCACCACCTTTGAAGACAATGAATCCATCCCAGAAGAGGGAGTGAAAAATCTAGGTCCATTGTATCTGAGCTAATTACTGTGCAAAATGGTTAGAGGGCGGAGGTAGATATCCTGATATCCATAGTAGCTCAAAAGGATGTTGAGATTATTTCTTTGAAGGCAGGATCAGGTGTAAGAGTAGAAGAAAGAACTATTTTCAGTGGAAAGTTGAAAGAAGAAAATGTTGCCCTACATGCGAGGGCGACAAAGTTGGAAGTCCAAGTTGAAGCCTTAAATGAAAAAAAAAGATTTGACTCAAGAAAATTCTCAAGGAACATACTGCAGAAAGTGAAAGAATGAGTATACTCCTTACACGGTTGTCTAAAGCTTCTGGTCTTTCTTCTTAATTCCTCTCTTCCCTAGTCTATTACCCCTTCTCACTAAGCTCTGTGAAACTATGTTCTCCTTTGTCCTTTTTGACTCTAATGTGTACCTGGCACTGTGTAATGATGGTTTATGGTTATTATTTTTGAATGACATTTGGTACTGATGAATGGATGAATGGATTTTTTTCTCTGTGCTATTAATTCTCTCATTTCTATTTGATAATTTCTTGCTCATGTAAGTGTTGCCTCAATGGCCAGGGATTAAAATGTATGCTTATCTATGTTTTGTTTACTACTTAACTTTTTTGATGATGCCAAAATAGGAGAAGTTTTGATGTGTAGCTTGCATTTGCATTATATTTGCTATAAAGAAAGGCGTCGATGGGTTGTAATATTATTATACATGATGTGTGTTTTGTGTTATTCAAGTTAATGGTTCTCACACACGGGGGGAACTTGTTACTCATAGAGAGGGGGAATAAAAGTGTAGGATACTGATATACTTATAAGTATTGGTGATAGGGTAATTGCTTGGGCAAACTGGGCTGGAAAAGATTACTGCTTGTGTTGCTGAGTTGTAGACTGTGTTGTTTGAAAATGCTGATTATGCTAAATTACTTGCATGGGTTTGTCATCATCAAAAAGTGAGAAATTGTATATCCTTAGTTTTGATGATTTACAAATTGTATGTTCGGACTTGTTTTCCTGAAGTCTTTGTGATGACAAAGTTGGGGCCACTTAGGAAACAAGTTGGACTCACGTGTCACTATCATAGTTAATTGATACAACTGACACAAAATACAAAAATTGGTGGAAAAAGCTTTTGCTATTATTTTACCTCGGCCAATGGGATTTCTCCTAGGTGTGTTATACTATATTTTGCTCATCTTCTTCAACAAGAAATCCAACGCTTTCATATTCTTACAACTAAATATCTTTTGAAGCTGAAATCAAAGACTCCACCCTGCAATAAGAACCGATTGTTCATCAAGTCGTATTTTACTTCCTTGTTGTAGTTGAGTCTTTGTAAGTTGTTTTAAATGTTTGCCTACTATGCTTATGATTATTTGTAGGTGTTGTGGTGTAACTCAGATCTCTTTGTAATCATCTAGAGTTAGGTGATTTATCAAGCTAGAGTTAGCTTGTTATGTCCAGCTAGAGTCAGCTAGAGGATAGAGAAATAGAGTTACTATTTGGGTTTCCTTGAAATAGAGTTATTACTAGGAGAATGAAGATTAAGATTTTAATCCTTAAGTGTGGAGTCTGTATTCAAGAGTTTGCTTTGATATGGTGGATCTTAGAAATCCTGAAGGTAGGTCGTGATTTTTCTCCCTTGAACAAGGAATTTTCACATAAAACTCTTATGTCTGCTATTTATCTTTCCATGCACTTTTATTGTTCATACTGCTATTGTTTCTATTTGTTGAGTCATCTGAAAATTGGTCCTGGGTTGAGGAGCAACCCACTTCAACTATTCAAGGTTAGGCTTTATATGCCTCTCGTTTATGTATTTTACTATTGGATCCTATTAATATACATGATTGATGGTAGGGGACCGCCTAAACCCCATAGGTGGCTTCAAATAAACTAGTGCTTCATTAAATACTTTGAGACTTGGAAACCTTTGATGAAAAGAGTTCCAATTCGCACATTAAAGAGATTATTCGTGATTTTATTTCATACATTAACAAATCATACAACATATCATTGATTAGAAATAAGCAGATGCCTTATGCTGTGGATATATAACTCATAGGCTCTCCCACTAGTACATAGTAAAGATCCATCATGACTGTAGAGTTTGCAACCATCTCCTGCAGTGCAATAGTTAATGCAAACAGGATTAATCTTGGCTAGTCTAGTAGTTAATGCAAACATGATTAATCTTGGCCAATTCACTAGACGGAAAAGTCATGTGAGCAACTCTTGGTCACATTCTTGAGTACAAGTCTAGGGTTGGGTACTCTCTCCTTTACAGACAAACTTGTTATCTTTACCAAAATAGAAGCAACCCTTGTAGCCTGTACAACAAGTGGTGCATCTAGTGGGATAAATTATCGTCTTTCCTTTTGAATGGGGACACTTTGAATAGGCAATTTCTGGATCACAATACTGAGGGAGAGTATTTGGATTTTTCGGGAACAGATGTTTCTTCACAAATAAAGTCCCATTAGCGCTATAATAGTTGCAACCTTTATATCCTGAGCAACAATTGGTGTATATGGATTTTTCGGATTTTCTAATGAACGTGGGCATATCCCATAGCCAAGATTACCATTCTTTTGTACAACCATTGACATGTTCAACCGTGCTTACTTCCTACAATTACAAATGTAAGTTATTAACATTAGTGCAGACTTTCAATAACAATTATCCTGCATATAGTTTTTTACTATATACAATGTATAACTCATTTTCATTTTATGTTATAGTATGTGTTATTTACAATATATCAGTTAATATATTCCCGCACGCTGTTATAAGGAAATTTGATCGGACAAAGGAAAAATGAAACTTTTGAGTTCATACCGAAGAGAAAAGAGGAAAAAAGGACAAAGGAATTGAGAGTCCAGAGCCTAAAGGAAAAGTTTTTTCAATCAAAATTCCAAAAGGCACATCAAAATGGAAATATTCTAAAACGGACAAGTAAACACATGTGTTTACCTTGTCCATTAAAAATTTAACGGTGTTAGTACATATGATAAAGTGTAAGGTAAGATGGTGAGTTTACCTTATAAGGTAAATGGACTCCATTACCTTATCTATTATCTATTTGCCAGGTTTGAGAAATTGCAAGGTATTACTAGGTAAATGGTGTCATTAACCATGTAAGGTAAGATCTTATATTCACCTTGTAAGGTAGGATCCTATGTTTACCTTGTAACAGCTTCAAAATTCTTTGTCCTATATAAAAAGTGTCAGTAAAGTTTTGCATGATGGGGATTCAGTGCGATATAGTCGGTGTCCAATCGTGGTTCAATCATTTTCTTTATCTCTCAAATATGATCGTTAGAAAAGATTGTTTAGGAGTAAAATGGGTATTACTAATCCGGAAGATGATGTGGTTATTTCTGGACGATATCCAAATTATTATACATCCAACAGACAATCAATATTTGGTGAAACTCCTATTTGAAATGATGATTCCTTATCTTTATTTCATCGCACCATTGAAATTTTTGGTAATCTCCTTAATCTATATACGCTTGACATGTATGCATGTGTGGAACATTCCCCTATTATTGAAGAATCCACGGATAGTGAGTTTGATCTTTGAGTAAGTCAAAATTTTTTGAATTTGAATTTGAATATTGATTCTTCAAGAATGGTAATGGAACAACAATTTGATGGTGGTTTTGAAACGCACTATCAAAACTCACCCAGACTTGTGAATAATTTTGATATGGGAGGACCTAGCAATGCATCTATGAATTTAGAAAATTTTAGTTCAAGTGGTCCACAATATCTTTTTTCGGTGGAGGCAACTGATAGGTAACAAACAGTCCATTTTATTTAATTAAGTAATTTTTTTCCTTGTAATTAATGAGATGATTTATCCATTTTGTAGATTTAATGATTGTGGATTTACACTCACTCAACTCACAGATTTTGTGAACAATAACGATGACGTACAACGAGAATAGGATAGTGATGAACCTTTACAATATGATGAATCGTCAGATGATGATGAGTCTTCTGATGATAAAAATGATGATAGTAATGATGAAAATGTTAATGGAGAGTCTATACCCGTTGGTGTCTATACTAAAAATCATTCTTCCATAGCAATTTCATATTTGGATCATACTAAAGAAAGTCCAGAAGAGTTGAGGTGCATGGTCAATGAAGATTGTTTTTGAACTCCACTTTGGAATTAAAATAATCCTGAATATTTTAAGTCAGGTTGGTATTTTAATACATAAAGTTGTAAATTAAAATTTTTTAGTCATTTGATATTATTAATAATATTTTTTTGTATCTGCATTTAGGTATATTATTTATTAACAAAAAAAAAATGAAATGGACAGTGAAAAAGTATAATCTAATCAAGGGAACGAAGTTTCTTGATGATCGATCTAAAGGAGACAATCGAAAGATTATTTGCAAGAAATATATTTCGGGGTGTGAATGGATGATACGCTTTAGAGCAATTGGTATGTGAAAGGCAAAACAAATGATTGAGCATACTTGTAATACAGATAAATATACGGAGGATCATTATAATTTAAATGAATTTATTGCTACTTCATTGATTCCCTATATTAAGAAGGATCCAAATATTAGCATCAAGATGGTTCACGAAAATATCAAGGATTGCACCATTATACCCTTAGTTATCGAAAATCGCAAAAAGGTCGAAAAGAGGCATTTAAGATGGTGTATGGTGATTTGAAAGTTCTTTTAAGGCATTACCTGCATCTATGACAGCATTGCAATTGTTCTATTCAGACACTATCGTTGAGTGGGAGCATGATTCAACAATAATGCAAGGTGAGCACATATTCAAGTTTTTATTTTGGAGCTTCAAGGACAACATTGAGGGATTTAAAAGTTGTAGGCCTATAATTTCAATAGATAGCACTCATCTTTATGGCAAGTATGATATTAAACTATTAATTGTTGTTGCAATTAATGCAAACGATAATATTTTTTCACTCGCAGATATTATAGTGGCGCGTGAAAGTTTTGACTCTTGGTCATGGTTACTCACATTATTGTGGAGGAATGTTATTGGTAAGAGAAAAGATATTGGACTCATTTCAGGCCACCATCAAGGAATTTTGCACTGTGTTCAATCTTACGCCTGGTTGCAACCATCGAAAACTCACCACAAATTTTGTGTTCGACATTTGATAGCTAATTTTAATTAAAAAATAAATACATAGTGAACTTAAAAATCTGATGTGTTTGGCTGCTACGGAGCATCAGGAAAAAAAGTTCTTCCAGAGAATGCAATAAATTAAAGCAGTGTCTCCGGAAGCGTATATATAGTTATGTAATCATTATTTTGAAAAATGGACAATATACATGGACGATGGTCGTAGATAGATGGCTATGACGATCAATGTATATGAGCCGTATAACAGATTTTTTTTTATAAAGTTCACATACATGTAATAACGAAACAAAATCACTAATGCAGTGCGACTTCTACATCGAAGCATGACACAAACAAAAATACAGGTACGATACAACGACTATCCAAGCCTGTATTGACATTGCGGGTAAGTCACGCATGTCAATCAAAAAGTCTATACTAAATTTATTTTCAGATTTGTCCAGGAATATTGTTTCGCCACACAACCAAAAAAAGTATAGCCTAACTCTTCGTTGTACCTCTTTTTCCTCAGTTTCATCAGTTATTTCATTCAGATTTTTTATGTATTCCTCTAATCTCATTAAAAAAAATCCATTTCCTTGAAAATATTCTAGATCAGGTATCCATCTTATTAGTTCGGCAAACATTTATTGTAATGGGTAACATCTGAGCAGAGCCTGAATGAAGAATGGGAGTTCCATCTACGACCATTTCAAACATGAGTTTTATATATTGTAAGGTTATAGTCACTTCACCCGTTCTCAAATGAAAGGTGTGCATTTCTGGTCACCACCTTTCAACAAGTGCAATAATAAAGGAATAATCGCAGCGAACGAATCCAACATCTATAACGCCCCTAAAATCACAAATATTAAAATAATTAAGAAGACAGGGATGGAACGGACACTATCAAACATGTCTTTTCTCTTTTTAATGTGCCTTTTCAAATAGCCTCGAACCGATGCTTACTTTGCGTGGCATATATGCCATATTGTGATGGCCCTGGATGCACAAAGTGTTGCTATTCCATATCTACACAGAAAGAAAATTAAAATTAATTTTGATATGGGTTTCATACAAAGTGTTAATTTACACATGCATGCAACTAAAGGGCAAGTTTTTTTACACATGCATGCAACTAAAGGGCAAGTT
The DNA here is from genome assembly GCA_030864225.1 of Capsicum baccatum var. pendulum. Classification (NCBI taxonomy): domain Eukaryota; kingdom Viridiplantae; phylum Streptophyta; class Magnoliopsida; order Solanales; family Solanaceae; genus Capsicum; species Capsicum baccatum. Next base: position 51,152,843 of record CM061552.1, on the reverse strand, counting down.
TTTTACACATGCATGGCAATGCTAACTTAACGTAGGTTTAGATTTAAGAAATTGATATGATAACAACAACATTTGACGAATTAGTAAGCTACAAAAATAATTACTAATATTATACTACATACTTGTTTGTTTGATATTGAAAAAAATTATATAAAAATGGTGATTAAAGTATACCTTAAAGTGAGATTTTTTTGATGAAATAGACTTTGATGATGAAATAGACTTTGACCAAAAATAAACACCCAAATAATATAGAAAGTGAATAAATGAATGGGGTATATAAAAGAAAATTGATAAGATAAAAGAATATTTTATCTTATAAGGTAAGAGATATATTTTACCTTGTAAGGTAAGAGACACATTTTACCATGTAATGTAGTGCATTTGAAATAAATTTGTCACTAAATTATTCCACCGTCCATAAATACTTGTTCACTTTTGACTTGACATAAGTCATAAAAATAATAAATAGATAATTGATTTTACTAAACCACCTTTTGGATATAATAAATTCTTTACATAGTAATTTGAAATAAATCCGTTACTAAATTATCTCTCCCTCCATAAGTACTTGTTCACTTTTGACTTGACATAAGCCATAAGAAACAATAAATAGATAGATGATTTTAATATATTACCTTTTGGGATATAATAAAGTTTTTATTTTGAAAAATATTATGAGTAGTGTATTGTATTTAATATCAAGGGTAAATAGGTAAAAATAAATAAATTATCTATTGATTTTATAAAATGAACATGTATTATTGGATATTTTCAAATAGAAAAGAGGATAAATAAAAATGTACTGAGGAAATTCACACTAACTTTTTCAGTATAATAGATAAGGTAAGGAAATCCATTTATCTTATAAGGTAAACTCACCATCTTAGCTTACACTTTATCATGTTAACTAACATCATTAATTTTTTAATGGACAAGCTAAATAGAGGTGTTTACCTTGAAATATTTTTATTTTGATATCATACCAATAACAAGTAGGTGAGTAAGGGAACTAACTTTGTAAACAGCCAATATGGATGCTTCAATTTATCGTGATTAACTTATTTTATTTTTGGGTAAGCTAACGGTCTATCCTTCTCCACCTGTTTACAGCAAACAAGTATCAAATTGAACAGAAAAATAAGTCAGATCCATTAATTATTGGCTAATTAAAACATAACTATACATCCCACTCAGTTGATTGAATTTTGTATTCTTTTATTTCTACTTGCTAGTGCAAGTTTGGCAAGGTACGAACATACCTTTGCTTCTTTATTTAATTATTTATCGGCGGCTTTTAATTAATTATTCACGACGTACGTACTACTATTAGAACTCCGATCTACTACAGTCTATTCTGCCAAACTTTCATTAAATGATTTCAGTACTACACAAAAATGTATTTTTTAATTATGTTATTTATAAGGTAATTACGTGTTTATGATGATTATTAATAATTGAACATTGCCGATGTATATAAACCTAACGAATAATAAGCCGCCCTTGCATTTGCAGATAATTAAACAAAGTGATAGGTACGATTACGGATAGGAAAGAGATTATCTTAATTACACATGCAGAAATTAAGTTAATCTAAATCTGCGACTTGTTCAATAAAGAATCTAAACCTTTCAATAGTAATGGGAAGTTTGTAAATTATTGTAATAAAACTATAGCACCAAAGTTTGAATGAAATTTGTATATCAACGTACGCCTTAAATATGAATCCTTGTTGGTCCCTTTTTCTTTATTTTTTAAAAAAGAGAAAATAAGTAAATCTATATGTATAATCTATATCTAGTTTAACCGCACGTGCCTCGTACGTTTAATAGTTGATTATTTAAAATTAAATTATTTTATTTATTGCAGAGATTTTTAATGAAATGTAAAAATTTAAATCACTTTTCAAAGATTCTTCACACTTTAATATGATAATGTAAACATGAACATATATTTTAGTATAAGCAAAGCACATATATATATTATCATCAGAAGTTTCAAGTGGTTGATAGATCATCACTTTCGCTTTTTTCCATAGACACACCAATTTGAACCATAAGTTTTTCATAGACACATCAATTTGAATCATATTTATAATATGATTATTTTTCAATTTCACTTAAAACTTTTTAAAATCTAATATTTCTTAAATTTTTCTTATTCTAACACTTTTATATTGATTTCTAGATTTTTCAAATCCTCCTAATATCAAATTTAGTTGATTTAGAATTCTTAAATTAATAAAAAATATTAGTTGTCATTAATTCTGATGACTTCTAAAAAGGAAAGATTTTATCATAAATATATTTAATTAATTTTCAACTCTTAAATATTATAAAAAATTAGTGAGAAGAAAATTTTGGCTAAAACAAAAGGCAAAAAGTTCAAATAGTATTTCTAAGGTTCTTCACACTTCTAATATTTTATAGATTATAGATTATAGATTATAGATATAGATTATAGATTATAGATATAAATTAGATTGTAGATTATAGATATAGATAATACATATAATATCTTGAAAGTGTGAAAATCCTTGAAAAAGTGATTTGAACCTTTTGTCTTTCATTAAAACCTTCATCTTTTCACCTTTTTTATTTTTTTAATTATTATATTATTAAATTAAAGACCCCTAAAATATATGGGACGAAATCTAATAAAATAAATATATGTAAATAAATAAGAATTCTAAACTACGTAAAATATATGAATTTTAAAATATATTTAAATACTAAAATATATGAAAAAAATTAACAGTCCTAAAATATATATATAAAGAATCAAATTTTATCTTGACATATACGTTTCCAATCTGGTAGGATTGAAATTCTTTTTTACTTTTTTTCATTTTTTTGGGCGTGGGGGTGGGGTGGGGGGTTTCAAAAATGAGCTTTTACTCTAGGGCTTTTAAGCTTTATTTGATGCTTTTTTGTTTTTAAAAGAAAATAAAAATGTACCTTCAAAATAAGTTTCTATTCTTTTATTGTTGATTTAAATTAGGTTTGGTAAAAATTAAAGATTCTTTAATTTTTAAGATGTTCTTTTTTTATAATCTTAAATTTTTGTATTCGCCTTCGTAAATAAATTATTATTGACTGATTCTCTAATATTTTTGTGCAGATGAAAAAAGGTTTATGCGAAGCGTGTTAATAAGTCTTTTTGTCGATTACGAGTGAATTTAAGGTATGTTTTTTTCTATTATAAATTTTATTTTTTATTCACGTTAGTTTTATTTCTTATTAAGGCACGTAAATTAATATTTTTTTGTCAAAATCATACGTACATAAAAAAATCTATTGAGAGAAAAATAAATGAAAAATTGTAATATGTCATGATAACAAAAAAATCATAGTGTCAAACAACTATTAAACAAAGTTATTAGTTTACTAAAAAATAAAAATGGATTGGGGATTAGAGATTTCATGAGTTAGCAAATCAAATTTATAATTTCATTCTTCTATCAGGTTCTTAAAAGGTAGATGCTAGCTAGAAATAATTTGAATCACTCAATTTATGTTTTAGTGTCGTCATCGGAACTTGTTTTTTCCTTACAAAGTATATAATTAAATAATTAATATTTCAATGTATCATTTTTAAAAAAAATAAAAATTGTTCATATATTTTATCATGATTTATAATTGTTAGTGTTGGATGAGAAGATGCATGACACGAACTGCGATTTTATTTACTTTGATGTGGGTGTATGGAAAGAGAGAAATAGATCTTTTGAAGGATAAACTTTTCTATCAAGAAATCAGTCTTAAGTGACTTTAAATGGATCTGATCTATCATAGTAACAGAATTTTTGAAGGCAGATTAATTATATTATTGAGTAATTTATTCGTTTATAAAATATTTTGAAAACAAAAAAAATTACCGAACAATACCTAGAGTAGTAGCAATTATTTTTTATGCACGTATACTTGATTAATTATGAAAAATTTACGAAGTACCTTAATCATATACTTAGTCATATAATACATCATCATTTGACAAAAGAGAAATATATAACTCTAAATAAATAATTTATCCAAGGCGCAACGTGCAGAAAAATCTTGACGAACAATTATTTCTAGCAAATTTCATTTTCCAAATTGTTTTGATGAGAAACTGACAGAAATGACTCCAGTCTGTGAGCTAATTATCAAATGCAACAATTGTTTCAATATCTTCCATCCTTATCAAACCTAATTTATATTCACGGTTACAAATACAACATGTGTCAACTGTGTTCATCGTGCAACGAATACATACAACCCGTGTCAACTTCAGATTATTTCGACATGATGTTACGAAATAATTTATTTGAACTAAAGACAAATTCTGCATTCTCATTATAATATCTTATATAATTTTCTCTTCGATCAAGCGATCTGTATTTTCATATTCCTTTCAAAAGAGAAAGTTGTGAATCATTAATACAAAGAGAATATCATATTTATGAGATCACGTTCTATTTAGAGGGGGTTAATAGAAAAAGGGACAATTCAATACACAAATATAACATTAAGATTTAAGAATATACCTTTGAGAGATTACCATGCATTTACGAAGAATCACCCTTTTTTTTTAAATCGATTACAGTGGACCTAGAGTCAACAATGATAAAGGTCACTTGTTATCCAAGTATGAGTTATTCATCTTATTTCATATCGCTAGGATAAATATTTACCTCATGTGAAGTGGACTAGAATTTTTGGAGACACTATGTTTTCTCCTTCTGAACAAAACAACCCAGACCCACCATCGTTGACTCCATCACCGGATCTGCTAGACCCAACTCCGGCTAGCATAGAGGCGAATCCACCAAGGAAATTGTCTTATAAGGAAGCAACAGAAGACACAAGTAACAACATTCAAGGGAGTGTAGACTCACCCATGGATTTCGAGAAATTGGGGTCTGCGGATCCTGGAGCGGGGGAGAAACACATCCATCTATCGGAAGAAGCTAAGCAGCAGTTATACTGTCCCTGGAAAAGATCTGTTATTATAAAATGTGTAGGCCGGAGACTGAACCATCAGTACCTCTGATCGAAGCTTTCAGATCTATGGAAACTCCAAGAAAACATCGTCCTCATCGACTTAGGGGAGGACTACTATATAGTCAAACTTGCTCTCGAGACAAGTCAGAAGAAGATCCTCCTCGAAGGCCCGTGGTTCGTCGCCGGCTCGTATGTCTCAACCAGGGCTTGGGAGCCTAACTTTGTACCCAACAGAGACAAAATCATATCATCAGCTATCTGGGTAAGACTACCTTCCCAACCAACTGAATTTTACGACAACACAATTTTAGAAAGAATTGGAAAGGAAATCGGAGGACTTTTAAAAATAGACGCGTGTACATCTTCCTCTCTTAGAGGAAGCTACGCGCGTATCTGTGTGTAATTTCAAATGGAGAATCCTGTCTGCACCTCTATAATCATCAGTCACCACGTACAACAAATTTGCTACGAGGGAGAAGGTTTCTTGTGTACTAATTGTGGCAGATTGGGTCACATTAGTAAAGGGTGCAGTTTCACACATACCGTTCGCGAAGACAATCTTAACAATGCGGACGCGGGAACAGCAGAACACAACCAGTCCAAAGAGATGGTGTCGGAATGGAAGACTGTATCTTTTGCAAAACGAGGTAACAAACCAAATAGGAAAGACCGATCTTCAACAACAGGTATAAAGAAATTCGACAAATCGAATATAAATTCCAAGTCTTACGATCCAAAATCAGGTAAGTTCGTTGATCCATCTCAATTCCCAATCTCTTCGGCGGAACCTCAGACGGGTTCTTACCAAAATTCGGGTAAGGATCAGGGCCCTTCTATAATGGACCATACAAATTCCTTGGACCGGTCTAGTTTGGCTAAACTTAGGAAAAGGCCCATTAATACTAACTCAAATAGTGGGGCGTCTCTACGGTATAGCCCAAATACTTACCACAGCCCTAACGCTTGGGCTAAAGCAAATGCTAATACCCCTTCAAGTTCTAAGAATACTTCTATTTGGCCAAAACGAATGCTGATACTTCTTTCTCCTCTTCAAAGGCCCAACCCGCTAAGGCCCACTAAAACCATCTCCCTACTACTTCTTCCAAAAATTCTAATAGTAGAAAGTCAAAGCTAGGCCCCACAAATAGATTTGAGGCCCTTCGAGAAGTAAAGAACCCCAAAAGCTAGAGTTATATGACTACCAATGGTCTTCTCAATCAGGAAAATACTCCCCCCAAGCTGACTGCTCCTTCTGTTTCTCCTGACTGCATCTCCTCAGAGAACAATCTCCATAATCATTACCCACCTCTGGACAAGAGCCATGCCACATCCATATCTCTCCATAAAAATCCTCTCTCCACAAATATTTCTTTTCTTGAGAACCCTTCATCTCAATATGAACAACCTCCTTCCCTTAACTCTAATCTCCGAACCTCTCTTCCTGGATCATGCCCCAACCTCGTGGTTGGAAATGGGACTCCAGGACATGTCAATCACAGTCCACGAAATAGTGAAAGGGATACAGATTCAAGTGGTGATCCAAAATCTACAGTACCTTGTACTCCTAGCAAAGGAAGCCCTAAACCTCAGTCTAGCCAACTATGACAATAACCTCTAGATGACAGCCCTGATGGCAACTGCTCATCTGAATCCATAAGGGACCATGTCCACAGAGACTCTAGCTTATACCCTCAATCAAGTCTCACAGACTCTCTCCTTCTTTTCCCCCACAACCCCCTTCTGCTATTGAATGGTCCCTTTATGTCTCCCCTAACCATTTCTCCTTCTCAAGTAGAGGCAGCACAGACCAGACCTCTCCCTTCATAAACCTACTATGCTTGCTCTCCTGGAAACACGCATGAGTGACCACCATCAACTCTCTCAAGAACTTAGGTTTGACTGCCAAATTCAATCTGCCGCTATTGGGATATCGGGGGGTTTAGTTCTGATGTGGAAAGATGAAATGTTCAACATCACAGATATTTCTATCACTCCTTAAACCATCCATGTGGCTGTTAAGGTAATTTCCCCTCCTTCTTCTTAGTTTTTTAGTATTGTTTATGCTAGTCCTAACTCGAAAATTAGGAAAACCCTTTGGGACCAACTAGCAGTGTTGGCTGACACTATTGAAAGCCATCCTGACACGAGCTGGTTGGTGGGGGGTGACTTCAACGAAGTCCTCTCATCCCATGATAAGTTTGGGGGAAACACCATTAGGAATAATAGAGTTAACCTCTTTTGGACCTTCATTAACCATTGCAATCTTGTGGATTTAGATTATAAGGGTAGTCGGTATACCTAGACCAACAAAAGATATAGAAATACAAAAAACCTCATCCTGGAAAGAATTGATAGATGCCTTGCAAACATTCAATGCCTCCATATTTTCCCCGACTCCACTATCTCTCACCTTCCTAGAACCCACTCTAACCATTACCCTATAATGGTCAACCTCGAGGGTACTTCCACCCCTAAGGACAAGCCTTTCAGAATGGAACCCATGTGGTGCTCTCATCCCGACTTTCCCTCCCTTATAAACCAAGCTTTTCTTAATAGTAATGACCTCACTAGCTTTATTCTTACCCTTCAGAGCATCTGTATTCCTTGGAATAGAGAGGTTTTTGGGAACATCTTCTCGAGAAAGAAACGACTCCTTGCAAGACTCGCTGGGATCCAGAAAAGCCCTCATTACCATACTAGCTCTTTTCTTCATAACCTCGAGGACTCCCTCTCTAACCAATACAGGAAAACTCTTAGGTTAGAATGCGAATTCTGGAAAGTAAAATCTAGGGTAAATTGGCTTACTGAAGGTGACGCAAACACAAAGTTCTTCCATACCTCGATCCTCAATAGGAAGAGGAAAAACAAAATCCTTTCTCTCAAAGATGATCATGGCAACTGGTTGTACAGTCAAGGGGATATTGAGCACTCCATCCTCTCTTTCTATAGTTCTTTGTACACCACAGACCACTCCAGCTCCTTCAGAACTTCCCTAACCAATCCTTCCTCTATGGGTTCTATCCCAAACACCTCTCACACTATGATGGACAACATTCCTTCTCTCATCAAAATAAGAAAAGTAGTCTTCAGCTTCAAGGCCACTAAAGCTTCGGGTCCTAATGGTATCCACCCTCTTTTCTTCCAAAAGTTCTGGGATACTACCAGCACTCACCTTGTCTCCTTCCGCAATAAAGTTTTCTCTTCTGGTAAGATGGATACAGAGGTCAACACCACTTACCTATGCCTCGTACCAAAATTCTAAAATGCAGTCACCTTGAAGAACTTCCAACCCATCGGCCTCTGTAACACCCAATACAAGATCGCCTAAAAAATCATTGCCAATAGGATCAAACCCTTCCTCAATAAAATCATTGGTCCTACCCAAGCGAACTTTCTCCCTAATAGTAGGGCCTCAGATAATGCCATAATTATCCAGGAATTCATCACTTATTTTTCCAAAATGAAAGGAAAACAAGGAAACATGATTCTTAAAATTGATCTTGAAAAGCCTTTGATAGAATCGAATGGTCTTTCATTAGGACAACCCTGATTTTCTGTAAGTTTCCTCCTCTTCTCTCTAAGATCACCATTTCTTGCATCTCCACCTCTTCAATTTCCATCCTGATCAATAGAGTAAAAACTGCTTTCTTTTCTCCTACAAGGGGTATCAGACAATGTGATCCTCTTTTCTCCTGCCTCTTCATTCTTTTTATGGGACTTCTTTCTAGAAGAATTAATTATGAGGTAGACACTCTCAAATGGACCCCAATAGCCATTAACAGAACGGGTCCTAAGCTCTCTCACCACTTCTTGGTTGATGACTTAACTCTCTTAGCCAGAGCTGACCAAAAGAACTGTGACACTATTAAAATAGTTCTGGATGTTTTCAGCTCCTTCTCAGGTCAGAGGATCAATAGGACCAAGCCAAAAATCTTCTTTTCTAGGAACTGCACTAATGAAGTTTCCCAGAATATCTTCTCTAGATTAGACATTCATGTTGGGGAAAATTTTGGTTGGTACCTTAGCTTCCCTATTTTCCACAACCCTCGCACCAAGGCTGATTTCCAATTCATCATTGATCGAATGAAAGCAAAGCTTTTCGGAAGAAAAAACAAAATACTCAACCAAGCAGGTAGGACCATCCTAACTAGAGTCACTCTCAATAGCATCCCCAACCATACTATGCAATACATTGCCATTCCTGCCGGGGTCAATAAACACATTAACAAAATTCAAAGGAATTTCCTTTAGGGCACTACTGATCTTAAGCGGAAAATGCATATGCTTAGGTGGGAAGTTGTAACTAGGCCAAAAAATCTTGGAGGCCTTGGTATCCAGCAAGCTTGTCACAAGAACACTACCTTCCACAAGGCCCTAGCTTGGAGATTCACTAAAAATCCCCAATCTCTTTGGGCAAGGGTCCTTGATAACAAATATTCCAATATCAATACCAATCACACCAACAGTTTCCAGGGTATTTCTAGGACCTAGAAAAACATTGTCAAGGGCATTAACATCTATTCGGAAGCTACTAGGTGGATTATCCATAAAGTCGATCAGGTTAATTTTTGGACTGGCCGATGGATCCCCAACCATAATTCCTTGAATAAGATTATCCATGGCCCGATGCCAGATAACCACCTGGAGTTAAAGGTGTCTAATCTCTGGGAAAATAATACTTGGGATTTCTCTTCCCTATCAGTCCAACTTTCACCACCCCTCATCCATACCATCAACCACACCCTCATCCCTGATTCTACCGACCAGACTAACTACAAAATCTGTAACCTCACTGACAATGACATGTTCTCTAGCAAATCAGCTTATAAACTGGTCACTGCTAACATTTTCCCTTTGGAAAATAGCCAAAACTTCAGCTAGATTTGGTCTCTAAATATCCCAACAAAATTAAGCATTTTCTGTGGCTTATTTAGCATAATAGGCTCTCTGGTAACCGTACTCTTTATCAAATGGGTGTCCCAATCGATCCTGCTTGTAAATTTTTCCCTAATAGCCATGAAGATATATTACACATATTTTGGTCTTGCAGCCGCTCGACTTCACTTTGTCATAGCCTATTCCAAAAACTCAAACGCTCTATTCCTACCTTAACCAACCTCACAATTGATAACCTCCTGCAAACCATCAGAGTATGGTCCAACAATGTTGCGGCTGACCATAATCTCAGCCTCAATGTTCTAGTTGCTTTCTGTCTATTGGATATTTGGATGTGCAGAAACAATAGCATTTTTAAAAATAAAAATAGCATCCCCTCCTTTATGAATACTTATGATAATGTCATTGAACTCTCCTCTTTTTCCCCTCCCTCCTCCCACCCTCACCACGATATCTGCATCAAAGTACGTTGGCAACCTCCTGTGAATGCCAGATATAAACTGAACACTGATGAGGTTTGCCTTGGAAACCTGGAATTGGAGGTATTGGGGGTTACATTAGAAACCTCAAGGGGGACTAGGTTATTGGCTTTTTCAAAACCTTCCCTCACACAACCAACAACCAAATGGAGCTTTTAGCTCTTCCTGAAGGACTTAAACTGGTTGACTCCGAAAATTTATTTCCCATTGAAATCAATGTCGACTCTACTGAAATTATTCATATGCTCAATGTGGGAAACATGCACTATAATCCAATTCTTGAAGCATGCAGGTGTGTACTCAGAAGGGTGGGTCATCCACCAGTAACCCACTGCTTTAGGGAGTAAAACACAGTTGCAGATTGCTTAGTCAAGGAGGGAGCGAAGAAGAAATGCTTCCAATGCACCACCATTTTGGCAGTTCCTCCAGTGTATGCCCAACAATATGTTTGGGCAGACATTCTAGGAACTGATTATACTAGGAATATCAATCCTTGTACTAATTATCAGAACCTAGATTCTCATATTTTTGTCCTTGACTAAGTAGTCAACAATCTGTATTAACTCTCTTGACTACTCCCGTATTATATATATATCCTGCTTACCAAAAAAAAAAAGGAACAGTGAACTATTATCAAAACCCAACCAAATCTTGATCCTTGAGATAGACCTCATACTGATCCACATGTGGTTGTTTCCTTAGCCAATGCATCAACTACCATATTTCACGATTAAGAGTGGTTCTTTGTGGCTTAAGAATAAATTAAATAAAGACTTTGTTTTTATATTTTTTTAATAAAATTTATTTCAAAAATAATGTAATTATTTTTCTTAATAATTCTTTAATTTTTATTAATTGTATTATTAATGCATTTAATTTTCAACACTCTAGATATAATTCTTCTAATAATTCCTTTCTTTAAATAAAAAGATTGTTTTTTTCACAAATAATATTTAATATTTTTTAAAAAAAATATACAATCCATTATTGTTTTAAAAAATGAGGCCCCTCAAATTTGAGGCCTAAGGCGGTCGCCTTTTTTCGAAAAGGGTTGAGCCATCCCTGATCATGACCCGAATTGAGACCTTGGCTATGGCAGGCATCCCAAATCAATAAAGATCCGAGATGACCCCTTAACATTTCATCACAAGAATAGTCACAAATAAAGTAAGAAATTAGGTCCATAAAATGTGAAGTGCAATAACATAAATGATTCAAAACCCAAATCATGAAGTGTGAAATAAAATATTTGACTAACTCAGTATACGAAGCCTCTAACTAAATGAATGAATATCCTGTACCGGAATATGCCCCCAAGAAATATCATAAACTAAAATAAACCACGTCTAACTTAAAGAAATAAACATAGCTCTTCGAAAGATGGATGACTCACCACTTGCTAGCTGTCGATCAGAGTGAAATTCTAATACTGAACCGAATTACGTGAATAAGCTTTCAAACCTACATCATGAAAGAATATAGCATCCGGAGACGGTAATTACTGACACGCATCCTAGGAAGAAGGAACCAAAGCACTTTATAACACGGTTTGTAAAATCCGTATCATAACCTCACTTGAAAGCTAAAGTAATCACTTAATAACCTTTAATTCTGAACTATGTTGTTTACACTGACATAAAATAACACAGGAATTATATGAGTCCAGTCCATACCTAAATAGCGGGACCCTAATTCATATTAACCGCATGAATTGGGGTAATCATCATTAGGCCATTATATCATTAATGTAATTGCATATCTCTGCGCGAAGCAAACATACAACAGTCATTAATTTTTCAAGTCAAGACCAACTTAATAGTCATCAACCTATCACTAACCCCCTCAACCTCCATTACCTGATCCCTAAGCTCCTCGTCTATTAAGATACCTATCACATTCCAATGCCTCTCACTTCCTGAGTACCACAACTTAATCCCATCCACATCCCTAGCCTTAGAACCTACCCGCTTAGTTTTCTAAATGAAAGCTATATTGGTCCTCCTCTTCCTAAGAATTTTCACGAGCTCTATAGACTTTCCCTAAAAGGTCTCTATATTCCAAGACCCTATCCTCAACCTACCAGCTCTCGATCACACTTACCTCTATGCCTCCTCATCCCACACTCCACACCCGCCCCTACACCAAACCCATACCCCAACCCCTCCCTCCCTCTACCCTTACACCTGCAACAGACCCTAACACTCTAGGACATGATCCTAGGCTAACATCAACTTCCAAAGTCACTACACATAAAGAAATAGAGAAAAGAAGACAACAGATACACACAAAGAACACTAAAATCAAGTATTTTTCAATACTATCATTAGCATTAAATGACTAAACAAAATGTATTTACTTAAATTTATATTTTCAAAGCATAATTAATAAGGCTAATTTGATAAAATTAATTTCTAATTAGTATTTTTTTTAATGAAAGTATCAAGTAAATAGGAATCAACTAATAAAAAATGAAGAGAATATATTATATATTCATAATAAATAAAAAATATATTAGGTGCTAAGAAAATAAACTAATAAGTAAAACTTAGTGAGATTTGAGTTGATTGAGTTTTGGACCTTACTTTAGCATATTTTAGTCCCTGTTACTAGGGGTGTCTAACGGGCCGGGCCGGGCCAAACCGGAATCGGCCCTCCCATTTTACCCGGGTTCCGGGCCGGTTACAGGCCGGGTTTGGCGTTAACCGGGCCGGGCCAAACAGTAAAAAAATTAAAATCCATTCGAACCCGGTCCACTTAACCCAATCCGGTCAAATCCACCAAAACCTGGTCAAACCTGGTTAAAAACCGGTCAAACCCGTTTAAAAAATAAATAAAAAATCCAATATACACTATATACACTCCAATATACAATATATATTTTTAAAAAAATATATAAAGTATAAACAATTACACATATATACGTACCATTCAATATATAATTATATATGACTATACGTACTACTTTAAATAAAACATATGCTATAATAGTATAATATATATATATACACACTACAATATATATATATATATATATATATATATATACTAATTTATAAAACATATACACATGTATACGTTAAATATATACTACTTTAGAAGATATATACACATATATATGCACCATTCAATATATATGTACTACTTTAAATAAAATATATACTACAATATAGTGATATACATATATATATATACAACAATATGTATATATATATAGTTACATACTAATTTATAACACATATACACTTGTATACTTTAAAGATATACGTCTATAGAAGATATATACACATATATACGCACCATTCAATATGTATGTACTATTTTAAAAAAAGTATATACTACAATATATATACTAATTTATAAAACATAAAGTAATGTATACGTTAAATATACACGTCTATAGAAGATCTATTCACATATATACACTCTATTCTATGTATATGTAATACTTTAAATGAGATATATGCAATATATATACATTACAATATATATTTGTATAGTTATATACTAATTTATAAAATATATACACATGTATACGTTAAACATACACGTCTATAGAAGATCTATTCACATATATACACTCTATTCTATGTATATGTAATACTTTAAATGAAATATACTATAATGTATATACATTACAATATATATTTGTATAGTTATATACTAATTTATAAAACATATACACATGTATACATTAAATATACACTTCTATAGAAGATATATATACACGTGTATACGCACCATTAAATGTATATATACTACTACTTATAAAATATACTACATATTATATACATTACAATATGTATAGATATACTTATATACTAATTTATAAAACATATACACATGTATACGTTTAATATACACTTCTATAGAAGATATATGCACAAATATACAAAACATATGCTACTTAATATAATAAATTAATAATATTTGGTAGTAAATCAATAATATATTAGAAGTAAGTTTTTAATTTAAAGTAGAAAACTAGAAATTCAATTTAAAATTTTAAATCGTTAAATAAAAAAAACAAAAAAAACAACGACTATGGAGTGAATGAATTTGGGGAATTTTATTGATTGCAAAATGATCCAAAATTTATAATTTACATGAATGAAAAATCTATAAATTATGCATTATTTTTTTCAATTCATTCATGTTAATATTAATGGGAACTTGCATAGGATAATCGAAGTCAACGGGGGCAAAACCATGCATTGGACTTGATTCTGCTGAGTTCTCCCGTGAAGTCATAATTTCTTCAAGTTTCAGCTCGTCGCTCGGCTCCGGTTCCATTCCTTGGTTTCTTCTTTCCGCTCTAATCCAATCTCTGAGGCAAACTAGAACATTCATTGCATTGCTTCCCAATGAGTGTCGGTTGTCTCCAAGCTGTTGTTGTCCCTGACTGAAGGCGCTCTCTGATGCAACGGTTGACATTGGAACATTCAAGATATCTCTAGCTAATCTTGAAAGCACAGGATATTGTGATTCATTATTCCTCCACCAATCCAGCGTGTTGATCCGTCGTCTGCGATACTCTGGTGCCGTCCGAAGATAATATTTCAGCTCTTCCCGATAATTTGATGTGTAAGCTCTCTCATCAACACTGTTCCAACAATTTAAATCATAAAACGAATCAGAAAAACCACTATGTGCCGGCCTTTTAGAAGATGTTGGCTCCTCGGGAGGATGAGGAGCGACAGTTGGAGTGATATTTGTAGGTACGACTGAATCAAATAAATCAGCATAGTGATTATATAATTTTTCTATATAATCCTTTGCATCAGCCGTAGCCGTCCACAAATCAGGTTGTACTTGTTCAGAATCATGGTTAGTATTTATTTCTAAGTTAGTATAAATAAGAGTAGTAAAGTGACACATATGATTATATTTCATGCACGGATTTAGCATAGCACCAACCAAGTAAATAGGGGGAATCGGGAAAAAATATTTTTTAAATTTCGTAAACATGATGCCAACAGCTTCTTTATAACCTTCTTTATTTTTATATTGTTGGAGCAAACCAGAAATATCGGCTATATATGTCAAAATATTACAAACAGTAAGATAGTAAGCACCAGAAAATTCAACCGTAGCTACATAAAAATTTTCTAAAAACTTAACAAGATCATTAATTACAACCCAATCAGAATTATGTAGCATGCAATCAGCAGAATCAACAAATGAACCGCAATGTTGGTTAAAAGCTAGTGTAATAGGAATTCTATATTTATAACAAGTTTTTAAAAATTCATACGTAGAATTCAATCTAGTATCAATTTCCTCAGGCATCAAAATCGGTGTAAGTCCATTTTCTTGACATTTAAGTTTAAATTCTCTAATTCTCGATCTACGATTATTTCCTTGAATAAAATCAACGGCAAGACGAATTTTTTCAATATAAAGCTCAAAAAAGTCCAGACCATCTTTTACAATTAAATTATATATATGACATGCACACTTAATATGAAAAATTTCAGGCAAGGGCGGAGATAGCGTAGATTTTATTTTTGTTATAGCAGTCTTGTTGTTAGAAGCATTATCAAAAGCAATACATAAAATTTTATTTTCTATACCATAATATCCGACAATTTTAACAATAGAATCAACAATAAATTGTCCAGTATGTTTACGATCTTCATCATATAAAAAAAGCAAGAATACGTTTTTGCATCACGAAATTACTATCCATCCAATGACAAGTAACGGTTAAATAATCATTTTTATTTACAGCACGACCAAGATCAGAAGTTAGGGACAATCTATATTGAATATTTTTTAACAATGTTGATAAATAAAAACAATATTGTGAATGGAGTCTAAAAATATCAGACCGACAAGTAGTTCTAGGAATACCGTTAAACATAGGATTATAAATTGCTTGTATATAACGAATAAAAGCATCAGAAGAAGGAAAACTAAAAGGCAAACAACCCACAGCTACCATTTTAGCTATTTCTTCCGTGTCCCTCAATTTATTATACTTTTTCGCTACTTGATCAGTTGTTGGGTCCATTCTAGTTTGCGTTGACCCACCAACATCCCCACCACCTTTTGCAATATTTAACTCTCTTTTGTGATCTTCAGCTATATGTCTCATTAACGTACCCGTGCCCCCTTGCTTGCCTCCACTTCTATGCTTATATATTTGTTGACAAATATTGCACTACACCTCAATATCTGATATACGTTCAAAAAATTGCCATGCAATACTAGTTCTTTTACGAGGTTTTGGGGCACTGGGAGGACGGGAAGGGAGATTAACTGATTCAAATCTAACGTTAGCATCTCCTACTGCGGGTGTTTCAGCAATATTTTCATTATCTTCATCTAAATTAACCGCATCTACTTCATTTTCTTCTTCTATACCGTAATTTTCCTGGGCTTCTACATAATCCATATCGTGAGCACCTACACCTATTTCTTCCTCAAAAGGTGTACCAAGCGGTACCGGAGGCGAAGGCACACGGGTATATCTATTACTTGAACTACCTCTACCGCTAGTAATTCGATTTTTACTACCACTACCGCTCCGGGATAAAAAATTTTAACACCTTTAGCAGCGAGGTTTTTTAATTTATCTATAATATAAATTAAATTAAACTAAAAATATTCAAAATACACAAATATAATAAAATTAAATATTAAGCAATTAATACAATAAATAAAAATTAAACGTAAGAGATGGAACGACAATACCAAATTTTGAAAGTATCCGAAGATTGCGACTTTAGAAACTTCCGCTCGTACTTTGTAAACGAAAAATTAAAAAATTAAAGTGAACACTTTAAGAAATTAAATATATTGAATATTAGAGAATTGAGATTTGAGAGAGAATGAGATTTGAGAGTGAAAAATTGTGTGAAAAATGATTTGAAGTTGTAGGGTATTTATAGATTTTTTTTGGAGATTAAAAAATATCTTTTAAAGTTTTTTTTTTTTTTTTTTTAATAAATGGGCCCAAACTAGCCGTTTGGACCCAAAAACGGCTATATAGCCGTTGGGCCAACGGCTAGTTTGGCCCAAAATCTAAATTTTTTTTTTTGGGCCGGGCCAGGCCGATTAACCGACGGGTCTGGATCGGATTTGATCCGGGCCGGGTTAACCGAGCCCACTTTAACAAAAAAACCGATTCGGGACCTAAAATCCTAAAGTCCTAGAACTTATCGGGCCGAATCAAATCGAACCAAATTAGTTACTTGGACCGGGTCGAGCCGAATCGACCCGTTTGACACCCTTACCTGTTACACTCTGTACATCACATCAAAACATGATTGCAAAACGATATTCCATTTATCCAACATATTAGCTGAATTAAATGAGGATTTACGTGGAAAGTTCGTAGCTAATAACTAGAGGAAGTAACAATTAATCACCGTACATCATTGGCACGCTTTGGTTGTGTCAGAAACACACATCCATTATTGTCCTTCAACTAGACACAATATTCCGGATAGTCCAATTTAGGTTGCAGATAAGGCTGTCTAACGGGCCGGGCCGGGTCAACCCGGAACCGGCCCCCTCTCTCTTACCGGGTTCCGGGCCGGTTACGGGCCGGTTTTGGCCTTAACCGGGCCGGGCCGGGCCGGGCCGCACAGTAAAAAAAATAAAACCCACCCGGAACCGGCCCACTTAACCCAATCCGGTCAAACCCGCTAAAATCCGGTCAAAACCGGTCAAAACCGGTCAAAACCGGATAAAAACCGGTCAAATATACACTATATATACGCTATATACACAATCTATACATTAAATATACACTTCTATAGAAGATATATACAATGTATACATTAAATATACACTTCTTAGAAGATATATACACGTGTATACGCACCATTCAATGTATATATACTACTACCTATAAAATATACTACATTATATATACATTACAATATGTATAGATATACTTATATACTAATTTATAAAACATATACACATGTATAGGTTAAATATACACTTCTATAGAAGATATATACACGTGTTTATGCACCATTCAATGTATATATACTACTACTTATAAAATATACTACATTATATATACATTACAATATGTATAGATCTACTTATATACTAATTTATAAAACATATACACATGTATACGTTAAATATATACTTCTATAGAAGATATATACACGTGTATACACACTATTCAATGTATATACTATATATACTACTACTTATAAAATATACTACATTATATATACATTACAATATGTATAGATCTACTTATATACTAATTTATAAAACATATACACATGTATAGGTTAAATATACACTTCTATAGAAGATATATACACATGTATACGCACCATTCAATGTATATATACTACTACTTATAAAATATACTACATTATATATACATTACAATATGTATAGATATACTTATATACTAATTTATAAAACATATACACATGTATACGTTAAATATATACTTCTATAGAAGATATATACACGTGTTTATGCACCATTCAATGTATATACACTACTACTTATAAAATATACTACATTATATATACATTACAATATTTATAGATATACTTATATACTAATTTATAAAACATATACACATGTATACATTAAATATACACTTCTGTAGAAGATATATACACGTGTATACATTAAATATACACTTCTGTAGAAGATATATACAAATGTATACATTAAGTATACACTTCTATAGAAGATATATATAATGTATACATTAAATATACACTTCTATAGAAGATATATACACGTGTATACATTAAATATACACTTCTATAAAAGATATATACACATGTATACATTAAATATACACTTCTATAGAAGATATATATAATGTATACATTAAATATACACTTCTATAGAAGATATTAAAACTTTAAATTGATAAATAAAAAAAAATAAAAAACAACAACTAAGGAATGAATGAATTTGTGGAATTTTATTGATTGCAAAATGATCCAAAATTTATAATTTACATGAATGAAAAATCTATAAATTATGCATCATTTTTTCCAACTCATGCATGTTAATATTAATTGGAATTTGCATAGGATAGTCGAAGTCAACGGGGGCAAACCCATGCATTGGACTTGATTCTGTTGAGTTCTCCCGTGAAGTCATTATTTCTTCAAGTTTGAGGTCGTCGCTTGGCTCTGGTTCCATTCCTTGGTTTCTTCTTTCTGCTCTAATCCAGTCTCTAAGGCAAACTAAAACATTCATTGCGTTGCTTCCCAATGAGTGTCGGTTGTCTCCAAGCTGCTGTCGTCCCTGACTGAAGGCGCTCTCTGATGCAACGGTTGACATTGGAACATTCAAGATATCTCTGGCTAATCTTGAAAGTACAGGATATTGTGATTCATTATTTCTCCACCAATCCAGCGAGTTGATCCGTCGTCTGCGATCCTCTGGTGGCGTCCGCAGATAATATTTCAGCTCCTCCCGATAAGTAGATGTGTAAGCTCTGTCATCCACACTGTTCCAACAAGATAAATCATAAAACGAATCAGGAAAACCACTATGTGCCGACCTTTTAGAAGATGATGGCTCCTCGGGAGGATGAGGAGCGACAGTTGGACTGATATTTGTAGGTACGGCTGAATCAAATAAATCAGCATAGTGATTATATAATTTGTCTATATAATCTTTTGCATCAGCCGTAGCCGTCCACAAATCAGGCTGCTCTTGTTCAGACTCACGGTTAGTATTTATTTCTAAGTTAGTATAAATAAGCGTACTAAAGTGACACATATGATTAAATTTCATGCAAGGATTTAAAATAGCACCAATCATGTAAATAGGGGGAATCGGGAAGAAATATTTTTTAAATTTCGTAAACATAGCGCCAACAACTTCTTTATAACCTTCTTTATTTTTATATTGTTGGAGCAAACCAGAAATATCGGCTATATATGCCAAAATATTACAAACAGTAGGATAGTATGCACCGGAAAATTCAACCGTAGCTACATAAAATTTTTCTAAAAATTTAACAAGATCATTAATTATAACCCAATCAGAATTATGTAACATGCAATCAGCAGAATCAGCAAAAGAACCACAGTGTTGGTTAAAAGTGAGTGTAATAGGAATTCTATATTTATAACAAGTTTTTAAAAATTCATACGTAGAATTCCATCTAATATCAATTTCCTCAGGCATTAAAATCGGTGTAAGTCCATTTTCTTGACATTTAACTTTAAATTCTTTAATTCTCGCTCTACGATTATTTCCTTGAATGAAACCTACGGCAAGACGAATTTTTTCAATATAAACCTCAAAAAAGTCAAGACCATCTTTTACAATTAAATTATAGATATGACATGCACACTTAATATGGAAAATTTCAGGAAAGGGTGGAGATAACATAGATTTTATTTTTGTTATAGCATTCTTGTTGTTAGAAGCATTATCAAAAGCAATACATAAAATTTTATTTTCTATACCATAATATCCGGCAATTTTAATAATAGAATCAAAAATAAATTGTCCAGTATGCTTGCGATCTTCATCATATAAAAAAGCAAGAATACGTTTTTGCATTATGAAATTACTATCCATCCAATGACAAGTAACAGTTAAATAATCATTTTTATTAACAGCACGACCAAGATCAGAAGTTAGGGCCAATCTACATTGAATATTTTTTAAGAATGTTGATAAATAAAAACAATATTGTGAATGGAGTTTAAAAATATCAGACCGACAAGTAGTTCTAGGAATACCATTAAACATAGGATTATAAATTGCTTGTATATAACGGATAAAAGCATCAGAAGAAGGAAAAGTAAAAGGCAAACAACCCACAGCTACCATTTTAGCTATTTCTTCCCGGTCCCTCAATTTATTATACTTTTTCGCTACTTGACCGGTTGTTGGGTCCATTCTAGTTTGCGTTGACCCACCAACATCCCCACCACCTTTTGCAATATTTAACTCTCTTTTGTGATCTTCAGCTATATGTCTCATTAACGTACCCGTACCCCCTTGCTTACCGCCACTTCTATGCTTATATATTTGTTGACAAATATTGCACTGCACCTCACTATCTGATATACGTTCAAAAAATTGCCATGCAATACTAGTTCTTTTACGGGGTTTTGGGGCACTGGGAGGACGGGAAGGGAGATTAACTGATTCAGATCTAACGTTAGCATGTCCTACTGCGGGTGTTTCAACAATATTTTCATCATCTTCGTCTACATTAACTGCATCTACTTCATTTTCTTCTTCTATACCGTAATTTTCTTGAAATTCTACATAATCCATATCGTGAGCACCTACACCTATTTCTTCCTCAAAAGGTGTACCAAGCGGTACCGGAGGCGAAGGCACACGGGTATATCTATTACTTGAACTACCTCTACCGCTAATAATTCGCTTTTTACTACCACTACCGCTTCCGGGACAAAATTTTTTAACACCTTTAGCAGCGAGGTTTTTTAATTTATCCATAATATAAATTAAATTAAACTAAAAATATTCAAAATACACAAATATAACAAAATTAAATATTAAACAATTAATACAATAAATAAAAATTAAACGTAAGAGATGGAACGACAATACCAAATTTGGGAAGTATCCGAAGATTGCGACTTTAGAAACTTCCGCTCTTACTTTGTAAACGAAAAAATAAAAAATTAAAGTGAACACTTTAAGAAATTAAATATATTGAATATTTGAGAATTGAGAATTGAGATTTGAGAGAGAATGAGATTTGAGAGATTGGAAAATTGTGTGAGAAATGATTTGAAGTTGTAGGGTATTTATAGATTTATTTTGAGGATTAAAAAATATTTTATATTTTTTTTTTTTTTTTTTTTTAATGAAATGGGCCCAAACTAGCCGTTTGGACCCAAAAACGGTAATATTACCGTTGGGCCAACGGCTAGTTTGGCCCAACAGATTTTTTTTTTTTTTTTTTTTTTTCGGTTACCGGGCCGGGCCGGGCCGGTTAACCGGCGGGCCTGGACCGGGTTGGTCCGGGCCGGGTTAACCGGGCCC
This sequence comes from Capsicum baccatum var. pendulum, assembly GCA_030864225.1. Lineage (NCBI taxonomy): Eukaryota > Viridiplantae > Streptophyta > Magnoliopsida > Solanales > Solanaceae > Capsicum > Capsicum baccatum. Next base: position 51,130,504 of record CM061552.1, on the reverse strand, counting down.
AATTTTTTTAAAAAACCGGACCGGGACCCGGTACCCTAAAGCCCTAGGGCTTTCCGGGCCGGGTCAAACCGGTCCGGTTTATAGATACGGGCCGGGTCGGGCCGGGCCGGGTCAGCCCGGCCCGTTTGACACCTTTAGTTGCAGATATTTTTAATTGGGCCATCTGTTTAATTCAATACTTCCTTCGTATTATTTTATGTATCGTTATTTGATCAGAAATAAAATTTAAAAATAAATGATAACTTTATAAAGTTTGTAAAATTACTTCTTTTAAAAATTTATGTTGAAAATAAAATGCATAACTCATATTTTTTGTGAATTATGTTAAAATAAGAATGAATCTCATAAAAATTGTAAGTTATACACTTTTTAAAAAATTTAACACTGTAAATTACCTTCCGTTAAAGATATTTATGCATAACTCATCATTTTTGTGAGTTAAGCATAGATTGATACATTTTTAATATATGATATAATTTGATGTTTTTTTTTAGTTTGATGACATTTTTTCCGAACTCTCACGTGGAGGAAAATTATTGCAAGATGACAAATATTACAAAAACAAGCAAGTCGGGGTCAATATTAACTTGCTTAATTATTAGGAGAAAGAATATTAACTACTAGGAAAAAGACAAGCTTTCTAATAAAAAATCAAGCGTAAGTACCTAATTTCCAATTTTATATTAATGTGAAATAAAAGTTTTAGTTAGCCACGTATCTTTTATTTGTTTGCTATAAATAGGTGGTGATGGGTAGACTTCCTCATCCATAACGAAATCAAGGTAAATAATCACCATCCATTCATAATATGGCTGTTCCCAAAGAAGTTAGTTTCCTTGCTTCCCTACTTGTACTTGGTAAGATTTTCCTTTCTCCTTTTTCTATTTAATTTCTTAATTAATATATACACTGTTATAGAGGAAAACATGATTTTTCCATCCATTTCTCACCTTACTGATTACTGGAAAATGTATGGTGAGAAACAGTTTTATATTCAAACACTAGAAAGCTTCCTAATTTTAAATATTAAGTACATTTTTCTGCGACAAATTTTAGTAGGAAAATATTTGATTTTGTAGTAGCGATACACAGAAATGGTGATATGTTTTTTCTTAATATTTATATATAGCTTATATATTTATTGTAGGAATATTGCTTCTACATGTTGATGCCAAGGCTTGTTCACAAAGAAACGCAAAAGAACCCATATGCACCAATTGTTGTGCAGGCCGTAAGGGTTGCAACTATTACAGTGCTGACGGGACTTTCATTTGTGAAGGAGAGTCTGACCCCAACAACCCAAAACCTTGCACTCTGGAATGTGATCCAAGAATTTTCTATTCAAAGTGTCCACGTTCCGAAGCAAGTGCAGAAAATCGCATATGCACCAATTGTTGTGCAGGCCGTAAGGGTTGCAACTATTACAGTGCTGATGGGACTTTCATTTGTGAAGGAGAGTCTGACCCAAACAACCCAAAAGCTTGCCCTAGGAATTGTGATACAAGAATTGCCTATTCAAAATGTCCACGTTCCGAAGGAAACGCAGAAAATCGCATATGCACCAATTGTTGTGCAGGCCGTAAGGGTTGCAACTATTACAGTGCTGATGGGACTTTTGTTTGTGAAGGAGAGTCTGACCCCAAAAACCCAAAAGCTTGCACTCTGGATTGTGATCCAAGAATTTTCTATTCAAAGTGTCCACGTTCCGAAGCAAGTGCTGAAGAACCCATATGCACCAATTGTTGTGCAGGCCGTAAGGGTTGCAACTACTACAGTGCTGACGGGACTTTTGTTTGTGAAGGAGAGTCTGACCCCAACCACCCAAAAGCTTGCCCCAAGAATTGTGATCCTAATATTGCCTATTCACTATGTCTGTATGAAAAGTAAAAGCATGAACAGTGTCATGCTAATCTCTGTAATACGCATGGGCGTCTATATGAAAAATAAAAGCATGAACGTAACGGTGTCATGCTAATCTATGTAATATGGGCGTTGGAGCCCTTTTGGACTTAAATAATATGTGCTCCAAGTGTGTTAAGCTCTCTAATAAAGAAGTAACCGTACGTACCTTCACACAGATATTTTCTTTTATTTCAAATTTAAAAGAAGTTTTAGTTAGCTACTCTCTTTCCCTCTCGCTCATTGTTTGCAATAAATAGGTGGAGGATAGACACTCCTAATTAATAACCCCCCAAAACAATAATTTATCCATAATGTCTCTTCAGAAAGAAGTTAGTGAACTTACTTACCTACTTATTGTTCTTGGTATATAAGATTTTCCTTTCTCCTTTTTCTCTTTAATTATTTCTTTGTTGTTTTTACTTAATTGTCATACACAAGTAGTACACGTTATGTTTTTCCTTAATATATACAGCTTCTATTTGTTGTAGGATTAATGTTTCTACTTGTAAGCACGGTGGAACATGTTGATGCCAAGGCTTGTATACCAAATTAAAGAATGCGGTAATCTTGGCTATGCAAGCTTTCCACGTTCGGAAGGATGTCCAGAAAATCCCATATGCACCAATTGTTGTTTTGGCAATAAGGGTTGCAATTATTACAGTGCTAACGTAACTTTCATTTGTGAAGGAACATCAGATCCCAAGAACCCAAATTTTTGCCCTGATTGTGATCCACAAATTGCCTATTTGAAATGTCCTCGTTCACAAGGAGAATGTACTAACATAATCTCCCTGAAGTCCGATTGAGGATACCATCCAATCAGGCTAAATAAGCTTTACATACTTGATCTTAGTTATTTAAATACATCCAATTGCTTTATCTGACCTCTCATCTCTTGTTTGTAGTATTTGTTGTCTATTAATTTCTTCATCTCCATCAATTCAATCCAAGTGCCCTCTAAACCTCGTGTACAAATTTAATTGAACCTATTTTAGAATAAACAATGGTCACATCCTTCACACTGATGGAAGTTAGAAGTCAAGTATAAGGAAAACAGGAGATGTGGTATGGGTTTCTCCAATTCTTAACTTACAATGTGTATATAAAACAAGTAAGATGAATGACGCACGGTCTCATACTTGTCCAAAAAGTGACTTCTATCATATGTGATTCTAGGTCTACTGAAATTTGACAAAAAGGATAAGGCCCTTCTTTGAAAATGCATGGGCAATCTCTCAAACAACATTCTTATTGTCAGATATTTTGTGCATCAAGCTGTTGTTTTCTTTAATTGAGATACACATCAAAATAGGATGCACACATAAATATTCATGTCCTCTTTGTATTAGTGGTTCACAACTCACTATATTGAAGGGAATCTCAAACCAGATCGATTGATTGCAGGAAAAATTATGATGAAATGTAGAATTTGTCTTTTGTTTGGACAAAATTTTGCAACTTCAAGTTCAAGTCCAAATATCTAATGCTGATACAGACGGTATTTATTGCGCGAAGGAATACATTAACTTAATTTCTGCATGTGCCATAAATTGATATAATCTCTTTTTTATCCATAACCGTACCTATCACTTTGCTCAATATTAATTATCTGCAAGTGCAAGGACCGCTTAATTATTTGATTTATTTATATTCGTAAAATATAGGCCGAGGAGGCCGCAGGAAGAAAAGATTATTCGCTATTGGCTTACCCTTATATTAGGCCTTGGTATGGCCTATAGCCCTATACATGATGGAGGAAGGTTTTAGCGAAGTTATCGTATGTACGTACATTTTAATTTTTTTAAAATGCACTAGCAAACTTACACACACACACACACACACATATATATATATATATATATATATATATATATATATATATATATATATATATATATATATACACGTACGTACATACGACCTTGCCAAAATTAATGCACTAGCAAGTAGAAACAAAAGAAAACAAATTTCTAGCAATTGAAGGTAGGGGTGTCAAGTGGGCCGGGCCGACCCGACCCAATCCGGCCGACTACCTAACCCGGCCCGGTAAATCCTAGGGCTTTAGGGTTCCGGGTATCGAGCCGGTTATTTTATTAAAATGGGCTCGGCTAACCCGGCTCGGACCAAGCTCGGTCCAGGTCCGCCGGTTAACCGGGCCGGCCCGGAAAAATTAAAAAAAAAAAGATATTTTGGATTTTGGGCCAAACTAGCCGTTGACCCAACGGCTATATAGCCGTTTTTGGGTCCAAACGGCTAGTTTGAGCACATTTATTAAAAAAAAAAAAACTTTAAAAAATATTTTTTAATCCCCAAAAAAATCTATAAATACCCTACAACTACAAATCATTTTTCACACAATTTTCACTCTCTCAAATCTCATTCTCTCTCAAATCTCAATTCTCAATTCTCAAATATTCAATATATTTAATTTCTTAAAGTGTTCACTTTAATTTTTTTTATTTTTCGTTTACAAAGTACGAGCGAAAGTTTCTAAAGTCGCAATCTTCGGACACTTTCAAAATTTGGTATTGTCATTCCATCTCTTATGTTTAATTTTTATTTATTGTATTAATTGTTTAATATTTAATTTTATTATATTTGTGTATTTTGAATATTTTTAGTTTAATTTAATTTATATTATGGATAAATTAAGAAACCTCGCTACTAAAGGTGTTAAAATTTTTTGTCCCGGAAGCGGTAGTGGTAGTAAAAAGTGAATTACTAGCGGTAGAGGTAGTTCAAGTAGTAGATATACCCGTGTGCCTTCGCCTCCAGTACCGCTTGGTACACCTTTTGAGGAAGAAATAGGTGTAGGTGCTCACGATATGGATTATGTAGAAGCTCAAAAAAATTATGGTATAGAAAAAGAAAATGAAGTAGATGCGGTTAATTTAGACGAAGATAATAAAAATATTGCTGAGACACCCGCAGTAGGAGATGCTAACGTTAGATCTGAATCAGTTAATCTCCCTTCCCGTCCCCCCAGTGCCCCAAAACCTCATAAAAGAACTAGTATTGCATGGCAATTTTTTAAACGTATATCATATATTGAGGTGCAATGCAATATTTGTCAACAAATATATAAGCATAGAAGTGGAGGCAAGCAAGGGGTACGGGTACGTTAATGAGACATGTAGCTGAAGATCACAAAAGAGAGAGAAATATTGCAAAAGGTGGTGGGGATGTTGGTGGGTCAACGCAAACTAGAATGGACCTAGCAACCGGTCACGTAGCGAAGAAGTATAATAAATTGAGGGACAAGGAAGAAATAGCTAAAATGGTAGCTGTGGGTTGTTTGCCTTTTAGTTTTCCTTCTTCTGCTGCCTTTATTCGTTATATACAAGCAATTTATAATTCTATGTTTAATGGTATTCCTAGAACTACTTGTCGGTCTGATATTTTTAGACTCCATTCACAATATTATTTTTATTTATCAATATTGTTAAAAAATATTCAATGTAGATTGTCCCTAACTTCTGATCTTGATCGTGCTGTAAATAAAAATGATTATTTAACTGTTACTTGTCATTTGATGGATAGTAATTTCGTGATGCAAAAACGTATTCTTGCTTTTTTATATGATGAAGATCGTAAACATACTGGACAATTTATTGCTGATTCTATTGTTAAAATTGCCGGATATTATGGTATCGAAAATAAAATTTTATGTATTGCTTTTGATAATGTTTCTAACAACAAGACTGCTATAACAAAAATAAAATCTATGTTGTCTCCGTCCTTTCCTGAAATTTTTCATATTAAGTGTGCATGTCATATGTATAATTTAATTGTAAAAGATGGTCTTGACGTTTTTGAGCTTTATATTGAAAAAATTCGTCTTGCCGTTGCTTTTATTCAAGGAAATAATCGTAGATCGAGAATTAGAGAATTTAAAGTTAAATGTCAAGAAAATGAACTTACACCAATTTTGATGCATGAGGAAATTGATACTAGATGGAATTCTACGTATGAATTTTTAAAAACTTGTTATAAATATAGAATTCCTATTACACTAACTTTTAACCATCATTGAGGTTCATTTGCTGATTCTACTGATTGCATGCTACATAATTCTGATTGGGTTGTAATTAATGATCTTGTTAAGTTTTTAGAAAAATTTTATGTAGCTACGGTTGAATTTTTCGGTGCTTATTATCCTACTGTTTGTAATATTTTGGCATATATAGCCGATATTTTTGGTTTACTCAAAGAATATAAAAATAAAGAAGGTTATAAAGAAGCTGTTGGCGCCATGTTTACGAAATTTTAAAAATATTTTTTCCCGATTCCCCCTATTTACTTGGTTGGTGCTATGCTAAATCCGTACATGAAATATAATCATATGTGTCACTATAGTACTCTTATTTATACTAACTTAGAAATAAATACTAACCATGATTCTGAACAAGTACAACCTGATTTGTGGACGGCTACGGCTGATGCAAAGGACTACTTAGAAAAATTATATAATCGCTATGCTGATTTATTTGATTTAGCCGTACCTATAAATATCACTCCAACTGTCGCTCCTCATCCTCTCGAAGAGCCATCATCTTCTAAAATGCCGGCACATAGTGGTTTTTTTGATTCGTTTTATGATTTAAATTGTTGGAACAGTGTTGATGAGAGAACTTAGACATCAACTTATCGAGAAGAGCTGAAATATTATCTTCGGACGGCACCAGAGGATCACAGACCACGGATCAACACGTTGGATTGGTGGAGGAGTAATGAAACACAATATCCTGTGCTTTCAAGATTAACTAGAGATATCTTGAATGTTCCAATGTCAACCGTTGCATCAGAGAACGCCTTTAGTCAGGGACGACAGGAGCTTGGAGACAACCGACACTCATTGGGAAGCAATGCAATGAATGTTCTAGTTTGCCTCCGAGATTGGATTAGAGCGGAAAAAAGAAACCAAGGAATGGAACTGGAGCCGAGCAACGAGTTGAAACTTGAAGAAATTATGACTTCACGGGAGAACTCAGCAAAATCAAGTCCAATGCATGGTTTTGCCCCCGTTGACTTCGACTATCCTATGCAAGTTTCCATTAATATTAACATGAATGAGTTGGAAAAAATGATGCATAATTTATTGATTTTTCATTCATGTAAATTATAAATTTTGGATCATTTTGCAATCAATAAAATTCTCCAAATTCATTCACTCCTTAGTCTTTGTTTTTTTATTTTTTTAATTTAACGATTTAAACTTTTAAATTGAATTTATAGTTTTCTACTTTAAATTAAAAACTTACTTCTAATATATTATTAATTTACTGCCAAATAGTATTAATTTATTATATTAAGTAGCATATGTTTTGTATATTTGTGCATATATCTTCTATAGAAGTGTATATTTAACGTATACATGTGTATATGTTTTATAAATTAGTATATAAGTATATCTATATATATTGTAATGTATATATAATGTCGTATATTTTATAAGTAGTAGTATATATACATTGAATGGTGCGTATACATAGAATAGAATGTATATATGTGAATAGATCTTCTATAGATGTGTATATTTAACGTATACATGTGTATATGTTTTATAAATTAGTATATACCTATACAAATATATATTGTAATGTATATACATTATAGTATATTTGATTTAAAGTATTACATATACATAGAATAGAGTGTATATATGTTAATGGATCTTCTATAGACTTGTATATTTAACTTATACGTGTGTATATATTTTATAAATTAGTATATAACTATATAAATATATATTGTAATGTATATATATTATAGTATAGTTCATTTAATGTATTACATATACATAGAATAGAGTGTATATATGTGAATGGATCTTCTATAGACATGTATATTTAACGTATACATGTGTATTTATTTTATAAATTAGTATATAACTATACAAATATATATTGTAATGTATATATATTGTAGTATATCTCATTTAAAGTATTACATATACATAGAATAAAGTGTATATATGTGAATAGATCTTCCATATACATGTATATTTAATGTATACAGGTGTATATATTTTATAAATTAGTATATAACTATACAAATATATATTGTAATGTATATATATTATAGTATATTTGATTTAAAGTATTACATATACATAGAATAGAGTGTATATATGTGAATATATCTTCTATAGACGTGTATGTTTAACGTATACATGTGTATATGTTTCATAAATTAGTATATAAATATACAAATATATGTTGTAATGTATATATATTATAGTATATTTGATTTAAAATATTACATATACATAGAATAGAGTGTATATATGTGAATAGATCTTCTATAGACGTGTATATTTAACGTATGCATTACTTTATGTTTTATAAATTAGTATATATATATTGTAGTATATACTTTTTTTAAAGTAGTACATATATATTGAATGGTGCGTATATATGTGTATATATCTTCTATAGACGTATATCTTTAAAGTATACAAGTGTATATGTTTTATAAATTAGTATGTAACTATATATATATATACATATTGTTGTATATATATATATATATATGTATATTATAGTATATATTTTATTTAAAGTAGTACATATATATTGAATGGTGCATATATATGTGTATATATCTTCTAAAGTAGTATATATTTAACGTATACATGTGTATATGTTTTATAAATTAGTATATATATATATATATATTGTAGTGTATATATATATATATATATATATATTATACTATTATAGCATATGTTTTGTTTAAAGTAGTACGTATAGTCATATATAATTATATATTGAATGGTACGTATATATGTGTAATTGTTTATATATTTTTTAAAAAATATATATTGTATATTGGAGTGTATATAGTGTATATTGGAGTGTATATAGTGTATATTGGATTTTTTATTTATTTTTTAAATGGGTTTGACCGGTTTTTAACCAGGTTTGATCGGGTTTTGGTAGGTTTGACCGAGTTGGGTTAAGTGGGCCGGGTTAGGGTGGATTTTAATTTTTTACTGTTTGGCCCGGCCTAGTTAACGTCAAAACCGGCCCTCAACCCGGTTAAAATGGATGGGCCGGTTCCGGGTTGGCCCGGCCCGACCTGTTTGACATCTTTAGATCGTACCTAATAACTAGAGGAGGTAAGAATTAATCACCATAGATCATTGGCACGTTTTAGTGGTATCAGAAACACTTAATTCACATACTCCCCCGTCTTATTTTATGTGTCGCCATTTGACTAGATACGGAATTTAAAAAATAAATGATAACTTTGTAAAGTTTATAAAACTGTCCCTTTTAAAAAGCCCATTTGGATAGGCTGAAAAAAAGTTCTTTAAAAGTAGGGAGAATACTCACAAAAATACCTGAAGTTTGACCGGATTACCAGTTGAGTATACTGAACTTTGCGGGGTCCTATTACCCCCCAAACTTTTTTTTTCGTATTTTAATGACATATATCTATCACTTGGCACATTACATGTTAGTCACGCGCATTGGGCGCACGAAACTGTTAAAAAACGTTAAAAACTCCTATTTTTTTACCAAACAACCCCCAAATTTTCTAATTTTTTAAACTTTTAGATTTTTTATTTATTTTTTTTCTTCTCTCTTCTCTTCTATCTTCTTTCTTTATTCTCTCCAACAATTGAGTCTTCAACAATGATTGCTTTATTGTTCAATTGAAATTGAGCACAATTTCATCACATACATACACACCCAAATGAGTCATATTCAACACACCCAATTCAATTACATCAATTTAATTCAATTTCAATACACACCCCAAGTGGGTCATCTTCAATTCCATCAAAATGACAAAATTTAACCCACCATTGCCACCACGAACCAACCAACATTGTTCAGCCACCAACTAAGGGAAAAAATCAAAAAAAAAAAAAATCCACCAAGAGAGGGAAAAAAATTATTCGTCGAAACTAGAAACAAATTTGAATAATTCTTGAAGAAAGTTTTCAATTTGAAACTTTGAATAATTTCAAATTCAAATTCAATTTCACACTTGAATTCAAATTCAATTTCCAGTTTCCAATTTCCAGTTTCATTGCGTTCAATGTGCCACAGGTTGTGTTCAATAGTCAAAAATTGAAATTTGAATTTCCAATTTTTTGGACTTGAAATTTGTAATAGACTCAATGAAATCATTTGGATTTTTGATTTGTAGAAGGAATTTGAGTTGTGGAATCTTTAATATGGTTATAATGGTGAAAAAATGTTGAAAAGTGATAAAATGGAGAAGACAAAGCGCGTGTACTATACTTCCGACGTTAAAATTGGGTATAACTTTGCGGGGGGAGGGGGCAATTAATTTCACTTTAAAAAAGTCCCAGGGGCAATTAATTTCACTTTATAAAAGTCCGGGGGGGGGGGGGGGGGGGAATTAATTTCACTTAAAAAGTGTTTGGATAAAAGTGCTGAAACTGAAAAAAAGTTATTGATGTGTTTGGTAAATAATGCTTTTAAGCACTTTTTTTGGTCAAAATGTCTGAAATACCCTTATAGCTGTTAATAATATATAGAGTTGATTATTATTAATTTTTATTTCTAAAATAATTTAAATTAAAATTAATATATATATATATATATATATATATATATATATATATATAAAATATTTTCATAAATGACTATTAGTTTGTACGCTAAAAAACTATTTTTTTTTAAGAGTTTAAGTGTTGAATATTTGTGTTTTGAAAAAGATAGTTATATATTAAAAAATTATTTGTTTCTTCATGGTTATGTTAAGATTTCGTATCATTAAGGTGTAATTAAAAGATAATATGTTTCTTCATGTTTATATTAATAATATTTATTTCAAATATTATTTTAATTTTCTTATATTGTACTGTTGAATTTATCATGATATAAGGATGAAATATTTTATATTTGACATTATATAATAGTAGTAGAAAATGACACATCTATCCAAACTTTATAAGTATTTGTGTAAATTGAAGTTTGAAATCAGTAAAGATGGGCAAGAGAAATGTGAAGATTGAGAGGCATCGATTGGTTATTTTTGCGAGTAATAAAAGTGTGCAATTTTGAAATATAAGCTATTTTTGGCTTTCTAGCTGTATACTAATTTTGTAATTTTGCCTTTTTAGCTGTATACTTATGCCAAAATTTCAACAAGAGGACAATTTTGGAATAAGCAAAAATTATAAGGGCAAAAAAGTCATTTACTTGGTCAATTGTTAATAGATTATAAGTTAGAAAAAATAAGTAGGAAATACCAACTTCTTTTTTTTAATTTTTTTTAAAGTTAAAATTGACTTTTTTTAAGCAATTTTCAAAATTGTCAAACACTTCTAAAAGGTCAAAATCGCTTTTAGAATCTCTTCCATTGACCAACTTATAATCTCTTCCAAACACTCTCAAAGTTTACTTTTTATTGTTTTTCTTATAAAGTGGGATCCACTAAGAATAAAATAGAGATTATGTCATTAAATAGTTATCAAATAAGGAAAGATGATATTGTTTTGAAACAAATAAAAAAAATAATGACACATAAAATAGGACAGATGTAGTAATATTTAATGCAAAAATAATTCTATTCACTAAAATTGGAGCGATGTGCAATTGATTTCCAACTTATCACGTGGAGAAGAAATTATTGCAAGATGACAAATCTATATCTATAATCTATAATCTATAATATATTAAAAGTGTGAAGGCTTTTAGAAAAATGATTTGAATATTTTGTCTTTCCTTAAAACACTATGCAATAGACAAAATTATTTTTTCACTATTTTTCTTAAATTATTATATAATTATTCTTTTAATATTTAAATGCAAGGAGTGCTAAATTATTATATGATAAAATAAAAATATATAGAGAATTAATATTAGTAAATTTTTTGTTTCCTTTTATACGTGGAAAAGAAGTCTTGAAATATATGATAAGAAAAAAGTCCTAAAATATATGATAAAAGAACAAAAAATTGATTTAATAGAAAACTTTAAGTAAAAAATAAAAATAAAATCTCACTTAAAGTTTTGAAAAAACTATTGTACGTTTATTATGATTTTAGTTCCAAAAATAATCATTATTTAACACTTTTAACTCAATTGAATTTTTTACTTTGATTTCTGTTTTTCTCCCATAAAAACAAATTAGGGTATGTTGGGAAACTTATTTATATCAAATAATTTTTTAATTAAATTCTTGTCCTAATAACTTTTAGTTTAAAATTTTTTCCTTATATAAATTAATTCTGAATTTTAGAATTTTAATCAATTTAGAATTTCTTTCCTTACTTGAATAGGATTTTTTTCAATTTAAACTTATGTTTTATACAAATTCTTTCCTTATTTGAATTAAATATTACAACTAAAATAAAAAGAGTAAGGACTCCTACAATATATGAGAACAACCTTGTAAAATAAAATTATGGAAAGAAATTAATTATATATTTTAAATAGAAATCCTAATTGATAGGGTTATATTTCGGACTTTCAATATAATACCCTAATAGTCATAATAATCGTTTGTGTTTTTTTTTTTTCTCATGGTCAATATATGATAATAAATTTTCTTCGTGGCATTATTAGTGTCTCTTGATTTCATAGAAAAAGTATTAAGTAATGAAGTATGAAACTAATTTTCATGTACTATTTTAATTGTTTTTATATGTCAATTATTGTGAATTTTTTTTTCATCTTCTGGTTTAATTTGTTTCTATTTTGTAATTATTTGATTGAAATTATTGAAATGTTGTCCAATAAATTTTTGGCTAGGTTCATGACACGTATTCAATAGAATTTGTTTTTAAAATTTCTATGTGTATTTATTGATTTTGAACCTTTAGAACGTAAGATTAGAGGTTGGGTCAGTAGTTGAGGAGGTTCAATATTCACCTTTAAGTTCAAGTTCATATCTCAATCACTATATTTTTAGTTTTCAAATCTCCTTAGTGAAAATTTTAAATTCGCCATTGAATATTATGTGATTTCATCAATACAAGGTTTAAGCACTTCAGATGCAACAACTAAGCAAATTGACAGCCAATTTGTCTATGAACTTCCTCATTGTTTGAAAAACATTAGCAAAATTAGGTATTCCTTAACCTACACTTAACCTTCTTAATATTCTTCTTGGCCTTCTCTTCATTCCCTAAGTCTTGGCTTTCTATTCCTCTAATATATTTAGAAGAAAGGGAAAGATTGGGTGTGTGAGAATAGAGTATATAACATAGTTTTCTTTTAAAAATAAAAATAAAAATTTGAAATGTTATTTTTTTAAGAAAAGAATTTAAATAAATTTATAATAGGTTTTTTCCCGATAATAAGTTAGTTTGATTTTAAACTCTTAGTTATTAGGGTCAATTTTATTATTCATCTTTTGACTGACTTTTTTTCTCATAATTAAAAGCTAAATTTGTTTAATTTGTGCATATTTTATTTATATTTTTTTCTTTCTTTAGTGCAGAACCTAGATTGATCATTGTTTGATTTGACTATGTTTTTTAGATGATTTTTGGGAAATCATCAATCGAACAGTTGACAGGAATAACATGAAGTTTGGGACATTTTGAGGGGAATTTGCTTGGGTGATAGTAGATGCTTGCCGGAGTATTGAGGAGGGAATGGACTATGAGACTAATTATTATAGATGTCTACCACATGAGGTTTGTTCTCTTGTACTTCCAAATTGATCCATATATATGCATTCATATGTTCTCTTTATTCTGAAATATTTAATAAAATTTTTGAAACTATTTTGAAAAGGTAAAAATATGTCCACACTTAGAGTTTACATTAAATTAATATAATTTATAATGATTAAATAATTTAATAATATAAAATACAAGCTAATTAATTATGGTTAAGTAAAATGTACTCTAAATTTAAAAACATGACATGTATGTATTGGTTTGATGTAAACACCGGGTATAGATAATTTTTTACCTTTTGAAAAAGGCTATTCTCGAGATTATATTATCAATACTATTTTACGATTAGCTCACAACTGGGTTGAAATGTTGAGATTTTTTGTTTCCTTTCTAGCAAAACATTTCAAATGAAATATGTTATATCAATTAAAAGTTAAAACATGTATAAGTGTGATCATTAGAAGTATAAGAAAATATTTTGCATATGTTGATTTATCTTTAGGTCATGCCTTCTAGATTTCATACTGATGGGTCTTTCAGAAGAATTTAGGCCTCTACATAACAATATGATGTACTATATCATGTATTTTTGAAGACATTTATTAATAGAGACATTTGTTTTCATGAAAAGATATATTAGTTTGAACGTACAAAATATCGTATAATTATTAATTATTAATTTGGTAAATCAAATTGATTTGAGGTAAGTTCTTAAATTGTAGTCTATTTTTAATATTTACAATAATAAATTATAAATTATTACCGTGTACTCTTAAAAAATTCTGTTATCTTTACTATTTTTATTACACGTTAGAAATTGAAATGGCATTGACAAAGTCTGTCATATACTATTATTTTTTTTCTTAAATTCATATGCAATTTGCAGGTTATATGTCATAGCGCGAGGGGTGAAGCTGAAAGGATTCAGAAGTAGATGAAGATTAAGAAATTATAAAGCACGAGTCACTCAAAATGTTGACCAAATCTACTTGATTTGGAAGAATAAGAACTTGCAATGCTCAAATTTGACTTGCCTTTATGTTATAATAGGAACGTAGCGAGAAATTATTGAGCTTTGTATATAAACACTGTCTTAGCTACGATTATATATGTGTTAATAAACTTTTTATATTTTGTGCTTCGTAGGATGAAAAAAACTTGCATAAGTATCTCATCATTTGTGATATTATATTTTGTTTCTTGATACTGCTATAATATATTTGTATGTTTGAAATATATAATGATATTTAATTGCGGTATGATTTCATCACCAAGCAAATATCTGTCGTTGGAAATTCAAGTTTTATGTTAAATAATTAAGGATAAATGTGCAATATATATATATATATATATATATATATATATATATATATATTAAAAGTGTGAAGAGCTTTACAAAAATTTTTGCGCCTCATTAAAAGTTTTTAGTTTAGACAAAATTGTCTTTTCACTATTTTTCTAATATTTAAGATTTGAAAATTAATTAAATATTTATAGTAAAACCATTTTCTTATTAAAAGTCATCAGAATTAATGACAACGAATACCTTTTTTATTAGTTTAA
This sequence comes from Capsicum baccatum var. pendulum, assembly GCA_030864225.1. Taxonomy (NCBI): domain Eukaryota; kingdom Viridiplantae; phylum Streptophyta; class Magnoliopsida; order Solanales; family Solanaceae; genus Capsicum; species Capsicum baccatum. Next base: position 51,115,428 of record CM061552.1, on the reverse strand, counting down.
GAATTCTAAATCAACTTTTAAGAATATTCAAAGAATCAAGAAATAAATATGAAAGTGTTAGAATAAGTAATCAAACATTTTTTAAAGATTTAACTTTCAAAATAAGGAAATATTTTTAAAATAGGAAAAAGAAAATAAAATAATCATACTACAAATATAGTTCAAATTGATGTGTCTCTCTTAGCCTCTAGCAGTAAGGAAAAGAGGTATCACATGACAAACACAAAATTGACGATTCATTAACCACTTGAAACTTTTGGTGGTAAAATATCTATGAGCTTTCAATAAAAATATATGTTATTTTTACATTATTATATTAAAGTGTAAAAGATCTTTTAGAAGTGATTTAAACTTTTTGCACTTTATTAAAAACTTCGCAATAGATGAAATTATCTAATTTTAAATAATCAAAAGTTACACGTGCGAGGCACGTGCGATTTAACTAGTATTTCAAAAACAAGCAAGTCGGGGTCAGTACAACTTGCTTAATTATTTGGAGAAAGAATATAACTAATAAAAAATCAAGTGTAAATACCTAATTTCCAATCTTACATTTATGTGAAATGGAAAAGGGCTTAAAATGCCCTTCAACTGTGTTAAATGGTGCAAAAATGTCCGCCGTCAACCTATTGGGCCTAAAATGCCCTTTCCGTCTACCTATTGGGTCTAAAATGTCCTTCATCTACCTATTGAGCCTAAAATGTCCTTTCCGTCTACCTATTGGCCTATTTTGCCCTTTTGTTTAGGCAAATTACATGAAAAGACCATCTTTAAAATTTAATTACATAACTAATAATACCTTTTCAATATTATAAAAATATTTTTATTTTTATATATATCATCATTTAAAAAAATTAGAAAATATAATTATAATTTATAAGTTAATGATATAACTAATTATCAATTCACCTTAATTTAAGAAACATATTTTCAATTTTTGAATTAAAAGTGGAAAAGATAATTCGTGCTTTCAAATATTTCTTTGTCTTATATTCAAAATTCAAATATTTTTAAATAAACTAAGTATTCCATTATTTGCTTATTTATGTTTCATTTTATTTTCATGTATGTTAATTATCTAGTATTATTTCATTATCACGTATTTTTAATTCTAATAAAATGGGTTAACCATAATTTTTTATGGATAAATATTTATGAAATAAAAATCATTATGTTGGAAGTATAGATATACCATATATTTTTATTTTATAAATATAATTTATGTCAAAGTCAAATTACTATTATATTTTTGATATAATTTATGAGATAAATATTCATGGTATATCTCATTATATCGAAAGTACTTTTCTTGTTAAAAAATTATTTATTAGATATAAATATATATTTCCAGTATTACATGGTATAAACTTTTTATATCTAAAATATAAAATATTTGCTTATGGTATAAATATAATTTATATCGTATAAATATAATTTGTATGGTATAAATATATCATGTATTTTTATGATATAAATATAATTTATATAATATATAAATATACCATATATTTTTATGGAGGCAACATGAAAGCAAACAATAAAAATAAAAAACATAAAATTTTGATATAACATATAAAAAAATGAATGAACAAAGACTTCCATAAAAATAGGGTATTATAAGAATTGTGGAAATTTAATATATAACTGTTTTTCTTTATATTAGAATCTGTTATAAAAGTAAATATTTTATATGCTATATCTGACAACCAACTAATACGGCTATATATATGTAATGATTTTTTAAAAATGGCTATTTATGTTGTTTTTCTTTTTATTTATCAGATTAATTTAGAATGACGAAAAATTGATATTGTGCGCTATTTATTTGGTTAAGAAAGATAAGTTGTGGTATTATATATATTTTTTTAATAAAAGACAAAATAAACCTAATAGGTAGACGAAAAGGGCATTTTAGGCCCAATAGGTAGACAGGAAGGACATTTTACGCGCAATAGGTAGACGGAGAGTATTTTTGCACCATTTCACGTAGTTTAAGGGCATTTTACTTTTCTGTATACGAAACAAAAGTTTTAGTTATCTGCGTATCTTTTATTTGTTCTTGGTAAGATTTTCCTTTCACCTCTTTTTATTTAATTTCTTCATTCATATATACACAGTTAGAGACAGAGGTTTTTTCACCACAAAGCAATGGAAAATATGTGTTATAAAATATGATTTTTTTCATCCATTTCCCACCTGGATAACTATGAAATTTGAGAGAATTCTAGAAGTGCAGATAGTAAACGTCCGCCATTGATGAACCTACAGGAGCTAAGAAAGGAAGAGGAGAATTTTGTAGTGTTGTATTGAAGTATATGTTATCTTACAACTGCATCATGTGATATGTATATATAGACACAAGTAACCGACTAATCTATTCTTTGTCGCACTAATGACAGCCGGACTCCACTAACTAACCAACATTAGCTAGCTAAAATACACCAACTAATCATCATTTACAGATTAAAACTAATCATTTTAATACATCCCCTCAAGCTACAGGGTGAAATATGTCTAAAAACTTAAGCTTGGACAAGATAAAATGGTGTTTAGCCACACCAAGACCTTTAGTAAGTAAATCTGCTAGTTGTAGGGTAGTAGACAGATGCGCTGGTTTGATCAGTCCTGCTTGAAGCTTTTCTCTCACAAAATGACAATTAATCTCAATGTGTTTAGTGTGTTAATGAAATATAGGATTTGAGGCTATTTGAATTGCAGCCTTATTATAACAAAACAACTCTACTACAGTAGGCACTTGAATTCTAGTGTCCTTCAACAAGCCAACTAGCTAGATTATTTCAGAGATAGCTAAAGCCATGCTTATGTACTCTGATTCTGCTGAGCTACGACTGACAGTGTGCTGCTTCTTTGACTTCCATGAGATTAACAAACCTCCAAATTGAATGATAAAACCTATTACTGACCTTCTAGTGTTAGGATAAGCTGCCCAATCAGAGTCACAGTAAGCTCTTAACTTCAGCTCAACTCTTTTTTTCATAAAGACCCGTAATCCAGGTGAATGTTTGATGAATCTTACCACTCTTAGAGCTGCATCCCAGTGAGACCTCTTGGGTTGTTGCATGAACTGGCTAAGAAATTACATAGAAAAACAAATGTTTGGCCTTGTGATTGTTAGATAAATCAATTTTCCAACTAGTCTTTGATAAGCAATTGTGTCTTCTAATAAGGGATCATCATCTACCGTTCCCACTTGAGTGTAGCCTTTATCCACTAGCTAGTTTAGATTTGTACTTGTTCACTTCTCCATTGGCTTTGTGTTTAATCTTGTAAATCCATTTTGCACCTAAAGTATTCTGTCCAGCAGGTAGAGGAGTTAACTCCCATGTGTAATTAGCTACCAAGGCATCGATTTCCTGTTGCATTGCATGGACCCATTGAGGGTAGAGCTGTCAATATGGGATAGCCCAACCTAACCCAACCCTAACAGGATAGAGAGATAAATAGGCTAGGACGGGCTGACCCTTTTAACTAAAGGGCCATTGAAAATGCAGCCCAACCCAACCCTAAGCGAGCCACGGGTTAGGACGGGTTGACCCTTTAAAAAAATAAAAATAACCTAAAACTGTAAAACATAATAAACAAAAATATATAGACCATTTAAAAATCACTTTATCGCATGTCCTAATAGTATGAATAACGTGATTAGAAAGATCAAGTCAAAAACAATATTAATAAGAGATTCAGAGTCATCCCATTCCAAAAAAAAAAATGCCAACCATAAAAAAATTAACAAAAATTAAATTCAAAAACTTACAAGTCTTACCTGGACTAAAATATTGCCTAGATACAAAATAAATCTAAATTTTAAATATTACAAAATCAATCAATTAAAGGTTATCAACTCCACTTTCACTTGCACTTGTACCATCAATCACATTTGAATCAACATTTGACATAGTTTCCTTAAGAAGTTCATCTTCATCTACAAATAATTCATATCAAACAAGATATTAGTTATATAACCATAAATAATTCACATCAAACAAGATATTAGTTATATAACCATTAATAAATACTTTAAGAAAAATAGAAAATATTACCTGTATTAGATTGGGTAAATCCATGCAACCAATTTCTTGTAGTAACAAGAGTTTGGACATTTTCATGATGGATACAACTTCTATACTTGGTAACAACACGACCACCAATACTAAATGCCGATTCTGATGCTACTGAAGTAATTGAAATACTCAATATATCACGTGCCATCACAGAAAGATTAGGAGATTTTTTTTCATTATCCTTACAATACTTGATAACATCCATATCTTGAAAAGATTCATAATCAAGATTTTGTTCCTCTAAATAAAGAGTCAATTCTGACTTTCCAGCATTGCAAATAGATGTATTCTCAAACACTTTAAAGTCCTATTAATTTAAAACATAAAATATAAAAATAATAGAATTAGCAAAGATGTAAAAAAAAAAACTGCAAACAATTTAGTAAGTTTGATATAAACAAAATAGCAAACTAATTGACGGCATTTTCAAACAATCATATATGGTTGAAACTTAGAAACTAACTTCCTTATATCAACCATTTTCAAACTAACTGACGGCAACCAAAACTAAAACAGAATAGCAAAACTAAGTTTGATATAAACAGAATAGCAAAACTAAGTTTGATATAAACAGAATAGCAAAACTGTAAAACATATGATAGTGGGATCGAGGATCTAAAAGTGATCTAAAAGTGATTCATCTTATATGTACTGTACATTATATAAGTTACCAAAAAAATAATAGATAAAAAAGAAAAAGAATAGATACAAGAAAAAGAAATTGATACTTACAACAAATAAAATGGACTTCTTTTGTTTGGATCGACTTTCTTCTTCAACTTGTTTACATTGAACAGTAATAGCTGGCCCTGGCCCATTTTGATTATTTTCATATCGTTCATAGAGTTTGTGCATTTTTTTCTCAATAGTTGCAACATTTTCTTTTGCCGAAGAAGCATCCACCTTTGAGAAACAAAATTTTAAAAGTTGTGTCTTCAAGTGAGGATCAAGAATAGCTCTAAATGAGAGGACTAGACTAAATCTATTCCAATATTTCTGAAACTTTTTGAACATCCTTGCAGCCATTTCCTTAATAACTTCATCAAAACTACTTAAATTCTCCTTCAACAAGCATTCAATTCTCCAAACTTGCATAAAGTACAAATTGGAAGTCGGATAACTTGAACCAGAAATCAGAGTGGTTATTTCATAAAAAGGTTCCAAGAATTCAAATATTTTTCTGCCCTTCTCCAATGATCAAATGTAGGACAAACAGTGTAATTTCTATCGATCAAGTGTAGACTAGAAAAAGCTTTTTCATATTATAGTGTACTCTCAAGCATCAAGTACGTTGAGTTCCATCTGGTTGTCACATCCAAACGTAAACCCAATTTTGTACTAATCCCTACTTTCTTAACACATTGTTCAAATTTTCTCATTCTACCATCAGATCCTTTTACATACTTCACACTTTCTCTAATTCTAAACAAGACATCAGTAGCTGTTTTTAAACCTTCTTGGACAATCAAATTAAGAATATGAGCAGAACAACGCACATGAAAAAATTCACCATCACATAATAAACTCTTTTGCAAGTAGGCTATCATTATTAGTGGCATTATCCAAAGTGATAGAGAAAACCTTCCTATCAATTCCCCATTTCTTCAAACAATCATATATGGTTGCAGCCAATTCAACTCCAGTATGAGAAGGAATCATACGATAAAAGTTTAAAATTTTAGAAACTAACTTCCAATTATCATCAATATATTGAGCAGTTAAACAAAGATAACCCTCAGACGTACCTACTGTCCAGCAATCAGAAGTTAAGAAAACCCGATTAGGAATCTTGGCCAAGGCTTGTCTTAACTTTTCTTTCTCTTTGAAATACACTTTTTGAACATCCACAACAAAAGTGTTTCTTGATGGCATTATTACTTCAGGATTTACATAATCTAGTCAAGCTCTAATTTTTTTATATTCAACGAAAGAATACGACAAATCATGCTTAATAATAGCTTCAACAAGCTTTTCACGTGAAATCATTTGATCTATGTTTCTCGACTGTATGTTACCTTGGTGATCCATATACATCTGACCCAAATCATGGTATTTGAGCTTTTTGCATTTAGGTATGTGTCGTTTTAAATGTGATGTTCCATAATTCTTACCATTTGGTCCCGGAGTAGAACCAACCTTGTATACTTCCTTACATCCTCTGCATTCTGCCCTTTCCACTCCATCATCACCTCTACCAATATTTTTCATATATGTCCAAACAACTGATTTTAATTTCTTTATTTTCTTCTTCTCAGGTTCTTCAAATTCATTCACTTCTACATTATTCTGATGTGCACTATGTTCTGCAACATCCTCCATTGATTCTCCTGTAATAAGATAAATATTTCAAAAGATAATTTTAGACTTCAAAAACTGAAAATGAACTAAAAAATTCAAAGTTTCAAATTTGAACTAAAATATATAGTTTCTAAACATAGAAACACATATCAATAAGAAATTTTACAAGTAATACAAGTAATGAAAAATTAAATAAGAAGTAACAAGTAATACAATACAAGTAATGAAAAATTAAATAAGAAGTAACAAGTAATACAAAATTTTGAAAATGCTACTGCATGAGAAAAAAGGAACAAAATTGAAACCCCCAAATCCTTGGTATAGTAGTAACCAAATTGTTGCTACCCAAATCGACCAAATTTGGGTTCGTAGAGGTCAGTTTATGGTACCGATGCGATGACCATCATGAGTAGATCCTCGGAGAGGCCATTTCAGTGTCAAAATCAGATCCCAAATCAAAAAATGTCATCAAACTCCCAAAATAAAAAACATGGTGATTAAATAGGAGAGAGGGAAGATAATTTTTTCATATTTTTACCCATATTCATTTGGAGAGCCGTCAGCCGTAGTGAGTTTTGTGAAACTGCACAGCCGTCGCAAGTTGCAACTATGAAATCGAAGAACTCAAAGAAAATAAATGATATAATTGTAAAGTGTAAGCCCTAATTCTCTAATGTTTATCAGTTTATATAACTATGTAAGTGGAGTATATGTTATTATATTTATATGTAGTATGCACGTTCAGCTTTCTAGAATGTATGGTAACTAATAAGTATGTAAGTTGGATACTTGGATAATGAGTTGGGCTTGGCTTCTTGGGTTGGCCGGTTGGGCCTTGTGTTGGACATGGACAGTGGTCAGTGAATACTTTAAAATTTGATAAATAAAAAACTAATTTAAAATATATTATAATTATTTTTAAATTTTTAGCCCATGGGTTGGCCTCTGGGGCCGACGGGCTAGGCCTCTGAGGCCGATGGGTCAAGTGGAGATAGACTTATAAGCCTCGTTGCTAAAAGGGCTAGAAAAAAAGTAACCTAACCCCACTAAATTAAAGGGTTGGGTTGGGCCGGCCTCACGGGCTAGGCCCATTTTGACAGCTCTAATTGAGGGTCTTGTGAAGCCTCGTGGAATGAACTTGGTTGATTCACACTGTAGAAATTTAGCAGATACACTTGATAAGCTGAGAAAAGGTGAGTATAAGACAAATTATTAGATATGGGATGAGTAGGAAGCCTTTTGCCTTTGATATTTGAAGCATAATCACTCATCCAGATGAGAGGTCTTCATGTTCTGGTAGGTCTAGCAGGAATAGATACTGCGGGCTCAATAATATGAGGAATATACCCAGCAATAACATTAGGAACTGTTGCAGTAGTTTCAACAACCTCTGCAGGATTATCACTACCAGGTAAAACAACTTTTGAGTTAGAAGAAAAATCGGAAGGAAGGGTTAAGACTCCAACATCATCACCAAGTAGAGTATCAGCATCAACAGGTGTAACAATGGATAGTGTAGAAGAAAGATGATCTTGATCATCATCGTCTAAGGGAACAAGAAATTCAATAGAAGAGAAGAAGTCAAGATCGACCAAGTCAGTTGGCTGACTTGATTTGAAAGGGAACCTAGAGAAAGCTTCTCTGAAACTAACATCCCTGTTAACAAAGAAAGTCTTGTCTTCAAAATCATACAATTTGTAGCCTTTCTGTGTTGAAGAATAACTTACCAAAACAGCCTTCCTAGCTCTCACAGAGAACTTGTCACCTCTAGGTAATCTGCTAGCATAACAAAGGCATCCAAATACTCTGAGATGATTAAGTGAAAGATCCTTGCCATACAATAAGGCATAAGGTGATTTACCTTCCAATACATTTGAAGCTAGTCTGTTAATCAAGTAAACAAAAGTGCTGACACAATCTTCCCAAAATTGATGGGCACTCCACTCTGAAATTTGAGTGCTCTAGCCACTTTTAAAAATGCTTATGCTTTCATTCAACTGTACCATTTTGTTGGGGAGTGTGGGGACAACTACTTTTATGGATTATCCCATACGAAGCAAACAATTGAGTGCTATGAGAGTTGAAAAACTCAGTCCCATTATCAGATCTCAAATTTTTCACAGTAACATCAAATTGACTCTTAACAAGATATATAAAATCTTTCAAGACAACAACAACATCACATTTAGACTGTTTCAAACAAATCTAGGTGTACCTGCTGTGATCATCCACTATAGTAACAAAGTAATATTTTTTTATCATATATAGGTTTCCTATAAGGTCCCATACATCTATATGAATCAAATCAAAACAAGCAAAAGCCTTATTGTAGCTAGTGGGAAATTATAATCTGTGATGTTTAGCTAGATGACAGATATGATACCTATCTTAGATATTAGTGTGCAGCAATATTTTAAGAGATGTTATATGATGCATCGCATGTGATGAGGGATGTCCCAATCTGAGATACCAAATATCAGATTGGGCATTGTTGTGAGAATGTGCAACATTCACCTGAGGATTAACTTTCTCCCATAAAAGATAAAGCTCCTCCTTTTCTCTACCAATCCCCAAGACCTTGCCATTGTAAAGTCCCTGAAATACATAAAAATCAGGGAAAAATAGAACAACATAAGATAAGTCCTAGGTTATCTTAGATACTGGCATAAGATTAAACTTGAAGTCTGGAACATATAACTCATTCTTCATTTTTGATAAACCAAAAATTATTGTACTACCTGCACTAGCTATTTGGGACCTTCCACTAGTTGGGGCTTAAACCTTATCACTTAAGTCCTCTTCTAAGCCTTTAATCTCACATAGTAACTCTTTACAAAGAGTAATATGGTATGATGCCCCAGAATCAACAATCCATTCACAAGCAAATATATTAGACAGTGAGGAATGTATACCTGCCATGTTAGATACACACTCGCTAATACTTTTAGCTGAACTCTGCTTGTCCAGTATATGTTGATACTGCTTCTCAGTAGGGAAATAGCTTGTGCTCGAACCTGGTAAATAGTGAGTAAGAGGTGCGGGTGTGGCATTAGTAGTGGCATTTGTAGATGTATTAAAGTGGTTACTTGGACCTTGTTGTGCCTGCTGTTGCGCCTTTTTTCTGCTTTTGAAATCAGGAGGACAACCAATAATCCTGTAGCAGTTATCGCTAACATGTCCTTTATATCCACAATGTATACAAGGACTGCTAGATTCTCCAAATCCTAAATTTCCTAATCCTCCAGATCCTTTGTATCCTCCACCATAATGCCCAGGCTTCTTTGGTCGAAATCTTTGAGCTCGACCAGATATCATAGTCAAGGAATTATTGTGTACATCAATCACCCCCAATGACAGCTGACTCTCTTCTTGAGTAATAATTGCATATGCCTTATTCATAGTAAGAACGGGGCTTCAAGACAAAATGCTACTCCTTAAACTACTGTAACTCTCATTGAGTCCCATGATAAATTGCAACAATCGCTGTGATTTTAAGTGTTCTACATAGGCATTGGATTCTTCACAGTCATAAGAGGGTTCACTCCAAAAATCCCTCATTTTTGAGTAATAACTTGTCACAGAGTCAGTGCCCTACTTCAAATTTGCAATTTCAGATCATAAATAGTAAATTCTAGTCAAATTTGATATATCAAACCCGTTCCTTGAACTCAGTCCAAACTTTTCGAGCATTCAAAGCATACACAATACTCGGAACTAATTCAGTAAAAATGGTGCTACCTATCCACGATAAGACTATAGCATTACATTTCTCCCATAATTTCTCTAATTCCCCTCTATACGTGTTTTTAGTGCAAGTTCCATCTACAAATCCAAGCTTACTTTTTCCTCGCAGTTCTAGTGGCATAGATCTGCTCCACAAGGAGTAATTTTCTGGTTATGTGAGCTTTATTGGAATCAACACTAATCCCGGAGAGTCGAAAGCATGGAGATACAGAGGATGATGATGGTCGAGTGTTGCGACAGTAGGAACACCTATCGTTGCGTGAGATTGCTCTTCTCCATTGGCAAAACTAATGGCTGAACTGATAAAAAATTTGAAGCATAGCTAAAGATAAGATCGTATGCTTTGATACCATGTGAAATATGAGAGAATTCTCGGAGTGCAGATGGTAAACGTCCGCCATTGATGAACCTACAAGAGCTAAGAAAGGAAGAGGAGAATTTTGTAGTGTTGTATTGAAGTATGTTATTTTACAACTGCATCATGTGATATGTATATATCGACACAAGTAACTGACTCATATATTCTTTGCCACACTAATGACAGCTGGACTCCACTAACTAACTAACATTAGCTAGCTAAAATACACTAGGGTAAGAAACCGTAGTAACTTACCCAACTACTAGGGTAAGAAACCGTAGTAACTTACCCAACTCGGTGCTAAATACTACTCCCTATAGTTTATCTCGCTCATCTCATGGAAATTCACTTTAAAATAATCTCATGGTTCAATAAGAACCCAACTGTAAAATTTGTAATCTCATGTAGTGAAGTGGATTTCAAAGATCTATGACCATTAGGTCAAAACTTTCTCAATGATCTCAAGATAATCAAATCATAGGTTCTTATAGCACAAAAGTTCATAAAAACTGAAATCTCAAGTAGGGCTTAATGACCCATAATTCAATCTCAAGTTAAGACTCATCAAAGTGCATACTAGATAGCATATAGATTCATAACTCATGTAGAAATCTAGATGTTACAGAAATTTGCCTTAAAATCTCAACATACTCATGTACTTCAATTTCTCGAACATTAAAACTATTAAATTCTCAAGGAGTAATAACATAGGGTATAAATCCAGCTTCAATTTCTCAAGAAAACATGTAAAAATCATGTTATTTGACTTTTAATTCATGGAAAACATCAAAAGCTTGCAACCAATAACAATGGGTGAATAATTCAGTTTCATGTAAAATCTCATAGATTGCAGAAATTTGTAGTTTAAAGTAAGCATTTGGGCAAAAGGGTGAAATGACTACCCTTGTTCAAACCCCACATACCTTAGATTATGACTTGGATGAACAAACTTGTTTGAGACTTTTCTTCTTACTCTTGAGAGAGGGTTCTTGCAACCCTTGACTTGGAAAACATGATTCTCAACTCAATTTGTAAAATCTATGAAGGGTTCTTGAATATCTTAGAAGAACATTTGAATTTGTTCTTGAGGGAGAGAAACCCTAGATCTTGAGATGTTTGGATGATGAATGAAGCCATCTGCTTCATTTGGAATATATCTGATTGATAAAACAGTGGAAAAAAGCCAAAAAACCCTTTTTAAAATGACAAAAATACTGATCAGGTTGTGCGATGATGGAGTGCGATGGTCTGTCGGAGTCCCAACGGTCCGTCAGTCCTGACCGTCGAACCTGGTCCAGAAACTCATATTTTGTCTCGACTTTGATGGTGGGGTGCGATGGTCCATTGGAGGCCCGACGAACGTCGTCCCTCTCTGTCGTACCTAGAAAGTAAGTTGATCTTCTGCCTCCTGGAAACGGTGGGGTTCGACGACCCATCGCTAGTCCGACGGTTCGTTGGCCCTCTCCGTCGTACCTAGGCAATCCCACTGCTTTCTGGAAAAAGGTTATATCTTTCTACTCTGACATTGAATTGTGACAAAAAAGGTATCGTTGGAAAGATAACTCAATTTTCCACAAATTAGAAAGTCATTTTTAGGAAAATTCAATAAGGTTTAAGCACTAATCACTTTGGAAGTCACTTTTTCAATTTTTTAGGGCCGGGATAACACTTCACTTGACACGCTCTAAGACTCAAACTACGAGGAAACTTTTGCGGGGTCTTACAGTATTCTATCTTTTTCAATTTGTTTTAAATTAAAATATATAGAATATATCAAAATGCAGGTCTAAGATATGTAAGTTGAAGCAAAGAAATATTCTTCTTGAAACATGCTAAAAATGAAAGTACGACAAATAAATTGAAATGGAGGAAGTATTCAATGAAATGATAGATTTATAGGCCTATGTTATTCCCGCACGCCAATTTAATTATGGAAAAGTTTCAAAAATAACAAAAGTTTAGCACAAAGTCTACCTTTCATAATCACACTTCACATATTTAACATTTAAAGCCGTTATATTCGATTAACAATCGTTGTATTCACTTTTACTCGGTGGTCTATATTCATAAAAAATATAAATACATTACATATTTACTCTCGCCAAAAACACTATCATTTTCTTTTTTCTTTTTTTAAATTCTTTTTGTGTTTCCCCGTTTTTTGTTTTTTACTCTCTTTCTTCTTTTTTTTCTTCTTTGATTTTTTTTGTTTTCTTTTTTGTACTTATTTACTTTATCATTTTTTTATCCTATTTTATATTTTTTGTATTTTCAAAAATATGAATACTTAAGCACAAGTCATGGATGATAACGTAAATACCATAATTATTTATCATATTTGTAGTCGCACCGTCATTTATATTTTTATCTTCATTGATACAACTGTATTTGTATTTATATTTTAAAGTCTGCGCTTGTATTTGTATTTTGTAGTACATATTTATATTTGTATTTTATAGTTCGCACTTGTATTTGTATTTGTTTGTTCGCACCATCATTTATATTTTATATAATTTGCACTTGTATTTTAAAGAACTGTTTTTATCTATATTTTATAATTGACTGTATATTATATTGGATTATATTTGTATTGTGGTTTTATTGTTTTTGTATATTTTGATTATTTGTATTTGTATTCTATTTTTGTTGATGTCTTTTTATTTTTAAAGAATTTTTTTGTATTTGTATTTGTAAGGTGATTGCATATTGTATTTAGCCGTGACTATGTACAATTTATCATTTATATTTATATACAAATAATTGAATGCATTAATTGTATTTTCTTGATTCTAAAATGTATAAGTATGTAATGTATCATTTGATACAAATGACATGTTTTGTATTTATATATCAAAATTATCATTCATATTTATAAATAAAAATCACTTGATACAAATATAATTACAAATAAATGAAACTTTTAAAAATACAAATCCAAATACAATATGTATTTGTACAAAAAATTGAATTGTATTTATTTGTATCAATAAACACAACTCATATCAATAAATACAAACAAGTATTTGTAGAAAGAAAATCAATCATTTCTTTTCAATAATTAAAAAATACAAATGATAGTTCGCATTTGCATTAGTATTTTATAGTTCGCACAACTGAAAAGAAGGAGAAAAAATGCAAAGAAAAAAAAGGAGAAAAAATACAAAAAAAAAGGAGAAAAAATGCAAAGGAAAGAAAAAGAAAAAGGAAAACAAAAGAATGAATAAGAAAAAAAGTTAAAAAAGAAAAAATAAAGAGAAAACAAAAAAATGAAAAAAAAATGAAGAAAAAAAATTAAAAAACGATAATGTAGACACGTAATTTTGTCCCTCCCAAAAGTATTTTTACCATTTTACCCTCGTCTTATTGCATGTGTCCTCACCTATGTGATTATATCCCACAAAAATACAAAAAAAACAACCCTTAACAAATTTTATCTTCTTATAATCTCATCCTAATAACCCCTTCCTATTAATTTAGGACACCTAGCTACCCCTACACCTACCTAACCTACCCCACACCCCTATACCTCGAGGCTCCCCCCACCCACCATCGGATTATTCACAACAAAAACATCACAAAAGGAGGCCACAGAGCAGAACCCATCTTCTTCTCTACAATTCCATAGACCAAATACATCACTCACAAAAACAAAACAGAGAGAGATCACCATTACACAACCTCCATTTTTCATTCAAGACACTCACTGGTAGAGGGCTCTCAATTTTCATGGAAGGGATACTCACTATCAACACACAGTGAGGAGAGTATACACAGAACATTACAGAAGAGAGGAAACCAAGAGTGATCGGGGAGAGAGGTAGAAATAAGAAGGGAGATTGAGAGAAAAACAACGAGAGAGAGAAGAGATTGAGAGAGAGAGAGAAGAGTACTGTTTCGGCGAGTGGTGTCTTACTGAAAAACTCAGCTAAACTCACCGGAAAATGCCCTCTCCATTGAAACGGCACCAATTTTATTCGTTCCCAGCTCCGGCGAAACAGCAACAGTTCACCGATCGCCTGAAATGGCCTCTTCTCCCGAAAAGAGGTCACCCACCTCAACTTTCGGCCCAACCTCACCGAAAACTATAAGTCGGGGGTCGAACCCACAAAACTCGAGCTGTTTCAGATTATTCCTACCAAATTCCATCCGATAACGATTAAAAATCAAAACGGGTCAGTTGGTTCATTCGGGTTAATTCGTATTTTTTTGGGTATGTTCGTTTCTTTGGGTTTGATCGAGTTGTCGGGTCCATGTTGAGTTCGTTGAATTGAGGTTTTGGTTTGTGAGCTTTGAATCCATCGCTGAGTATTCAGAATAAAATTGAGGTCTATTTCTCATCCTATTTGTCGATTAATCTTCATTGTTTGATACTTTATGTGGTGAATTGATAATGTGTGGATCTTGCTTTGTTTGATTTGGTGTTGTTCGGATCATGAATGTTGATTAGTTGGTCACCTAAATTGGTTAATAGGTTGATAATGACTTGAATTTATTTGAGGTAAATGAAATTGGGACGGGAGTTGAAAGTTGATAAAGTGCATATTGTCGTTTTGATTCATTAATGTTAATTGAACTTGAAGTATCATGATAGGTCGATTGGTTTAGGCAAACATAGGTTGGGTAGGCAAAGTTTATGATTTGTGGCTTGGGTTGGATGTTGAAAATTCTGTGGAATGTTTGAAATTTTGTTAAATAGTTTGATTTTCTCACACAAAAAATGTATTCATTTGGACGGGGAATGCTTCGAGGAATTTTTATTGATTTATCTAGAGAATGCCCCGGAGTATTTTGTACTCGGAGGACGTTCGTGATGAAGACCCGAGGCGGCGGGTGGAGCTTAGTTTAGGATTAGTTTAGAATAGAATAAGTTTACATTTTCACATTTCTCATTATTCGAGACTGTATAATTAGACTCAATACTAGATTATGAATTTGTTATGTTTCGTGTGTTTGATTGGTTGTTTTATGTGTTTTGTGTGGTTTATACATTTTTAATGTTAAATTAGCCGATATGCTCACCAAGCGATTGTGGTCAAACCACGGGATCGAGGGGTGCCTAACACCTTCCCCTCGGTCAACAGAATTTCTTAGCCGGAATCTCTGTTCGCAAACCAGTTTAAAGAGTCAAATGGTTTTGAAAAGAATTTTCCAATGGTGACTTGGCATACCGGATTATGCCAAGTGGCGACTCTGAATAAAAAATGTAAATAGTCCTTTTTTGAAACAAATTTTTAATCTTTATTTTGTCACTTTAAATAAATTCGAACTTAAAATGATAATCTTCTTTTGGAGTTAAAAAAGGGTGTGACAGCTCTGGCGACTCTGCTGGGGATTATTCAGAATTCAAACTTATTTTTGGAGTTGTATCGGCTTAGTTTTGCATTACAAGTGTATAAGCATTTTATTTGTGTTGTTTTGTGTTGTTGTTTATCATTGTTGAGTGCCTACGTGCTCTTTATGTACAGTTTTTATTTTATGTGTTACCGTTTTATATCTGGAATCATGTGCATAACCCGAGTTATTCTTTCTGCAAAAAGTCCATAGTACACGTGTGTACACGACTTCTAGTTGAGTCACCCTTATTTTAGAAGGGGGAGCCGTTGGGTTGTATGGAGTAGGTAGAAAGCTGTCGCCGCCACTATCGATCATACGCTCCCTCGAACAGCCTTGTTAGTGAACTCCAATATAGGTCAGCCTTTAGGTTATACTTATGTGCATCATATTGCGACCTAGCAGGGCCCACTTAGTTCTTTGTAAGAGACTTACCTCCAAAGCTTCCATATGTGCTAAATGTTGCATCTTTGAAGGTAACGTGGTCACTTGATGGACTGATTTAGAGAAAACATATGTTAGAAATAAGGTGTGTAGGCAAGGAAAAAAATCAGAAAAAAAAGAGAAAAGGTGAATCGAAAAAAAGAGTTTCGTAGTTTTTTTAGAGTTTTTTATGGCTTTTGTTCTTCACAATCTAAAAACTCAAAAAAGATTTTTACCTTTTGCACACATTTCTCAAAAACAAAAACATCAAAAAGATTTTTCCTTTGTCTCGTTTAGCATGCGTTCACAATTCGAAAACTTCAAAAAGATTTTTTTCATTCATAGGAGTTTTTATAAAGAAGAATAGAAAGAGGAGGAGTAACGAGGGTAGACCTAGAATTAAGTGGGGCAGTTTGACGCCAGTGAATGCGTGGGAGATAAGGGAGAAGTTAGCGGGAATGGGGGTGTGGGAGTGTAGGCGGGACGTGGATAGTATGTGGGATAGGGCGGCTAGGTGCATCAGGGAGAAGGCAAGTGAGGTGTTGGGTGTTTCTAGGGGCCAGGCCGGGCACTATCAGGGGGATTGGTGGTGGAATGAAGAGGTGGATAAGAAAGTGAGGACCAAGAAAGAGGCGTATGCTAAGTTGGTTGAGAGCAGGGGCGGAGAAGAGAAGCGGGTAAACAGGAAAGAGTACAAGCTAGCTCGAAAGGAGGCTAAGTCAGCAGTCATGGCAGCTAAGACGGCCGCTTTTGAGAGCCTGTATGCAGGGTTATAGGGGAAAGGAGGAGAGAAAAAGTTGTTTAGACTCGCTAAGGCTAGGAATAGGAAGGGACGTGACCTCGATCAGGTGAGGTGCATTAAGGGGGAGGACGATAGAGTGTTGATGGAGGACAACCACATTAAGAATAGATGGAAGTCGTACTTTCATAGGCTCTTGAATGACGAAGGGGATAGAGCTATTGTGTTAGGGGAACTGGAGCACTCAGAGGAGTGTCAGGATTTTAGTTATTGTAGATGTTTTAGGGTAGAAAAGGTTAGAGAGGCTGTTCGCAGGATGTGGAGGGGTAGGGCGTCGGGGCCGGATGAGATACCAGTGGAGTTTTGGAAGTACGTTGGAGAGGCTGGGGTAAGGTGGTTGACTGGTTTGTTTAACGAAATATTCAAGACGGCAAAGATGCCCGAGGCATGGAGGTGGAGTACCATGATCCCTCTCTATAAAAATAAGGGTGACATCCAGAGTTGCAATAACTATAGGGGGATTAAGTTATTGAGTCACTCTATGAAGATTTGGGAGAGAGTGGTCGAGGGGAGGCTGAGACGGATAGTGTCTATTTCGGAAAACTAGTTTGGATTTATGCCTGGGCGCTCGACGACGGAGGCAATTCACCTAGTACGGAGGCTGGTGGAACAGTATAGGGAAAGGAAGAAGGATCTGCACATGGTGTTTATCGACCTAGAGAAGGCTTACGACAAAGTTCCCAGGGAGGTGCTTTGGAGATTCTTGGAGGTGAGTCGAGTCCCGATGGCTTATATCAGAGCAATTAAAGATATGTATGATGGAGAGAAAACTCAGGTGAGGACGGCGGGAGGAGACTCAGAGCATTTCACTGTCTTGACAGGATTACATCAGGGATCTACTCTTAGTCCTTTTTTGTTTGATTTGGTGATGGATGTGTTGACGTGGCGTATTCAAGGGGAGGTGCCTTGGTGTATGCTTTTTGCAGACGATGTAGTTCTGATTGACGAGACCCGAAGGGGTATGAATGATAAATTAGAGGTGTGGAGACAAACTCTTGAGTCTAAAGGGTTCAGGTTGAGCAGAAGCAAGACAGAGTATTTGGAATACAAGTTTGATGACGTGAGGCTGGAGGATGAGGTGGTAGTGAAGCTGGAATCGCAGGAGGTATGTAAGAGGGATAGTTTCAAGTATCTTGGGTCCGTGATACAGGGTAACGGTGAGATTGACGAGGATGTCTCGCACCGTATTGGGGCGGGATGGTTGAAGTGGAAGCTCGCGTCGGGGGTGTTGTGTGATAAGAAGGTGCCGCCCAAGCTTAAAGGCAAATTATACAGGATGGTAGTCCATCCGGCCATGTTGTATGGAGCGGAGTGTTGGTCAGTTAAGAACTCCCACATCCAAAAAATGAAGGTGGCGAAAATGCGGATGTTGCGCTGGATGTGTGGGATGACTAGAGGGGATAGAGTTGGGTATGAGACTATCAGGGAGAAGGTTGGTGTGGCTCCAGTGGAGTGCAAGATGCGGGAAGTCCGATTGAGTTGGTTCGGACACGTGAAAAGGAGGGGCATGGATGCCCCAGTTCCTAGGTGTGAGAGGATAGCGTTGGATGGTTTTAGGCGGGGTAGGGGTAGGCCAAAGAAGTACTGGGGTGAGGTGATTAGGCGTGACATGGAGCAGTTACAGCTCACCGAGGACATGACCCTAGATAGGAAGGTCTGGAGGGCGCGAATTAGGGCAGAAGACTAGGGCCAATTTGGGTCGCTAGGGTAGGGAATTACTTGGTGGGGGTATTATTCTTGTTATTCTTCCTATTCTTATTTTTATTCCTATTCCTATTCTTATTCTTGTTATGATTCGGTGTTCCATGTTTTGTTACGAATCTGGGTGCTTTCCGCTGTTTTCTACTACTTATGAGTGCCGTATTTACGTTATGAAATCCTGTTCTGTGCGTTACTTTATATTTGTGTGGTGTCTCGTGTCTTGAGCCGGGGGTCTATCGGAAACAACCTTTCTACTTCTTCAGAGGTAGAGGTATGGACTGCGTACATCTTACCCCCCAGACCCACTAGGTGGGAATACACTGGGTTTGTTGTTGTTGTTGTTGTTGTTGAGGAGTTTTTATAAAAGAAAAATGCAAAAAAAAAAAATTGTAGGAGTTTTGTGCATTTCACAAAAATATAAAAAAAAAAAAAAATTCTTTTATAGTTGTTGGTGTCATTTTTATGTGAAGCGTTAAATTGAAAACTCAAAAAAATTTTATTAACGTTTTGCATAGTTAAATAAGATTGTAAATTATCTTATTAATAATAAAATAAAATTTCTGAATATTAAAAGACGTAGTACTAATATTTTATTTTCGATATCCTAAAATTGAAATTGTACCATTGTACATTGTTAAAGCGTTTTAGTTATGGATATGATTAGTCCCTTGTCGGCAGAATAATCTATTATTGTCCATCAACTAGAATACTTGATACAACATCATGGATATTAAAATTATTGCTAGATGACAGAATTTCTAAAACAAGCTAAGCAAGTCGTAGTCTTAATTATTAGGAGAAAGAAGATTGTTTGCAAGGTAACATACAAATCTCTCAATAGAGGCTAAGTTGTTGCCTTTTTGATTCATCTCTTTAATTGGTTCAGTTTCAATCACCATTACATCATTTCATTTTTCATGTTTGTAAAATTATTCATTTTTAAATATGCTCTTTAACTATGGGATTATGTCCATCGCTAATATTTAACACAAATATATCTTTATAATGAAATTATTCATTTTTGTTATGGCGGCTATTAGAAAAGAAATAGTGGCTGCCTATGTGTTTTCATTTTATATGCAACATGGCCCACCTCTTGAATCAAAATCTTTCACCTCTTGAATTAAATAGAATCAAGTTTGACTATAAATAGTCTTTCATTTATGTAGAAAGCAAATAAGAAATATTAATATAAGATTCTCTCTACTTTTCATTTCCTCCTTTTATATAATTTTATAACACGAGTACGAATCTCTCAAAGCCCCTTCAAAGGTATTTAAAGGTTAGTATTTAATTTATTAAATAATTTCTAATATTTTCAGACGTAATTTTAGTGCCCTAGATATATCTGGCAAAATTTATATGTCCTGGGCACTAGATGCAGAAATGCATTTAAATACAATGGGTTTGAAAGGCACCATTAAAAATAACAATAAGACATCAGATCAAGATAAGGTCAACGCCATGATATTTCTTCGTCATCATCTTGACGAAGGTTTAAAAATGGAATACCTCACGATCAAAGATCCCCGTGTATTGTGGAACAATTTAAAAGAAAGATAAGGCCACCTGAAGATGGTCATTCTTCCATAAGCTCGTAATGAATGGACCTATTTGAGACTTCAGTACTTTAAAAATGTAAATGAATATAATTCTGCGATATTTAGAATTAGATCGTAGTTTGACTTATGCGGGGAAAAGATCATAAATCATGACATGCTAAAAAAAATATTTTCTACTTTTCCTGCCTCGAGTATGCTCCTGCAGCTGCAGTACCGAGAGATGGGATTTAAAAAAATTTCTGAATTAATTGCTCATCTTCTTGTTGTTGAACAACATAATGAGCTTTTAATAAAAAATAATGAAAGTCGACCTCCTGTACTGCTCCATTTCCAGAAGTAAGGGTGTTAATTGGGCTGGGCTGGGTCAATCCGAAATTGGCCCGTTAAAATTATCCAGGTTATGGGCCGGGCCGTGTTCAGGCTAGAGTTAAGTGGGCCGGGTCGGGATCAACAGTAAACATTTCAAAAACAACCCTAACCCGGCCCACTTAACCCCAACCCGGTCAAACCCACCTAAACCCGGTTAAAAATTCGGCCATATAAGGTCAAAAATAAGAATAAAAACTATTTTCAATATACACTATACATACCCAACTATAAACATTTCAAATACGTTAAACAATATATATATACACTATATATATAGTATATACTACATTAGAATTTAAAAAATGTATATTTCTACTTTAAAGTTTAAATAAAATATACTACAATATATATATATATATATATAATTATATACTAATTTATAAAACATATACACATGTACACGTTGAATATACACGTCTATAGAAGTTATATACACACATATACTCACCATTCAATGTATATGTACTACTTTAAATAAAATATACTACAATATATATACATTACAACATATACACATGTATACATTAAATTTACACATCTATAGAAGATATATACACACATGTATGCACCATTCAATATATATGTACTACTTTAAATAAAATATACTACAATATATAACTATATATATAGTTATATAGTTATATACTAATTTATAAAACATATACACATATATACGTTAAATATACATGTCTATAGAAGATATATACACACATATACGCACCATTCAACATATATGTACTATTTTAAATAAAATATACTACAATATATATATAGTTATATATATATATATATAGTTATATACTAATTTATAAAATATATACACATGTATACATTAAATATACACGTCTATAGAAGATATATACACACATATACACACCATTCAATGTATATGTACTACTTTAAATAAAATATACTAAAATATATATACATTACAATATATGTATATATATATATATAGTTATATAGTTATATAGTAATTTATAAAACATATTCACATGTATACGCTAAATATACACGTCTATAGAAGATATATACACACATATACACACCATTCAATATAGATATACTACTTTAAATAAAACATATACTACAATATATATATATATATATATATATATATGTATATGTATATATATATACACACACACACTACAATATATATACAATTTATAAAACACATACACATGTATACATTAAATATACACATCTATAGAAGATATATACACAAATATACAAACCATATGCTACTTAATATAATAAATTAATAATACTTGGCAATAAATTAATAATATATTAGAATTAAGTTTTTAATTTAAAGCAGAAATTCAATTTAAATCATTAAATGAAAAAAATTACAATGTAAGGACTAAGGAGCGAATGAATGTTGGATTTTATTGATTGCGAAATGATCCAAAATTTATAATTTACGTGAATGAAAAATATACAAATTATGCATAGTTTTTCCAACTCATTCATGTTAATATTAACGGAAACTTGCATTGGATAGTCAAAGTCAACAGGGGCAAAACCATGCATTGGACTTGATTCTGCTGAGTTCTCCCGTAAAGACATAATTTCCTCAAGTTTCAGCTCATCGTTCGGCTACAGTTTCATTCTTTGGTTTCTACTTTCCGCTATAATACAATCTCTGAGGCAAACTAGAACATTCATTGCATTGCTTCCCAATGAGTGTCGGCTGTCTCCAAGCTGTTGTCGTCCCTGACTAAAGGTGCTCTCTGATGCAATGGTTGACATTGGAACATTCAAGAAATCTCTAGCTAATCTTGAAAGCACAGGATATTGTGTTTCATTACTCCTCCACCAATCCAACGTGTTGATCCGTCGCCTGGGATCCTCTGACGACGATCGAAGATAATATTTTAGCTTTTTCCGATAAGTTGATGTGTAAGCTCTGTCATCAACGTTGTTCCAACAAGGTAAATCATAAAAGGAATCAGGAAAACTACTATGTGCCGATATTTTAGAAAATGATGGCTCCTCGGGAGGATGAGGAGCGACATTTGGAGTGATATTTGTAGGTATGGCTAAATCAAATAAATCAGCATAGTGATTATATAATTTTTCTATGTATTCATTCACATCACCCATAGCCTTCCACAAATCAGGTTGTACTCGTTCAGAATCATTGTTAGTATTTATTTCTAAGTTAGCATAAATAATTATACTAAAGTGGCACATAGTATTATATTTCATGCACGGATTTAGCATAGCACCAACCAAGTAAATAGGGGGGATCAGGAAAAAATATTTTTTAAATTTAGTAAACATGGCACCAACAACTTCTTTATAACATTCTTAATTTTTATATTCTTTGAGCAAACCAGAAATATCGGCTATATATGCCAAAATATTATAAACAGTAGGATAATAAGCACCGAAAAATTCACCGTAGCTACATAAATTTTTTCTAAAAACTTAACAAGATCATTAATTACAACCCAATCAGAATCATGTAGCATGCAATCAGCAGAATCAGCAAATGAACCGCAATGTTGGTTAAAAGATTGTGTAATAGGAACTCTATATTTATAACAAGTTTTGAAAAAATCATACGTAGAATTCCATCTAATATCAATTTCCTCAGGCATCAAAATCGGTGCAAGTCTTTTTTCTTGACATTTAACTTTAAATTCTCTAATTATTTTTCTTTGATTATTTCCTTGAATAAAACCAACAGCAAAATGGATTTTTTCAATATAAAGGTCAAAAACCTCAAGACCATCTTTTACAATTAAATTATATATATGGCATGCACACTTAATATGAAAAATTTCAGGCAATGACGGAGATTGCTTAGATTTTAAATTTTTTTATAGCAGGCTTGCTATTAGAAGCATTATCAAAAACAATACATACGATTTTATTTTCGATACCATAAAATATGACAACTTTAACAATAGAATCAGCAATAAAATCTCCAGTATGTTTACGATCTTCATCATATAAAAAAGCAAGAATACGTTTTTGCATCACAAAATTACTATCCATCCAGTGACAAGTAACAATTAAATAATCATTTTTATTTAAAGCACCACCAAGATCAGAAGTTAGGAACAATCTACATTGAATATTTTTTAACAATGTTGATAAATAAAAATAATATTCTGAATGAAGTCTAAAAATATCAAATCGACAAGTACTTCTAGGAACACCATTAAACATAAGATTATAAATTGCTTGAATATAATGAATAAAGACATCAGAAGAAGGAAACTAAAAGAAAAACAACCCACAACTACCATTTTAGCTATTTCTTCCTGGTCCCTCAATTTATTATACTTCTTCGTTACCTGACCAGTTGTTGGGTCCATTCTAGTTTGCATTGGCCCACCAACATCCTCACCACCTCGTACAATATTTAACTCTCTATCGTGAGCATCACCTATATGTCTCATTAACATACCCGTACCTCCTTGCTTGCCTCCGCTTTTATGCTTATATATTTGTTGACAAATATTGCATTGCACCTCAGTATTTGATATACGTTCAAAAAATTGTCATGCAATACTAGTTGTTTTACGAGCTCTTAGGGCACGGGGAGGACGGGAAGAAAGATTAACCGATTCATATCTAACGTTAGCATTTCCTACTGTGGGTGTTTCACCAATATTTTCATCATCTTCGTCTAAATTAACCGCTTCTACTTCATTTTCTTCTTCTATACCATAATTTTCTTGAGCTTCTACATAATCCATATTGTGAGCACCTACACCTAAAGGTACACCTACTTCTTAATCAAAATGTTGACTAAGCGGTGTCGGAGACACACGGGTATATCTACTACTTGAACTACCTCTACCGCTAGTAATTCGCTTTTTACTACCACTACCGCTTCCGGGACAAAAAATTTTAATACCTTTAGTAGCGAGGTTTCTTAATTTATCCATAATATAAATTAAACTAAAAGAATTCAAAATACACAAATATAATAAAATTAAATATTCAACAATTAATACACCAAATAAAAATTAAACGTAAGAGATGGAACGACAATACCAAATTTTGGAAGTATCCGGAGGTTGCGACTTTAGAAACTTCCACTCGTACTTTGTAATTGCAAAATTAAAAAATTAAAGTGAGCACTTTAGGAAATTAAATTTATAGAATATTTGAGAATTGAGAATTGAGAGAGAATGAGATTTAAGAGAATTAAAAATTGTGTAAAAATTAATTTGAAGGTGTAGGGTATTTATAGAATTTTTTTTGGGATTAAAAAATAATTTAAAAGTAATTCTTTTAATTAATGGGCCCAAACTAGCCGTTTGGACCCAAAAACGGCTAGTTTGGCCCAAAATCTAAAAAAAAATTAAAATCGGGCTGAGCCAAGCCGGTTAACCGACGGGACCTGATTGGGTTGGGTCCGAGCCGGGTTAACCAGGCCCAAAACAAAAAAAAATTGGCCTGGTACCCGGTACCCTAAAGCCATTGGACTTACCGAGCCAGGTCAAACCAGGCTGGTTTCACTAAAAGGGCCGGTTCGGACCGGGTTGACCCGATTTCTTCTATCATATAAGCATCATCGTAGACTCCATATCCTTCGTGTCTCTCTGTATCATGTTCTTTTTCTTGGAGGTATCGGTTTTGGGAAAGGGAAGTTTCGGTTGAGAGGCTCGATTTGGTAACGTGGAGCTTCGATTGCGGAGCTTGGATGAGAGGAAATTGGCTTCCAAGTCCTCCTTGTTGGAATTGATCAACTTGTGGGGGAAGTGGTCTATCTTGTTCTCAGTTTTGAGGATAATTTGGAGCTTGGCTTGTGGCATTATGTTGTGGTCTTGGAGGATTGGTCATTGGAAGTAAAGTTTCGGGAGTAAAAGCACGGGAGTTCCTTTGACTCTCCATTTGATCCAACCTCTCACTCATAGTTACCACATCCAAGTCAATTGTTTTAAGACCCGAATTTGCCCTAGAAAGGTCTTAGGAAAATCATCAAAGAGGGCTAATATGGTTTCCATTATGCCCAAGAAGTTACCTACAAAACAACAAACAAATTGGATGTACAAGAATAGTCCTCACACTCCTTCTCTATTGTTTTGTCTCTCGAATATTTTTTTTACTTTGGTCTCACAAGTGTCGTAACCTTGCTTGTACTTCGTGAGGCATTGAGAGGTGGACCAAGTATTACAATGACTCAAAATAATAAAACACACAAAGGAATGTATACACGAAGGACGATTTCAAAACTAACTTACAATCTAGTACTAGCTTGTAAGTTAGTAAAGGAATCAACAAATGAAACTAATGAAACAACACAATGAAACTAAAAGATCAAAATTTGAGCCAAAATTATTGCTTGAACAGTGTATATGGTGATGTGGCAGTCCACTGGTCCTTCGGTTCTTGACAAATTTTAATTTCACAATTTGGACTTTGGTGGAAATTGTTCAATGGGGGGAAATACAAACTAGTCTTTGGAGCTCCTTTTTCAATTCAAATTTCAAGACTTAAAAGTCTTTGACTAGACTTGTACTTCTCCTTAAAACATGGACTCTTGTTTTATGGAAAAAGGTTGAGATGTGATGTAAAGTCTTTTTGGTGGTTGGGGGTCTTTCAAGATTCAACAAATACTACACCTTGTCTTTCACCTTTTTAAGATCTAAGTTCACTTTAATATTAACAAGGTGATGAAGTGTAACACCCCGTAAAAGTCGTGCATGGATTAGCCTTTAATAGAGTGCTCTTAGACTTAAAAACTTGAAAAAATTTTCCAAGTGTAACTTCGAGTCATTTTAGCTGGCAACCTTTGGGATACAACTTCTCGACCTTTCCGACCTTCATTTTTAGATTTTCAAGTTGCGTTACGATCGGGCAATCTCATAGTACATCTCGGATAAGTTTTGGAATTTTTCGGAATGCATAAGGCTGCGTTTGGATTTCAAAACAGTAGCAAAACGCAAAGCATGTTGCCCAGTTTTTTTTCCAGCATTTCAGGGTCAACTTCAAACGATCATAACTCCCTGTATATAATGAACTGTGTGAGCTATAATATATCAAACGAAAGATATTTGAGTCTTCTTTCCAATGAAACTTGTTTCATCCAAATTCAACATCTAAGTAAGGATTTATATCCGTTTTACTTCAGCCTGTCAGTTTGTCAACTGAGGGATAGTTTCGACTTTTCTTGTTTTCTTAGGGGCATTTTAGTCATTTCACCTCACCCCTAATTCGTCTATAACATCTGATTCAGCTCCAAATTCAGCAAAATATACCCCTTTTCTCTATTTTTCTCTCAAGAATACCCTTTAGGGTTTCAAACAAAATCCCAAATAACTCAAGATTCAACCGTAGAAAATTCAAATTGGTTCCGTAGTTGTCTTCACCATCTCGAAAGCTTCGAGAAGCACCCCATGGTTATGTAAGGAGGATTCTAAATACAAGAGTCCATTGTTAAGGTATGAATATTGTTTATTCTTGATTCTTATCCATGAATAAGTATTGATAAAGAATTATGAGTATTGTCTTGATGTTGGAAGATAACTAGAAACATAGTTATGAATTGTTGTGTGTAAATTGTTAGTAGTAAGTTATGGAAGTTGCTGTATTGGATTATGAAGAATGAATTGTGGTGATATATCATTATATTAGTGGTTATGTATGCCTAGTGATCATGTTGGTATTGGATGGTGATTAAGAAGGGAAATAAAGGCTAAGAGTGATGTTGAGGGATATTTCATGAAAATGCATGATATGTGAATGTAATAAGAGTATAAGAGGATGTATGTAGTACTCTTATTGATGAGCTAAGGGATTACTTCCTAGACATTAATTGGTGAAGTTAATACCTAAATGGTAAGGTTTGGTTGCTAATACTAGTTTGCCACAAATGACTTATTGTAGATAAGTGTTCGAAGAGTACGGGAAGTCACTTGTATTGAAGTGGTTATATCAAGGTATGTAAGACATACTCTATCTACTCTTTGGCATGAATAATGACCCATGGCACTCTCAAGTAGGCTTCCAACATTGTCCTGCGACACATGACACATAATAACATCATATGATCTTCGACACTACCAATTGAACTTGTTTTCACTTTTAAGATGTCCGGCTAGTCAAAAAAAAAAATATCCATATACTATTGTTGACTCCGAAATGGTTTAATGAGGTATCCATGATTCTCTACTCCATTTTCATGATATTGATTACCTATTTACATGTTTTTCCTATTGAAGTATCATGGTTTCAAGTTCCATAAAGTGTGACCACAAAGTAACCAATCTCAAAGATTAATTGAATTAAGAAATGGAATGTCTATATTTTAAATTGATGATATGGTGTATTATATTAGTACCACTGATCAGTTGGCCATTGTATTATAAAGATTATGTATATATATGCTATTCCAGGGGTGGTCCCTGATGTATTGTATTAGTACCACTGATCAGTTGTCCATTGTATTATAAAGATTATGTATATATATGCTATTCCAGGGGTGGTCCCTGATGTATTGTATTAGTACCACTGATCAGTTGGCCATTGTATGACATATGTTATGTATTGATAAGGATTACAGGAAGTAATGGTATGAAAGTAATGTGCAGGTATCCCATCAGTTCTTTAAAGTGTGGTCTACTCATACTGTTTATTCACTGGTATCTGGGTTCTGTTGATCTTTTGTATCTCATGTTGATACTCCCTGCCTTACATACTCAGTACATATTTCCGTAGTGACGTCCCTCACGGGGGACCTGCATTCATGCCTGCAGGAACAGGTACTTCAGGTCGTACACCTCCGCAGTAAGAGCCAGGACATTCTATTGTTAGTGGTGAGCTCCAGTTGTTTCAGGGCATCCCAAGTCATCTCTATATGTACCTTTGGTATTTGTATAAAAGTCTTTTGTGGGCGGGAGTTCGTCCTGACCCCAACTCAGTTGTGTATCTATGTAGAGGCTTTTGTAGACATATTGTACAGCCATAGGAGTGTTTGGTTGATAGACGTGATGGCTCTGACGGCCAATTACTGCTCATATATATATTTATGCGTGTCTGCTGGGTTGATACAGGTACTGTTTTCTTCTATTTACAATGAAGTGCTGCCCAAATTTCTAATTTTCATAAGTAATGTAAATGTGAAAGTATAGGTTATGAACGGGTTCTCCCGGGCCTCCTCGGCTACGGGTGCCAGTCCGCTCCAATGGATTTGGGGTGTGACAGAAGTGGTATCAGAGAAGTTCGTCCTAGTGAGTCTACAAAGCCGTGTCTACGTAGAATCTCGTTTATCGGTGTGTTGTGCACCACATCTATAAACAGGAGGCTATTGGACATTTAGGGATTATTTCCACTCTCCATTTCTTAGTTCGTGCAATAGAGTCAGAATGTTCCTCTTTCATACTCTTATTCGCGCTTTGATGTCGCCCATATGAAAGTAAAAAGTCATCCCAAATTCTTTCCTTACTCTAATGTCCTCCGATATGTCTTATTATTGAGGTGATTCAAGTGTAGAAGTTTAGAATCTAATGGTATGGTCCTTTCTGATTGAACCATATAAGAGTTTAAATTGTGCAAGGACTTGAGAAGAGTCCGTTAGTGCTTCAATGTGTATTGATTCCGATGTAGACATTGATCTTGATGGAATCGTGCTTTTCAGCTTCAGGTATTAATTGCATTTAGTCCCTTTCAAATTTATGTTACAAATGTCTTGCTTAAGGGAGGATAATGTGTAGTAGAATGTTGGAACTGTATTTCCACCCGAATAGTAGTATGCGTTAAAAGTGTTGTTGTCATGACTTATTGGTAGTGAAATTAGACCAAGAAGTTGGTGATGTGAAGTCACAAAGTTAGAAGTCAGAGTGAGGGTGACTTTTGTGTAAATGAATATTTTAGTTGAATAACCGATGTTCGAGAATGATTTACCCCCCCCCCCTATGGTGATAGACTAATGTGGTAACGAGTAGCATGTGTGGATGGTATGGTAGTCCGTGGAGGAAGTGTTTGACTCCGATTTTATTTATACAGAGTAATACATGTATTCTTAGTTCATTGGATGTTGCGTATTAAATTTCTATCTCATGTAATCTTGTCATCAAGGTGTTGTTGAAAAATAAAATAAAATAAAATAAAGTCTAGTGAAGCCGCGTGGGGCTCTTTCGATTCACTAGCATAGTTGACTTGTCATTCATTTCATTTTCTTGTTCAAAATACAAAATCAAAGTTTAGTGAAGCCGTGTGAGGCCTATTTCGATTCACTAGCAACTTGTTGTCCAACTTGTTGTTCTTGTGTTGGTTTAATAGATGTATTGCTGAATTTGTTTGCATGAGATTGAGTTGGTAAAGAGGTTATTCGTCCTTGTGTGTTGTTTAGTAGATTGTAGAGAAGGAGTTGTTAGTTAGAGTGATTTGTAGGTTGCTTGAAGTGTGAAAATGGCTATATTAGCCAGTAAGTTGTAAGTATAGACTCATGGTTGTTTGTGGAATTTGAAGGCAGACTAAATGTATGCTTAAGTAAGTAAGCGTGATGTGAGAGGCCGTATAAGTAGATAAGATTGTATGGGGTTACAATATAAGATTAATGTCGATCATGTCTATTATGTGACTTTACCCCTTGACCTTCTTTTCCTTGGTAGTAGTAATGTTATAAAGGTGCTTTGATCGTGGATAGTATCTAGATAAAATCAAGTATTTGGGGTAAAATGTCCCAATTTGATGGACTAGTAAATTGTGTTGTATTCTTCATGGGTGGTATTTACTGAATAAAACAAGTATGAGTTGATGCCTATGATGCCTTACACCATGTATTTATAGTACCTAAAAGTCCCTAAGTCAACAAGGTACAAAAATGCAAGCTATACAATTATCAACTACAAGCTGAAAATCTGAAAATCCTGCACATGCTTGCTGAAATTTCTGCACATGCTTGCCAACCTTTGTGGACCTTTTAAAGTGGAAAATTTGCAGTTTGATACCAGCCCGCGTGAACTTCCTAAAGTCTAATAAATGTGCTGCCAGAATATTTTGACCATCTAGAAGGTGCTGGAACGTTGGCAGCAATGCGGGGCATTTATTGAAGCCCCGTCAAGCTCGAAAACGCGCCCGAATAGTTCTAAACATGCCCAAAACGTGAGGAGTTTAATCTGTTGTGACGTTGAGCATCAAAATGTGGTTGTAAAAATAGTGATTTAAGATTTATGATGTATGTTTTGTAAGAATTATGTATAAGGTTGGATTGTAAATCATGTTAAGCACTAGACATTAAGTTTGAACAATTGATGCCCATGAAGGTGGATGTGATGACTTCTTGGTTAATGATACTAGTTTTATAGAAGTAATCTAATAGGCTTGAGTGGTGTATGCAAGAGCCTATGTTTATTTGATTTATAGTGTTGAGCCTTTTTATATGATCTTGATTCTCATAGTATAGAGATGTAAGTTTGGACTCGCGATATTGATAGGCTATGTCGGAAGTAGTATGTTTCATTGAAGGCTTGGTGATATTCATGTTGAGTGCTAGATTCTAAGTTTGAGTTTTTGAAGGTTGAACTAATAGAAATAATAGTTAAAGCACTAGAGGGTGTGTTGTCCGACTATGGGGATACTCATGAAGAACCGAAGTTAGTAAGTGCTAGTATTATATGATGACTGCTGGGTCTATAGAATGATAAAGTGTATCTCAGAAGGTAGTATTAACAGTGTGTTTTCCACTTTCAGGTGTAGTCATTTGGGTTAAGTGCCATGATATACGTGTATAGTAGTTTTTCAGACCCCAGAGTGCAGTGAGTGTACTTCAGTTTAAAGTCTAGTAAGGGATCTCCCAAACTTAATATCAGAGCTTGAAGCTAAGGGGGAGATGTTAGAGCGAATAACGAAGTCAGGCCTTCAGATTCTAGTCGTGATGTCATGATGATATAGAACGTCAGAAAGTGAGGTTGAGACTCAACCCATTCTTGTCTCAGTATATTTTTTCCAGTTATCCCAATATCTACTCATGCCTTACGTTTCAGTCCAATGATCAAAATTGATGTTCATGCTTATGATAGAGAATCATGTACTCTTCAAGTTCTAAAATGAGAAGTTTCAGTTCAGTCAGTAGTCGGAAATCCCATTCCATAAGTTATGAACTCCAAATTGAGGTCATGTAGCTCATGACTCATGTACTCACGCTTTATAGTATGCTTGTTTTAAATAAGACCATAAGTGTGAAGTAAGATCTGGGGCCAAGTTTTTGATATATGTGAGTTTTAGTGGAAATTTGTATGTGTATGTTCTTGGGGTAGCGCGTGGGAGTTATATTAATAGTGGTTTAGAGAATATGTGAAGTGTTTCTTCATGGGTGTTTGGGTTGAAGTTCATATGAGGTTATAAAGATTGGCTTGAACGACATGTTGGGATTTTAGTAAAGGGACGCAATATGCGCTAGTGAATC
Source organism: Capsicum baccatum var. pendulum (assembly GCA_030864225.1). Taxonomy (NCBI): domain Eukaryota; kingdom Viridiplantae; phylum Streptophyta; class Magnoliopsida; order Solanales; family Solanaceae; genus Capsicum; species Capsicum baccatum. Next base: position 51,083,384 of record CM061552.1, on the reverse strand, counting down.
TATGGTAAGAGTTCAGAGTTAGTCATTAATGTGGGAAGACATGATATGCTTAGGGTGTGAACTTTAAAAGGATATGGAAGATTGAATCATATTGTTTAGACTAGTATCATGGTATGACATGTTGTATTTTTGGGACTTGGAGTTAGGCTTGATCACAGTGAAAGGATTTAAGCTACTATAGACATTGTAGAAAGAGCTATCAATGCCCATATGAGAATTATAAGTTGAATCTAATGAATGTGGTATCTAAGGGAAATAGTACAGTTAAGGGAGTATTCGAGGAGTGTGCTAATCTTGGAAGTAAGAAGTCGCATTGACTAAGGACTGACAATTCTATCATGATTTATGAGTTATATGTCTATATTCCAGGCTGCAGAGTAATGTCAATGTTGGGATCCTATAGGCGGATGTATTGTGTGACTCATGCCCAAGATCTTTTGCTGCCTAATGCTACTAGAATTTTTTTTACGAAGAGTGTTGATAAGATACTCCAGATTGGGTATAAGTTTCCTGTGTAGTTCAGTCTGTTCAGCCAGCAAATCAGTTCAATAGTCAGAAAGTCAAATTCTCATGATTTGTTTGCTTGTCTTTTCAATTAATCATGCTACCCGAATTCTCAGATATGTTACTATTCCAAGATTGAGTATACTAGTAGTTGCGAGTATAATTCAGTTCATGCGTCATGTACTAGATTCAAATTCCAGAGGTTCAGTTATGAATCAAAATCATAGGTGTCGTGTGCATTTCCTCCATTTTCCAAGTATCTTAGTGAATTGAACACTCATAGAGGGATGTAGAATCCCAAGGGGGAGATACCCCATTTGGTTGCGTGCATAGATTCTTATTACAAGCTTCGCCTCAATTGATATTGCGTATTCAGTCATACGTTCTTGTGTCAGCTCAGTCAGATATGCCTGCATTAGAAATGCACGTTCAATAGAAAAAGTTCAGCTTATCTATGTATTCAGTTCTGCGTTCATGAGATCAACTCAATAACAAATCCATACATTAGGTTTGCATGTTCATTATCAGAACTCAGCTTATGAGTGGCTCCAGTCGTGTATTCCATGCATCAGATATGCATGTCCGATATCAGAATTCAGAATATCAGTAGTTATATCCATATGGTCATGTTTCAGATCAGTGTATTCTTTATTAGAAGGCATGTCGTGCCTGCGTTATTCCATACCTTTAAGGCTTCAACATTTCCAATCCATCATTCGGGGACGAATGATCCCAAGGGGGAGATAATGTAACACCCCGTAAAAGTCGTGCATGGATTAGCCTTTAATAGAGTGCTCTTAGACTTAAAAACTTGAAAAAATTTTCCAAGTGTAACTTCGAGTCATTTTATCTGGCAACCTTCGGGATACAACTTCTCGACCTTTCCGACCTTCATTTTTAGATTTTCAAGTTGCGTTACGATCGGGCAATCTCATAGTACATCTCGGATAAGTTTTGGAATTTTTCGGAATGCATAAGGCTGCGTTTGGATTTCAAAACAGTAGCAAAACGCAAAGCATGTTGCCCAGTTTTTTTTCCAGCATTTCAGGGTCAACTTCAAACGATCATAACTCCCTGTATATAATGAACTGTGTGAGCTATAATATATCAAACGAAAGATATTTGAGTCTTCTTTCCAATGAAACTTGTTTCATCCAAATTCAACATCTAAGTAAGGATTTATATCCGTTTTACTTCAGCCTGTCAGTTTGTCAACTGAGGGATAGTTTCGACTTTTCTTGTTTTCTTAGGGGCATTTTAGTCATTTCACCTCACCCCTAATTCGTCTATAACATCTGATTCAGCTCCAAATTCAGCAAAATATACCCCTTTTCTCTATTTTTCTCTCAAGAATACCCTTTAGGGTTTCAAACAAAATCCCAAATAACTCAAGATTCAACCGTAGAAAATTCAAATTGGTTCCGTAGTTGTCTTCACCATCTCGAAAGCTTCGAGAAGCACCCCATGGTTATGTAAGGAGGATTCTAAATACAAGAGTCCATTGTTAAGGTATGAATATTGTTTATTCTTGATTCTTATCCATGAATAAGTATTGATAAAGAATTATGAGTATTGTCTTGATGTTGGAAGATAACTAGAAACATAGTTATGAATTGTTGTGTGTAAATTGTTAGTAGTAAGTTATGGAAGTTGCTGTATTGGATTATGAAGAATGAATTGTGGTGATATATCATTATATTAGTGGTTATGTATGCCTAGTGATCATGTTGGTATTGGATGGTGATTAAGAAGGGAAATAAAGGCTAAGAGTGATGTTGAGGGATATTTCATGAAAATGCATGATATGTGAATGTAATAAGAGTATAAGAGGATGTATGTAGTACTCTTATTGATGAGCTAAGGGATTACTTCCTAGACATTAATTGGTGAAGTTAATACCTAAATGGTAAGGTTTGGTTGCTAATACTAGTTTGCCACAAATGACTTATTGTAGATAAGTGTTCGAAGAGTACGGGAAGTCACTTGTATTGAAGTGGTTATATCAAGGTATGTAAGACATACTCTATCTACTCTTTGGCATGAATAATGACCCATGGCACTCTCAAGTAGGCTTCCAACATTGTCCTGCGACACATGACACATAATAACATCATATGATCTTCGACACTACCAATTGAACTTGTTTTCACTTTTAAGATGTCCGGCTAGTCAAAAAAAAAAATATCCATATACTATTGTTGACTCCGAAATGGTTTAATGAGGTATCCATGATTCTCTACTCCATTTTCATGATATTGATTACCTATTTACATGTTTTTCCTATTGAAGTATCATGGTTTCAAGTTTCATAAAGTGTGACCACAAAGTAACCAATCTCAAAGATTAATTGAATTAAGAAATGGAATGTCTATATTTTAAATTGATGATATGGTGTATTATATTAGTACCACTGATCAGTTGGCCATTGTATTATAAAGATTATGTATATATATGCTATTCCAGGGGTGGTCCCTGATGTATTGTATTAGTACCACTGATCAGTTGTCCATTGTATTATAAAGATTATGTATATATATGCTATTCCAGGGGTGGTCCCTGATGTATTGTATTAGTACCACTGATCAGTTGGCCATTGTATGACATATGTTATGTATTGATAAGGATTACGGGAAGTAATGGTATGAAAGTAATGTGCAGGTATCCCATCAGTTCTTTAAAGTGTGGTATACTCATACTGTTTATTCACTGGTATCTGGGTTCTGTTGATCTTTTGTATCTCATGTTGATACTCCCTGCCTTACATACTCAGTACATATTTCCGTACTGACGTCCCTCACGGGGGACCTGCATTCATGCCTGCAGGAACAGGTACTTCAGGTCGTACACCTCCGCAGTAAGAGCCAGGACATTCTATTGTTAGTGGTGAGCTCCAGTTGTTTCGGGGCATCCCAAGTCATCTCTATATGTACCTTTGGTATTTGTATAAAAGTCTTTTGTGGGCGGGAGTTCGTCCTGACCCCAACTCAGTTGTGTATCTATGTAGAGGCTTTTGTAGACATATTGTACAGCCATAGGAGTGTTTGGTTGATAGACGTGATGGCTCTGACGGCCAATTACTGCTCATATATATATTTATGCGTGTCTGCTGGGTTGATACAGGTACTGTTTTCTTCTATTTACAATGAAGTGCTGCCCAAATTTCTAATTTTCATAAGTAATGTAAATGTGAAAGTATAGGTTATGAACGGGTTCTCCCGGGCCTCCTCGGCTACGGGTGCCAGTCCGCTCCAATGGATTTGGGGTGTGACATGAAGATGGTGAATAACTTCAAGAAAAAAACCACCACAACAAGAAAAACTAACAACAATCTCCCAAGAACAACAAGTCCACCACAACAAGGTCAACAATCTCACGGCCAAGACCACAAGGATAGCAACAACAATCGGCTAAGTCCCCTTTGTGTTGTGTTTTCGGTTTTACAAAAGGTGAAGGTTGTGATGAAAAAAAAAAAAGAACACAAAAACAATATTCCTAGATCTACAACAACACCACAACACAAGGCCTTCAACTCGGTCAAGGATAGAACAACAAAAACATCCAATCGGCCACACTTTGTTCACAACAACAATATTAACAATTTAAGCTCAAGTTTGAATCAACTCAAAGTGTTAATGTGGAACAAAACTTACACTACAAACACACAAGAAAAGTAAAATACTCCTACACCTAGAATCAATAACAAATATCATCCAAGAATGTCCAAGAACACAATTTCGGCCAAGACAACAACAATGGACTGATTGCAATTTTTCTGAAATTTTCAGCTTTTCAATAATTTTTTTTTTGATTTTCTAACAAGAAAGCCTAAGATTGATCTTGTAGGAACAAGATCAATCCATGCTTTGATATCAAATGATACGGTAAAAACTTAAAAGACACGAAATTGGCTCAAAACATTCCAAACACACTCCAAAAACAGTCCACTAATTCAAAGAACCGAGGACACTTATGGAGACCACTATCGGATTCAAGAATGCAATACAAGAAGGACAATAGTACAAGGTGTTTGACACCTTTGCAGCCAACAACAAACTAAGTTAACAACACAAGATTAAACCACAATGACAACAACAACAACAACAACAACCAAAAAGGCTTCACAATATAAGATACAAAACGGATATAAGATTACAAAAGGAAAAAGATAGATAGATAGACCATATGAAGGTATAATGCTAAGAACCCAAGAATGGTAAATCTTGGACCCTTAACACTACATACAACAATAAACCTATCTCTTACAAAGACATAAGATTGGAATCCACCTCTCTAGCATCAATGTTTCCAAGCAATCAACAACAAAGGGAATCCATCCTATTGTTGTCTCCTAGTTTCGGTTTTGCCTAATCAGGAGAAGAGAGGACTTTGTGTTTTTCAAGTGTTTCTCACTTCAACATCCATAATAATCTAAGTAAATAAAACCCTACATTGTTATTTATATAACTATTATAAGATATAAGTTAAAATGATCAAAAGGGTCTTCAAAGAGTGGGTTGCCCATCAAGTGTAAGTTATGGTCTGATTTTGGTGTGTTTTGGGCCTCTTCTACATTTAAATTGCACACACCAAGTCTCGATACCGACAAGTGAGGCTTGCTCAAGTGGTTGAGCACCTCCACCTTCAACCGGTAGGTTGAGGGTTCGAGTCACGCTGGAGGGGAAGTGGGAACACTATTGATCCTCCTGGGGGGGGGGGGAAAGTCTCGATACCAATTCACACTCTTATAAGTCCATATCCGTGATTATTCTTGTATCAAATAATGCATAAATCCTTTAAGTTCGAGAGAAATAAAGGGTGAAACACCCATTAGGTTGAGAAATACGTGGGTAATTCTGAGAATTCAATAATTCTTGCATTTGAGTATATGAGTTAGAATTCGAGCATAAATTCACAACCCTAACTGTTTGAACATCTTGGTGAGTACAACTCTAGTTAATTCATTCTCATTGAAATTACAATTACATCAACTCTCACTCGCTGGATCATTGTGTGGTACAAACACAAAAGACTAAAGTTACCATATCAAAAACCCCTTTAACTTGAAACCTTCGATCAACACCCAACCCAGTTGGGTTCTATATTTGACAGCGACCACTTACGCTTTCTAACGAGAGTTGTAATTTGGGCATATCAAATTTTGGCGCCATTGCCGAGGAATACAGTTGTCAATTAAGTTTGTGTTTGTTAATTGACCTTTGATCAAGTTTCCCAAATTTTACTTTTATTTATTGTTTTTGTTTGTTACAGGCTTATTGTTGTTTATTCCATGAACCAGAAGTTCAAGAGATCCGTTATTACCCTTAAACCCTAAACCTCAACTCATTGAAAGAATGGCAAACCAATATGAATCTGATAGATTAGCCGCTTTGGCTAATGCTCAACTAAACCAACAAAATGCAGATAACCCAGGTCGGATACCCAATCCAGATGAAGAGGACCTGGGAGATAATGATTTATTGGGACTGAGAAATCGAAGACGTGTAGAGGATGTAGCTGCATCAGTGAATCAAAATATAAATAAAAACTATTCTTTCAAGGCAATACCTGATTACCAAACTGTGCAATTTGATCTTAATGATGATGAGGATGGAATGGACGGAGCTGGTGCCATGGGAGCTATTATTCCTCTACCTCTATGATTCAACTCCTTCATCTGAAGAGGTTGTTTGGTGGACTCCCGAGAGATGATCTCAACATGCATTTAGTGAACTTTATCACTTTTTGCAAATCCTTTGATAACCCGGGAGTAGGATAGAATACCATCCGCCTACATTTATTTCTGTTGTCTCTGTTTGGGGAGGCAACATTGTGGCTTAATAAGATGACGCCCAATTCTATAACCAACTGGAGGTAGTTGAAAGAGGCTTTCCTAAAAAGGTCTTTTCCACATTCCAGAAGGGTACTGCTGAGGGATGAGATTAGTAACTTTAGGCAGCTCCCAACCGAAGCTCTTCACAAGACTTGGGGAAGGTTAAAAAAGAAGTTGATACAGTGGCCGAACCATAACATGATGGATATTCATCTGATGGAGACTCCTTATCAGGATTTAAACTCTATTATGAAGCCAGTTATTGATAATGCTGCAGGGGGAGCATTTGTGGATCTCATATTTCAAGAGGCTTCAGAGATGCTTGATCGGATAACCAAACAAAGTAGAGCTTGGCATACTAGGGATTCTGTGGTATCAAGCCCTACTGTGTCTTTTAGTATGACTACAGAATAATGTAAGAAAGAGGAAGAACACAATCAATACATGGCACACTTGAAGATGCAGATGGATTTGCTAACCAAACACTTATTATCTGCAAAGAGCAAAAAAGTGAAAGTTGTTGCATCCCAAGGTAGAGAAAATTCTGATTCAGAAAAAAAGGCTAACTATTTTAATAAACAGGGGGTTTCTGAGGCTATAGCAAAGGAAATCAAGGTCGGACTTATTACGACAAGGCTGGATATAAAGATCATCAAGGAAACTGGAAGAGCAAGAATGGTAGGAGTGGGCAATATGTACCTCCCAAAAACAGAGATAATGCTGCAACCAACTCTAGCAAGATGTCCATGGAGGACATGATGGAGAAATTATTAAAGGAAGTTGAGGCTACCAACCCTGGGATGACTACCATGAAAATCAATTTGTCTTCTATGAGTTAGTTGGTAAATTCACACTCCACTTTGATCAAATAGTTGAAACAATAAATCAGCCAACTTTCTGCAGCATTGAATCAGAGAAAGAGTGAAACACTGCCAAGTGATACAATTCAGAACCCTCAAAATGATGGTTCATGCATGGCTATTACTACACGTAGGGGTGGGCATAAATACCGAAAAAACAAGAAAATCAAAAAATCAAACCAAAATTTAATTTTGGTTTCGGTTTTTCGAATTGATTTTGGTTTTCAATTTTCATAATTCGGTTTTACGGTTTGGTTTTCGGTTTTCTTACAAATATTGGTTAAACCGAAAACCAAAAAATAGAAAACCGAAATTATATAAATAATAATATAATATATATTATTAATTTATTATATATAATATATTTATTATTAATAGATATATTATATTAGTTAACCCTAAATTACAAATCCCATTACAAATTTACAATTCACATTTCACACACACCGACACACGCCGCTTTTGGCTTATCCATTACAATGATGATAGACGACCGTGCACCGGCGATCTACTCCATTTCTTTACAAAAGTACTGAGACCGGCGATCTACAAATAAAGACTCGCGAGGCTGTGATTGGTTTTTCGTATTTGTTGAGTGGCGCCGGCGATTATGTTTGAGGCGAACTAACCATGTTTTTTGTTTGTTGAGAGGCGACCGGCGACCGGCTACCACCGTGGACAGAACACTATTTCATTTATTTTTTCCATCAATTAGTTAGCCTTCAAAATATGTCTAATCCGGTATTTTTTTTGAATTTATTTTTATTTTTTGAATTTATTTTTCAAGTAGAAGCAAAGTTTCATTAAAATCTAGTTGGCAGTTGAAGTGGAGCTATTCTTTTTTCTTTTTTCTTTTATTAGATATTGATGTATTCTTTTTTAAAAGTGTGATGAACTGTATAAATAATTGAGATGACCCTGTAGTTACAATTCATTTTGCACAATTTTTGGATTCTTTAAGATTTGCTTCTGATTTAAGATTGATTTGTTGGTAATAGTACTATTACTACAATATACAATACAATTTCCTAAATGGGGTCCGGGGAGGGTGATGTTTATACAGCTTTATCCCTTATCTTATGAAGATAGAAATGTCGTTTCCGTTAGATCCACGCAGTTTAGGCTGACATGTAAACTAACATGTTAATAAATTTATAAATACTACAAGAGTTGGATCATTATTGCATTTTTATCAAGATTTGTTGTATATAGATACTACAAGAGTTGGTGGAGTCTTCACAATTATGTTTTATCTGGGTCATTAGATGTCGGATTAGCATTTATGGTGTATTGTTGTACTTGTGCTTAGGACAGAAACATGTTAGCCTTCAGTGGTGGGGAAGTCATACAGATACATGTCCTTTGGCTTCTTGTCCAACTGCGAAAGGGATTATGGTTGACTGGTGTCCTATCTTTTAAAGGGGTTTGTCGTGTCTCCAATAACAACTACAGGAACATGTGGTGATGGCCATAGTTCCCTCTACATAGTTCGTCTGGTTTTGTCTGTCCCCATTGTTACTAGTTTTATGATGACTAGAAGATTTGGGAAGAAAACCACAACTCAAGAAAATGCTCTGTAAAAATAAAACTTAGATTGTGTCCACTGTTCCGCCAACTCCTATGATAAAGGAAAACTGTGAAAATTGCTTCTAAGACAACAATCAATATTGTAAATTTATTCATACTCATAATATTTTCATCCAACTTCTAGGACAACAATTAATATTGTAAATTTCTTCATTTAATTATATTTTCATTGTTGGATAAATCTCTTTATAGATATAGAGGCTATCCACTCTATTGTACTTGCCAATTTGCCTCATTATTTATAGATATAGAGAATATCCTTTTATTTTTAGATACAATAGTCGAATCAAATCTAGCACAAACACCATCATAATAAATTCAATAACAAAAAAAAGAAACTGATCTATAGTATTTCCTTTCACTCTGTTAAGGAGTTTCTGGTTTTCTGCTGTATGTTGTTTTCATTAATCATTTTTCATCACTTTCTTTAAAGAATTTTATCAAGAACTTCCCAAGAACCAGTAAGTCCTTGATGAAAAAGGAGGTCTCCTCTGAAGCCACACTTTTCTGCCCCCAAAAAAGTGATTCATTGGACTAGTTTCTACTAAAAGTGAAAGATAGCAGCTAGCTTTTCAGCATAAGATGAGATCTGTGATACACAAGTTTGAAATCGTAATCAGGGATTTGTTAATGGTGATGACTCCTGGCCTAACTATGAGGTGGATCATTGTTTTTCTTTATTGGTCAGAATTATGTGGTGAACATTCACAATGCAGGTTTACAGTGTCCCATACTTCTGTTTTTAATAGAGTATTTTTAGACAGGATGATATTCTATGCAGTATTCCACCGTGGAGAAGTTAACAACTACTTCCAAGTGTTGTGAATGTGTAGTTTAGTTGAACTGCTATTTGAGTAGCACAAGTACTTCCTAGTGTTTTGAATGTCTACTTTAGTTGAACTGCTATTTGAGAAGTTGAGCAGCACGACGTTGCTTTCTAGTTGATGCTCGTCTAATGTTGGTTGAACCAAAAGCTTTAACTGGGGAAGAAACTTTTGGATTCTAATTGAAGGACAATTGAACTTCACATCTTGATTGTTTCTCTAGTAGTTCATGTATTGGAATATATTTTGTCTTTTTTGAGCGGTTTTTTGGCTTTAAATTATGTTGCTGCCTGGTGAATGGCGATGTCGTCTACATATTTCTTTGAGTAGACCAGCTATTTTATGGATTGGTGGATGGTGGTAGTGACTAACGAATTGTTTTATCATTAGTTATCCTGTGGTGTGTGGATGTAACTAAAAATAGATGATGATATTGTGATTTCATTTTGCATTTTATTCTAATCGAGCAATGAGATGACTAGGGTCTGCTGATTACTTATATATTAGTATCTCTTTAGTATATGGTATTGTTACTACTTAGTAGTTTGTAGTCTGTGTTGTCTTGAAATTATGGTCGATGGTTTTTCTTGTTTGCATGATAAGATCTGATCTTGAACCTTATTTGAAGATGAATGAGGTTTTAAAATTGAAAAAGAGAGGCTAACTACTTTAATATTTCAAACCGAAATAATAATCCGAAATAACTGAACCAAATTTATAAAAACTGAACTAAACTAAATTTTTTTGGTTTGGTTATGGATGTCATTTTTGTCAATCCGAAAATTGATAAACCAAACCGATATTAAACAATCAGATCGAACTGACCGAACACCCACCCTTAACTACACGGAGTGGTAAGGTCTTATCAGGCCCTTCTTTAGGCAATGTTGTAAATGATGAGGTGATCAAAATAGATGTTAAGCTTGAAAAAGGTAATCCAGTAGAGTCTGAGAAGCTGGATGGCATTGGTATCCCTTCTAATCATCAGTAGGTTGATGAGTTGGAAAAAGAGAAAGAGAAGGAAAAGAAAGTAGTGAAGAATACTCTCCCAAAACCACCACCTCCCTTTCCCCAGAGATTGAAGAAGAAGGCCAATGACACAAAATTTAGTAAATTCATGGCAATGTTAAAGCAGAAGATAGTGAATGTGCCTTTGGTAGAGGCACTTAAATAAATGCCAGGATATGCTAAATTTATGAAGGATCTGCTGACAAAGAAAAGAGAGGTGATCTACGAACCGATGAACAATCTCTATCATTGCAGTGCTATTTCTACAAGGTCCTTGGTATAGAAGAAAGCATACCTAGGAGCATTAACTATTCCTTGTACGATTGGCTCATTGGAATTTGCTAAGGCCTTATGTGATCTGGGAGTAAGCATCAATCTGATGCCATTAGCTGTTTATAAAAAGTTGGGTTTGAGAGACCCCATGCTCACTAACATGCGACTCGTGATGGCAGACAGGTTAGTAAAATGACCTGTTAGTATTTTATATGATGTGCTGGTGAAGGTATCGAGCTTCATATTTTCTGCAGATTTTGTCATTCTGAATTGTAAGGTGGACTTTGAGGTGCCCATAATCTTGGGTTGACCTTTCTTTGCAACCGAAAGTGTGCTGATATATTTTCAAGCTAATGAGCTCTTATTTAGGATGAATGTAGTTTGATGTGTGCCAATCAATGAAGCGACATAAAGAAATGAGTGTGTTATCAATTATTGATGTATATTATGAGGATAAGCAGGAGGTGCCAATTGAGGAGAAACTTATTTTTGAGCATTTAGTTGTAGTGCTGATGAATTTTAATCGTGAAGGCATTGAGGAGTACGAAGAGATTATTTGTGCTTTGACAGAAATGAGTTCATACTCTTATTCTCCTAAGAAGCTAGATCTTGATCTTTCTAATTGACCAACACCACTGGCTAAGCCATCCATCGAAGAGCCATCGGTGTTGGAATTAAAAAAACTACCAGGGCATGTAAGGTACGTATTTCTGGGCAATGGAAACACGCTACCCGTTATTATTGCAGCTGATTTGGGAGAGCAGCAGGTGGAAGCACTTATTTCGATGCTTCAGAGGTACAAAAAAGCAATAAGCTAGACTATTGCAGATATTATTGACATTCTCCCTGGCATCTGCACTCATAAGATACAACTTGAGGAAGACTATACTCCAACCATTGAACACCAACACCCTTTTAACCCACTGATGTAAGAGGTGGATAAGAAGTAAATAATTAAGTGGTTGGACCCATGAGTGGTTTATCCTATTTCTGATAGTAAATAGGTGAGCCCAGTTCAATGTGTGCCCAAGAAAGGGGGCATAACTATTGTTGCAAATGAAATGAATGAGTTAATTCCACTCAGGCAAATTACTGGGTGGAAAGTTTACATGGACTACCGCAAACTAAACCTATGGACTTTGAAAGACCACTTCCCGATGCTATTTATGGATTATATTCTTGATCGATTGGTAGGAAGGGGGTGGCATTACTTCTTGGATAGTTATTATGGATATAATCAGATATGTATTTCTCTTGAATATTAGGAGAATACAACATTTACATACCCGTATGGAACTTTCGCATTCAAACAGATGTTTTTTGGGTTATGTAATGCACCTTCCACCTTTCAATGGTGTATGATGTCTATTTTCTCAGATATGGCTGAAGACAACTTGGAGGTGTTTACGAATGATTTTTATATGGTAGGTGATTCATTTGAGTTGTGTTTGGTGAACCTGAGTATGGACTTGCAACGATGTCTGGAATTCAATTTGGTGCCTAATTAGGAGAAATACCACTTTATGGAGAAGGAGGGCATTGTTCTCGGGCATAAAATTTCAGCAAAAGGGATAGAGGTAGATCGAGCCAAGGTAGAAGTTATTGAGAAGCTACCACCTCCCATTTTAGTGTAGGGAGTGCATAGTTTCCTTGGACATGTTGGCTTTTACCGGAGGTTTATATGGGAATTCTCGAAGGTTGAAAATCCATTTTGCAAACTTTTGGAGAATGAAACTAATTTCTCATTTGATGATGACTACTTGAACACATTTGAATGCCTTAAAAAAGATGTTGGTTGAGGCCTCTATCATTATTGCACTGGACTGGTCAAAACCATTTGAGATTATGTGTGATGCAAACGGTGTTGCCCTTGGAGCTGTGTTGGGGTAAAAGAAGGGCAAACTATTTTATCCAATATATTATGCCAGCAAAGCACTGAATGGATCTCAAAAAAACTATACCATCACCGAATAAAAACTCCTTGCTATAGTTTATGCTTTTGAGAAATTCAACGTTTATCTGCTAGGGACGAAGGTGGTGGTCCACACTGACCACGCATACTTGAGGTATTTGATGGCTGAGAAGGATGCAAAACCAAGGTTGATTAGATGGGTGTTGCTACTCTAAGAATTTGATTTTAAAGTCAAAGACAGGAAGGTTTGCAAAAACTAAGTTGCGGATCATCTATCTAGGATGGAAGGTGAGCAAGAAAGTAATGATGAAATTGAGATAAATGATGCATTTCCTGATGAGGAGATCTTGGCTGCTTCTATAGAGAAAATGCCTTGGTACGCTGATTTTGAAAACTAAGTGGTGAGCGAGGTAATTCCAGAAAATCTTTCTTTCCATCAAAGAAAGAAATTCCTTCATGATGTGACACGCTACTTCTGGGATGATCAGTATCTTTTCAGCGATATGTTGACAATATTATAAGAAGATGTGTGCCAGAAGTGGATGTATTGTGTATATTGGAAGCATGTCATGCTTCCCCAGTTTGAGGTCACCATGCAGGTGATCGAACTGCTAGAAAAGTGTTGCAGAGTGACTACTATTGGCCAACGTTATTAAAAGATGCTCACAAATTTGTACTAAAGTGCGATCAATGTCAGAGGCAGGGGTCGATCTCCAAGAGGCATGAGATGTCTTTGAGTAAAATGCTTGAAGTAGAATTGTTTGACGTCTGGGGCATCGATTTCATTGGCCTTTTTGAAAGCTCGTATGGGATGAAGTACATTCTAGTTTCTATTGATAGTATCGAAATGGGTCGAAGCCATTGCCTTGTCTGATAATGAAGAAAAGAGAATTGTTGCATTTCTAAAAAAGAACATCTTCTCTCGCTTTGGAGTACCACATACTATTATAAGTGATGGAGCATCTCATTTTTGCAACAAAATATTTCGAGCTGCTTTAGCAAAATATGGGGTGAAGCAGCATAGAGTAGCAACCCTATACCACTCACAAACTAGAGGGCAAGTGGAGGTCTCGAATCAGGAAATTTAGGCCATATTAGCTAAAATGGTGAATGCTAGTAGGCAAGATTGGTCATGAAAGCTCGATGACGCCTTATGGGCGTATCGAACTATTTTCAAGACACCAATTGTCATGTTACTGTGTCATCTAGTTTATGTCAAAGCATATCATTTAACGATCGAGCTGGACCACAAGGCTTTGTGGGCACACAAAAGATTAAACCTGAATTGGAAGGACGCAGCAAAGCTAAGACTGGGGCAATTGAAGAGATGGATGAATTTCGTCTCAGGGCTTATGAAAGAGCAGACTTATACAAGGAGAAGATGAAGAAGTATCACGATCGGAGGATTGAAAAATGAGACTTCCAAAAAGGTGACTTGGTGCTTCTGTTCAACTCCAGGCTCAAATTGTTCCTAGGTAAACATAAGTCCAAGTGGTCAGCCCCGTTTAAAGTTGGTCAAGTCTACTCATCTGGAGTTGACGAACTTGAAAATGACGATGGAAGTATCTCTAAAGTCAACGGACAGTTGTTGACACCTAATTTTGACCTCCCAATATCACTTCTAGGCTGCTATTTTTATCAAAATTATTTAATTTTAATCATTAATAATTTTACATATTATTCTTATATTAAATACATACTAACATATCTCATTTGTAATTTAGAAAATTGCATAAATCATTTTTGTCTTTAGTATCATTTTTTATAATTTTTAAAACGCAAATACGATATTTTATATAAATTAAATTATTTTTTACGTAATTGTGAACTGTCACATTTTTTTTAAAATACATTATCTAGTATTGCATCATTATTATTTATTATTATTATTATTATATATTATGTATTATTATCCCTACTAAAATTTAAATAATAGCCTAAAATTGAAGTCATTTTACCTGATTTTATTTATATTATAGCCCAATTATATCTAATTTAGTATAAATTTAGCCAATTTACATTCGACTCATGTCAATTTTAGCCACAAATGTCAATTTTAACCAAAATTGAATTTTTTACCTTATTTTAATCTTAGCCGTTGATCATAATTGATCCAACGGCTGATATGGCCTCAACCTTTTTTTTATAATACCCCTAAACCCTAATTTCCTAATCATCTTCCTCCCATACCTCTCTCTCTTCTCTCTTCTTTCTGTAAACCCCTCTCCATTGATAGCCATGGCTGCCGGCCACGCCATAACCGCTACCGCCCCTCGCCTCTTCCCCTGTTCTCCCTACATGTTGATGACTCATCAGAGTTGAAGACCGACGAGTCCGAAATAGCTACCTCCCACTCCAGCGTTACCGCTGTCACCTCTTCCTCGCCGTCGGCCCTCCTTTCCTCCTTTCTCTGACATCTTCAACGGCAAAAAGGCAACACTAGCCCTCTCTGCTGCCAACTCTCCCTCCGTTCTACCCTTCTATCGATAACCAGCCCCATGCCGATAATGAACCATCCTCCAACGCTACCAGTTAACGACAATCATCTCCCAACTGCCATCGCCGACGGACGAAATCAGTCGCCAACGCCGACCAGTCCACTCTCCCTCTCCTGCTCCATTCGCCAGCCATCCATGCACCATCCTCAGATCTGTCTCACCACCGTTGCTTCTCCGTGGCACCCCAGTTTTTCTTAATTATTCGAAAATCATAAAGGAGTCGCAGAAATCATAGTATAAGGGGGTTTGTTTCTCTTTATTAACTTTTTGTCAATTCATAACTCTCATCATCTTCTATCTGTTACTTCATCCTTTGGTAAAGTTTAGTCCTTAATTTTGTGAAGTTTGATTGTTTTATGAATTCATGTTCAAGACATGCTTGTCTACATCCATACATTGATACATGTGAAAAGTCTTGTCGTCTTACTTTTAGTCAATTTAAATTATGTTTAGAATTGTGATTCATAACTTGATACGCTTCTTTCACTGTGCATGTCTGTTGACTGTTTTATGATCACCTACCAGACAAAATTACAACCTTCCTTGCTCTTGTTGATTTTGAACGATGTATTTCGTCAAATATTATAGCTTGAGGACATTTAATCAATCTATAATTGTATGACAACTTAGTTGATTTTTCTTTATCCCTTGATTAATGTGATTGTAGTATTGAAATTGATAAATTATTTTTGGCATATTCGGATGTCTAATTTGCCTTAACTTTCTGTGTGATTCAATTGTGCATAAATAATTGTATTTCTGCACTAAAACAACTGTTAGTATGTTAATGTAACACCCCTCATTTTGGGATAGAATAAAAACCGTCCTTTCTATGCATAGATGATCCAAAAGTCATAAATCCTCTGCAAATTTGGCATGTTAATCAATTATGTAGTGTGTGAACCTATATAAGAAAGAATTGAGATCATAGAGGTCCCCTAACTCAAGGATGACTTGAAAGCTTTCATATCATTCGACTTTGAGTGAGCGTAGAAACTTGGGTCAAATTTAATTGACCATAAATATTTGTGTATAATGAATTAGAGGAATTACTATATATCAAATGAAATATCTTCAAATTACCTTTCCAACGATTCCAATTTCGTCTAAATCCGATACCCGAGCGAAAGGTTATGGCCATTTTAGTGACTGAGATAGTAGCATCATACGATAAGCGTACGACGCACGCCCTATCGCACGCACCAAAATTTCAGGTTCTGTTTCCGCATTTTTAAGGGAAAAATGGGTATCTTCCATCTCTTATCTAGCTATAACATGGGATTAAACTCCCAAAACACCAAAATATGATTCTTTTCTCTCAAATTCATCAAGAACTCACCCTAGGGTTTCAAACTAAAAACCCAAATATCTCAAGATTTAACTGTGGGGTTTTCTTAATTCTTCAAGATTCAGAATCCCCATTGCGACGGCTACAATAGGCACCCTTCAATCGTACGTATAGCATCCCAAAAGCTAGAGTTCATTTAAAAGCTTCTAATTTAAGGTACGCGGGGTTTTCCTAAAATCTCATGGGTATGGAAATCTTAATTTTAAGAAAGGGTTTTTTCAAATTTATGAATATATTCATGCTTTAGAAGCATTGATGATATTGTTTTGGCCTTTAGTCTTTCCCTCAAAGTGATTTAAAATTATATATATATATTGTAAGCGTGTGTTTTAAGGTTGATGATTGAATTGAGAGCATGATTCATGAAAATTCCCTCTCTTGTGATGATTTTCATTTACTTATGATACACTATAAAATCATTTGAATGAATCTTGAAAAGCATGTTATTAAATGTCTTGAATAATGTTATATTTGGATTGTGATTTTGATTTCAAAAGAGAGAGGGTTGTTTATGTTAATGAATGTTGAACATAATCATCCAATGAGAAGGGTTGCATGGTTTATTAAAGATTACTTGACCACCACTTATTTATTAAAAGGATAGAAATGTTGCATAGTTTTGACTTATGTTTTAGGAACATGAATTCCCTTTGCTAAATTGCATGTTTGGGTGGTTTGAGCTATGTTTTAATGAAAGAACCATGAATGATGCATTATGGCTCAGAAATAGGACTTGCAAGTCTTAGTGTGATGACACCAATCCAGATAATGCCATGGTAATTCAGAACAGAATAGAATGAATGTTTGAAGTCAGATTTTTTTAGTTGTTGAAACTAGAATAATTCATGATTCAGAACAGGATAAAATTGGGCATAAAGAGAGCTTAGATGGTTCCCCGAATAAGGCATGAGTTCAGACAACTCATTGCCCAAAATCTTGATTTGCCGATCCTGGTATATTATTATACGTTGTCCTAGTGCCCTGTCGCGTACGCTCCAACCCTTGCAGCACACTTGGGTTAGGGGCTTCCCCACCGAGTCAATGGCAGATTCCATATAGGACATGGAATATCAGACTTGTAGGGGAGTGCCACCTAACTCAAAAGTAATACAAAGATCAGAATCTGCTTTTGACAGAAAGGTTTTTTATGTTTTTTTCAAGAATGCCCATGTGTTTTGAAAATTATATCTTCTCATCTTTCTTTTCTTCTTCTTTTTCCCGTCCCGCCACAACAAAGGCCAACTCATCCATTTTGCTCCCTTTTTCTCCTTCTTCATTCCTCTCCGATTCACGAAGGTCCACGTTCACTGTATCATCGTATTACAAAGAGTTGCTTATATTTAAAGCTAAAAATTCATTAACAATATCAATTATTGATTGAATAAAGTTACCTTGCTCGTGTTGTCGCTCCTCTTGTTCCTTTTTATTCAGTATTTTCTCTCTAATATAGGAAGAAATATGCAAAACTGCTTCCTCAAGTGCAGAAACATGCTTATAAAGATCCCCAGGGGATGAGGTGCCCACTGCATCTTTGGAGGTGCTCGAAGTATCATCATCACTAACGCATACTTCAACGGGGTTACCGCCCAAATCCCCATCATCATCACTGTCCTCATTTGAAATAAGTACAGTCACCCCTTCTAAATCTTTCTTTAAGCCATCGAGGAAGTTATTCTTCAACTCATCCATATATGGCGCAAAGGAAATCATGTAATGGATCTTCATCCCACGAAGAGTAAGGATGATGTACAGGTGCACGTTCTACAAAATATCAATTAACAATTACATAACATTCGATACAACAGTAGTATTATTATTGCATAATAAAAAATGAGTTCGTACCTCGGTAATTTTTCGTTTGTAGTTTAATGGGTCGCCTTCGATTATCTAGTCACTTTTTGTATTGTGCCATCTAAGGATACGGTGAATGGGAAAGGGCTCATCCGTTGATTTTCTAGCAAATTTTTTAAGATTTTTCATCTCATTCGGGATGTCCGTCACGGCCAAGGCCCTGGTTCGGGTCATAACAGTTAAACACTAGTTTAAGTGCATTATTGTGTTCCTTAGCATGTTAATACAATACTTTGTTAATTTCTTATATTTTCATTGATTTATAAGACTTAATTTGTGAGCACTATCTCTTACATAATTACCACACTTCAGACACCCTTTTAACAACTTGACAATACATTATTGCATACACGAATTACAGTTGTCTTTTGTCACCACTTGTTGAATATTTAGACACCATGCCTATAGGTTAATGAAATAATAAATATTTAATTTGACTTTGCATGTCAATCACATTAATGAACATTAATTAACTAAGAGGACTATTTGGGATTATTATTTGCTACTTGCCGTCCTACTTGTTACGCGCTTCGAGTCCTAGGCAACGTAGCTTAATTTTTCTAGACCCCAAAACCAAAACAGAAAAGTCCAATGCCTCTTGGACGATAGACGGGATGATAGAAATTACTAAAGACGTTAGTTTTCTCCTTGTCTTAGAATGCCTTTAGACTCGATATCTAGCCTAGGTGGGGTGGGACAGGTAGTTATTCGGAAATGATGATCCCAACAGATATTGACAGAAAGGCTAAATGACATTATCACTTGAGTTAGACCATTTGGTCGAATAACGACTAAACAAGTTGGGGCTGATCCGAATAAGACCAAAAACTCTTCTTTGTTTTTGGTGGTTTTCTTTATATATTCATTTATTTGGGGTAGCTAATTTATCATATGAGCAGTCCCCTTTATTATAAATTGTCTTGCCTTCTTTCTCCTCGTTTATCTTATTTACATGTTTTATTTTATCACTTAGATAATTGATAATTAGAAATGGTAAAATAACATGCATTGTTCATTGATTACTTTGTCACTTAGCCAACATTAAATTAATGATAAAACAAGAAACCTTAATTTGATCACGTAGAATCCCCACATAAAGTATGAAAGGTGCCTAACACCTTCGTTTTGAGGAAATTTGAACCCTTACCCGAACTCTGGTGAACAAAGACTAAAACAACAAAATAGGTTTGTAGTAGACTAGACCGGTGCCCTAACGAACCTTAATATGTTAGGTGTCGACTCTAACACTTTTTAACGCATCCCAAGAGTTTTTCACATCAAATTCTACTTTCCGTGAGGAAATAGGGCACGACACCAAAGAGTCAAACTTTATATCGGACCAAGGGACTCAATGAAAAGTATTGCTACCATCTATCTTGATGAAGCCTGAGTAATTGAGATAACTGAGTCGTTCCACGATGATAAATCAGGCGCTAGTGGGAGGCAACCCACATTGTATTGTTGTATAAGATTAGTTGAAGTATTTTTGTGTTTGTTTTGTTGCTTTGTACAAACTGAAGGGTTTGTGTAAGTGTGCAGGTCTGATAGTATAGGAAAATAGAGGCTGAGAAGGTTTGGGACAATCGACGAACCGTCGATGTCTTGATGGACCATCGCGGTAATCATCGCATCAAAGTCCAAACACAAGGAATCTAGAAAGGTAGCGACGGGTTATCCAATGGATCATCACACATGAGATGGACCGTCAAGCAAATCATCAATGATTAATCATAGGTAAGTTTACTGGAAAGGAGCAATGGGTTAGCAATGGATCGTCGCACATGCGACAGACCATCGATCAAACCGTCACACGTAACCCTAATTTAGTGGGTCGGGTCAGATCAATTTAAATAGCTGAATATTTCATTCTTATCCGACCCAAACGATTTGAAATTGATAATTTGAAGCGGTTAAGTAACTCCTAAATAGTTCAATGCACCAGAGCCCTTCTCATTCTCTCTTATAACTTACCATGTTCCCTCTTCATTTTATTTAAAGGCTATTTCTCCCCTTTAATTTTTCATCACAAGTCAAAAGTTCCTTTCACTAAATCAAATATTCATTTGATTATTCTAAGTTCATTGTGCATAGGAAGAGTAGTGATTCAATACGACAATAACCAGGTATGAATTCTCCTTTCCTTTTCTTCAACATTATAAGAGATCAACTAGGTGAAAATAAACCAATGCATCAAAGTCATTTCTTTTTCTATATTGTTTGGTGATTGCATGTTAATAATTTTAGTCGAAGCCTAGCATATACTATCCTGGGGGAAGTCTGAGTAACCCATGGACCAAGAATGGTAAATTAGGGTGATCTATTATCGATCAAAATATCTTAAAAGTTACCCTTATATGCGATGCACGCAAGGTGTTCACAAAATGCCAAAATGAGGATTGAATTCAAAATTTTTAGGCGACAGTACGCTCGACGGACCGTCAGATACCCGACGATCCATCACCTGAAATCGCCGAACCTATCTCAGATACTGAATTTCTGGAATACCCCAATGGTTGGAGTTGACAAACCATCGCAAGCTCGACGGATCGTTGCCTTGAACCATCACTGGTCAAGAAAATTTCTTTTTTCTGTTTTATGTCTGTAACTGATACATGTGGTACTTTCAGGTACTATGGCTCCCAAATTACCATAACCCAGAGGCAGGGGCAGAGGTCAAAGAGCTAGGCAAGGGCCATCATAGAGTTATGATGCACCGGCCTGCAACACTAGGCAAAGTCATCAAGTGATTTTATCATCTTCCTCGTCTATAGAGGTGGTTGAAAGTAGCAGCAGCAGTAGCTCAATTTTACTTTCTTTTGAGGAGGGGGTTGACACTCCTAACCCCATTCAAGAGGAAGTTCTAGAATAGAAGGATCCAAATTTAGTCCAATGCAAAGATCCACAAGTGCGAGAAGCCATAAAATGGTAAGTGGTGGGTGATTGTGATATTTTCCACCAAAGGCTGGCACCAACGGATAGATTGTCGATCAAAAGGCAATTTTTTTAGAGTACCAAATCATAACAACAACTTTGCACGAGTATCCCGAACTCGAACACCGATTCAAGGAATATGAGTTGGCATGGATGAGTAAGCCACTTGGATCCTACCAACCTAACTAGGTTTGTGAATTTTTTGCTAACTATATGTCATTGATCAAGAAGGATTGTCCCGCAGGTGCATTAGTTGCCGACATGAACAAGCTGAAGATAGTTCCTGTCCGTGGAGTTGATATAGACATCTTAGAATGTACATTGAACAGATTCTTATTTAGGCCCGAATATTAGATACTAGGGGCAATTCCGGAGTTGGAACATCAATTATTCATACAGGTTACCCAAAGGCCATGGTTAGCCAGGATACTCACAGATGGGGGCGAGCTTGCATAGTTACACGACCCCCATGAATGAATATCGAAGAAATCCCTAAGATTCACAGCCAAGTTCTAGTGTGCGATTGTGCAACTGAGGTTGATGCCTACAGGAGGTGATGATCGACTAAAAAGTACTAGAGTTGTGATTATTACTGCTTTAATTGGGGGCTTGAAGTGGATTTTAGGCACATTATTTTTGATGAGCTATTTTTTCGTGCTCACAAGACTCAGACTACATTACCATTTCTTTAACTTATCACAGACTTATGCAAGCAGGTAAATACCCCTTTAATCAGTGGAATTGATAATGAGGTCCCATCACTGCACAAACAGGACATTAAAAAGATGAGGGATGAATCAAGATTTGATATGAGAGTCAACAGACCTCCATCCCAGCAGACTCAGTCAGCGCCAGTTCCTGATCCAACAGAGTTTCCTATAGATATGCCATTGTCCCTGAATACTATGTGCCCCCTACCACTTCTGTAGGTTCAAATTCAATGCCTATAGGTGAGACTCCAGACTCAACATCTATCCCACCCCAATATTCTGAGTACAGGCTGATCCATGAGAACCTTGCAAAGACTGTATGCACTATCAAAAAGGTCCAAAAGCGGATAGCCATTTAGGGGAAAGATTCAAAGCCCTTTGTTGAGAAAATCGTACAAGAAACATTGCGCCCTTTTAGAAATATACAACTATGAATAGACAACATGGAGGAGCAAATAAATAAGAAGTTGGATGCAATGTCCATTCCAAAATTTGCTCAAGTGATCGAAGAGGTTCGACGACTCTAGGAAGATGTAGCTAAGATCAATCAGCAGCCACAGCAGCCCATATTTGATCTAGTTCAGCGGGCAGGTAATGATGATGAAGGTCTTGTGGACTTAATAGGGCATCCAATCAAAGATAAGGGTAAAAAGGTAGCAAAAACATATAAGAAGACTGAGAAAGCTGCCAAGAAAGAAGAGAGGAAACAAAGGCTTGCAGCCATGTCACTTGAAGAATTTGAAGATTATCAGATGGATAAGGCCACTAAAAAGTTAAGAAAATCAGCAGAAAAGGTGGAAAAAAGAATGTAGGATGAAGCTGTAGGTGTTTCTACGAGCTTCGCCCCAGTAAAGGGGCATGTTTCAGAACCAGTTCGAGATGTGGTACATCCAATTCTGGAGGGAGAGATTTTGAGTGCCCCTACCTCCATAGGGGCCAACATTGCACCAGGTGAGGACGCAAGAGCCTTGTGCATTAAGGACAAATCATTATTTTTGTGGGGGTGGGATGTTCTTGTACTATGGGAGGTTGTGTTGTCGATATTATTTTCCTTCCATATGCTATCTAGGAGAATCAGCATGTCTAGGTTTTTATTAAATTATTGCATTTTCATTTCTTGACTTGGATTAACTCTAGGTTTGGATATTTCCTTCTTAAATTCTGTCCAGTTATTAATGTTACTGAATAAAATAAAAGAGCTATTTATGTTAGCGCCTTGTTGTATATATATGGATGACAAATGATTGTGGCAAAATTATATTTTTTGATTTCTGTATAATTAATTCCTCTTACCAAGTGGTAAAGTGTTGTGCAACCATGTATAACTTTGATAATGGCATTAGAAGCTGCAAAGCATAGCAATGTGATCTGGATCCCAAGAATTAGTAGGATAGAAATTAACTTAGAGCCTATGTGGGTGAGTAGTTGTGTAGTTCTGGCATATGTGTTTCACCTAGAACTTGCCCGGTTCATTGGATGTTGTTGTGTGTTTTCACCCAATAAGAGAGGATAGTAGGCCTCCTTGTCTTGTAGTCCACTTAGCCAAATGAATGACCCACCAAAAACATTGTGTTTCCTTTGTCAACCCTGTTAAGCTGTGTTAGTATTTTTCTGTCCAAATAAGTTTGATTTACTCTCTAGAAGGTGTTATCACTTAGCTTTGGCCCTGATCTACTTGGGGACATTATCCACTTTAACTTAGGCAAATTGCCTCAACTTTGCCTAAGTTGAGGGTGGCTACTGTTGGATTGTTGGCTGCCTAAGAGGTTGAGTTGGAAGTGATTTGAGGTGTAGCATCCGGCCCTGGTATAGTTAGCAATCTAAATACATATTGTGCACCTCAACTTTCTGCGTCAGCATAAGTTGAGGGTGGCTGATGTTGTTGTTCAACAACTTATTAAAAAATATTGGGTTATGACAAGGGCGCTAATGAATAATAGTGACTGTGAATGAATGAAAAGGTCTTCAATGTTGATTGTTGACACCTAATTTTTGCTCTCTGTTCCTAAAATTAACGTCATCAAGCTTCTAGATCATTAAAGGGCATAAAATATAAATTTTTCATCTTTTTTATAATTGTTGACAAATTATTGATAATCAACCTTACTTTAGGATTTTTATCAATTTGTTGTCGTATTTTTACTTTTCATAATTTATTAATAATCCTCTTTATAATAGGATTTCTATCAATTCATAATTGTTTTAACATTTTACAATTATCTGCACGCGTACATGACATGACATCACATTTTTATAATATTTTTCATATTAAATTACATTTTTTAATATTTTCAACATTCTTTACATTTTTCATAATTATAAATCAATACCTGCATTTTGTACATTTTTATGGTCCACAAATGCTAAGTCGGATCAATTATTTTTACACAGTATAATAATTCAATGTCTTGTCGCGTTCGACAACGATCACACGATAATGTCTTGTCACATTCGACAATGACTATAATATGATGTCTTGTCACATCAGACAATGACTACACATAATGTCTTGTCACATCTGACAATGACAACCCAATAACACTATCCTTTGGACAATAATTTTATCCATTGGTCAAAAAGATGAAAATCATTTGGTTAATACCCTAAGGACCAAAGGATGTGCTATTATATAAAGAGGGGTGATAACGCTCAATCTACAGATCTCGTAGGAGTGTAAAGCAGTCATTAGCAAATATAGAACCCAACCTTGGTTGGGTGTCGATCCCACAGGGAATAGCTTGGCCAACAAGTAAGCAAAATTACTAAACTTTTAGTGCGAGTCTTGTAATGAGGGGGGATTGTAATGTGTAACCAAAATAAGAGAGTAAAAACTTAAAATAGCAAAGTAAAAAGAAAGAATGTGTAGTATGTTGTAAACAATGAGAATTGAGGAGTTGGGGTTATGTCCACCTTCTGAGTTATACGTCTCTATTGACTATGAGTGTGTTGAATTCAGACATGTATGTGCTTATAGAGAATTGTATTCGATGGTAAATCCAGGTGTCTTTCGAACTATTCGAGGATTATTTCACTTTAACTCTTTCGTGATTAAAGCGTGTCTAACGGTACGAATTCTCCAAGAGGTTAATCCAGTTACGACACTAACTTTTTAATAGGGGATGGGACCCTACTACCTTGACATTATCTCTTTTCCAGACAAATAACCTTTCTTTCGAATAAGTTAAATGTTAGACTGGCGTATTCTTGCATTTGAAACCACAAAGATTTTAGATTAAGATGAAGAGAATAATGATATAAGCAGCATACGTGTCACGAACTCACAAACTCCCAGCAATAGATAGTATCTCATACGACTTCCATAACCCCAACAGAGAAGTTTAGTTACCCATGAATGCGAAGGAGATCACGATTGACATTGTTGTTATACCACAATATTGATCAATTTTGTATAGCTCAAGTGGTAGGCGTGAGGCATGAATTCCTAGGCAAAGTAACAATTCTCTTGTTGCAGAATTTAAGAATAGATGAATAGAAGAAGAAAAATAGAATTGATGGAAAGATTAGAATTGTTGGAAGAGTAGAAAAGATTAATAGTTGAGGAATGATTAGAAGTTAAGAAGATGAATAAAAATCTCTAGCATGATAGGGTATTTATAATACCCATATCCTAATCCTACTAGGCTAATGAAATATCTAACCAAATCCTACTAAGCTAATGAAATACTTAACCCAATTGTACTAGGTTAATGTAATATTCTCCTAATCCAAATAAACTAATGAAATACTCAACCCAATTGTACTAGGTTAATGTATCATTATCCAAATCCAACTAAGTTACTTCTAGTCCCCAAAGTCTTCAGAAATGTTGTTTTAGCCTGGGACAGAATTTCCATGCATCACTTTTGATCCTTTAGGCGTCCAAGCTCCCTTTCCTTCCTTCGTGAGCTTTGTTTGGCGTCAAGTTATCCATAAAATGCTGAATTCTGCATCATTTATACCTGAAACTTTGTTAATAATGTTCGTTAGCTCACTTACAGGAAAAAGGACTAAAAGTGCATGAAATATATAATTTGTTCTCAAAACATGGTACAAATATGGGCAGAATATATTGATATAGGCGCGTAATATCGCCTATCATCAGCACCCCACACTTGAATCTTTGTTTGTCCTCGAACGAAATATCATGTCCTTCTAAGCATCAACTTAAGGTTTCACAGCAACAACACAAAACATTCGTCAAGACAAGCACAACAATTATCAACAAAGAGTAGCTTTCCGATTATTAGTAGAAACAATTTAACCTTTAGCATAGACTCGTGATGGTGGTCAACTCATATTCAAAAGTTAAGGTACATAGAATCATATACAACTACCCAAAACTCATCAACTATGTGTGTCTCACAATATAGTACCCATAATCACTCACAAGTATAACATATTTTTCAAACATGGGTATCAAAATATCCTTGCTCTCACTCTCACAAAGAATTCATATGTAGCAACTGATGACCATAGGCTTGCCCTTAGTGTAATACTCCACTAAATGTCAGAATGCTAAGCTTAGGATCAATTAGGTCTTTTGATGTTTGTAATGTAGGCTAAGGGACGGGTAGGATCAGCTATTTTGGCCAGAAATAGTGACTAAGTTCCTAAGCACTTTAATACATCACATTGTATCATTGATACTTATTCTTTCTTTCAACCTTTCTTCTTTCTTTTATTCTACCACCCTTGTTCTCCTCTTTTGTTTTTCAATTTTAAGCACAACTCACTTTTCAGCTTTCTTTTCCTTTTTCTTTTCACAACATACCTCTAATGATAGCACTTTTCTTTCTTTTTCACATTCAAGCACCAATACAATTTAAAGCATCATACTCACCCAATTTTCTCTTATGTTGTCACATGACTTTTTCACTTTAAAGAACTTAGGAATTTGGATCAAATTATTGTCTTGAAAAAAATGGATTAGGCTTACATACAAGGTTGTCAACGAAATAGGCTAAAGGCTCAAAAGGGTTTAACTAGGATGATGTCCATGGGTAGGTAAAGCGAAGGTAAACATGTATAGGTTGCCAAAGAAATGCCTAAATCATCTCCTAAACTTACACTCCTTATTTTCGCTTTGCATACATACCGGGCAAGTTCTAGCATCAGCCACAAACATAGAATATACTATTATCTCACACACACAAGGAACATGGTCGACTTGATTGGAAGTAATATAGACTCTCGACCCAACAAGTGAAGGAGTTGAACCACACAATATCACATAATGAGTCACAACTACAGCCTAAACGTCTCAATAGTCATAATTGTAGCACATACTCTTGCTATACTCTCATGCTGCCTATTAGAATTATTTCATGCGAAGCTAAAAAAATTTTACTACTAAAAAATCTTTAAAAAAAATGAAACAAATAAACAAAAAAAAATGACACAAATAAAACAAAGTAAACAAAAATAGATGCAAATAGAGAAGTATAGCATGCTATACCGCCGCCCCACACTTAAATGGGACACTGCCCTCAGTGGAAAATAAATACGAAGAACCTGGTCAGTCGGACTCTTTCTCAATATCGGGGGTCATACCCCCTTCGTCAGAATCATCATAAGAGTCGTCATCAGAGTTCTCCTCCTCATCAGAGTCTGGCAAGCGTCGATCATCATCGGTCGGCACATCATCATCTAGAGGTTCCTCAAAGTATATGCCCACTCCACACATCTCCCGTGCATGCATGTTCATTGGATAGTCGTGGTCCAGCTGTTGGAGCTCTGCAGCAGTTGGAACACGTCCACCACTCATCATAGTAAATCGTGTCATGCCATAAAGATGATGGAAGAAACTCTCATCACGAGCATGTCTCTCCGCAACAGTAAGGTTGACACCATGAGTTGTTTCAGCATCTTTGACCTTGGTGAGGTCAACCTTCTTTGGGTTATGTGGGAGTTTGTGATCAGCTGGTTCCTCTTTGATATCCTCCTTCCGCAAGATTGTTGTCAACAAATTACCAAAAGTGAAGTGGGACCTTTTGTGGAGTCTGGCCTTTCTCATTGTAGAGCGAATGATTGCCCCAAAGTTGATAGGGACATTTGTCATCAAAGCATAGACCAAACACACTCTATCTCTCGATATTTTGGTATATTGAGTCCCAGGAATAAGGCATGAGTTGACAATACGCAACCAAAATCTTGCTTCCCTATTTAATGGAGCATAGGGGAAGGTGTTGTGTCATCCGGTGTCTCGGTGTCTGCCCCACCTTGCCATGGATTTGCTTCCACAAAGTGTGTGTCGTATTGCTCTATAAGGAGGTCTGTTGTACAGCTCTTTGAATGGTGCTGGGTCGATTGAAGGTAAGCCAAGAAAGGAATTGATCAAATCCGCGTTGAGCTGTAACACTTGGCCCCGAATCTTGACTTCATTGCCCATGGTTTTCGGCGACCAGTTAGCATATAATTCCCTTGTCAAATCGAGATTACATTCTCCCATGTCGCGGAAGATGAAATCCAGATTCAACGCCATTATTTTCGCCAACATACGCGGCTCCTTCTTTGCTAGAGTGTCCTTGTTGATTAAGTCGACGTGAACATATTTTCTTTCCTTGTTGTTCTTGTACCATTCTTTGGCTTCCTCCTCAAGAACCCATTTTATTCCAAACATTCGGCGGGGTAGTTGCGTTGAGGATGATTCTCCTTGGTCCTTGCGACCTCTCTTCTTGCCCTTTTGGGAAGTGGTAGCCTTATCTTGTCGCGCTTTAGGTGCCATTGTTCTTGAGACTTAAACAATATTCATGTTAGCATCAACTCAAAGGAAACAAACTATACATAAGCCATCGGGGTACCACCCCACACTTAGGTTCGTTGATACAAAACAGTGAAGTGAATGTGGTCGATTCTGTAAACTTCGTCGACATATGTTTTAGGAACTATATTCCGATAAGAAAATTAGTGAGGTATCACTACTTGCAACCATTGCACTACTTTCATGTTAGGTATAACAATACTACTACATAGGGGTTACATCATGGTATAGTTACTTTCAACAATCACAACCTCCTATGTCGGTAGGCAACTATAAGTCTTATCCCGATGAACGGGATAGTCTAACATGTAAGTATCCAAGTATCAAGATTAAGCAATGTTCATAACCATAGCAATTCCGCAAATAGTATAACAATGCTATTAAAACCAAATTCAAGTCGGAAACAAGTCAAGATTATCCTAACGTATATGTTTCACTCACATGGTTTTATATCAACAATCCAAACACATTAACATCACCAATATTCTTTCAAGATGTAGCAATTCATGATAGTCATAGCAACGTAGTACTTACGAGAAATATATGAAGAATAAAAGAGTACTTACGTGATTGAAGCCTTTGGAGATGTTCTTGTGAATTGGAAGAGCAAAAGAAAATTTTGAGATGATTTGGGTGGATGTGCGGCGCCTTTAGCTCAATTTTCAATGTGTTTATGTTTCAAGACTAAGTCCCCTTTATATAGAAAAAGAATGGGTCGGGTTTTGACCCATTTACAAACGATTTTGGAGACAAAAAAGGCCTATATGCGGCGCATAGTCCTTTGCATAAGCATGGTATGGGCGGCGCATAGTGTAGTGCATTTAGGGACATATGCGGCGCATAGTGTATAGCATTTAGGGACATATGCGCCGCATAGTGTATAGCATTTGAGATACTGATACCTAATGCTATATCATAGGCGGCGCATAGTGTAACACATAAAGGGACATGTGCGGCGCATAGTGTATAGCACACTAGATTTCGATACTTAGGCTATAGTATAGGTTTTGCATTATTCGTGGCCTAGTTTTACCTAGGCCTAGCCTTCTTCGATGCCTATTTTGGCATGATAAATGCTCAATCCATAGCCTTATGCATCATTATTCCTAACTTACCACCTTTACCATGTAATACTTCCAAATCGTCAATTGAAATCAATTTCCTTGTTGAATACCTCTTGCACCTATATTTGCTCAAAACCAAATGAAAACGATTAGTATGATGGGTTGCCTCCCACCAAGCGCCTTAGTTTTGGTCGTGGCACGACTCTTATTTTTGGATTTTCATTTATCAAAAGCAAAATAAGTACTAGAACGAAAGAAAAACAAAATGATAAACGAAAAACGATAAACAATAAAATGATGGGTTGCCTCCCATCTAGCGCCTTATTTATTGTCGTGGCTCGACATAGTTACCTCGAGTACTTAGACTTCGTCGAGATAAGTGATGGCCATATAATTCATCGAGTTAAGAGGACCGATATAAGGTTAAACACGTTGGCCATTCACTTTGAAGACAACACCATTATTGTCTTCCAATTCGACTACT
Organism: Capsicum baccatum var. pendulum; assembly: GCA_030864225.1. Taxonomy (NCBI): domain Eukaryota; kingdom Viridiplantae; phylum Streptophyta; class Magnoliopsida; order Solanales; family Solanaceae; genus Capsicum; species Capsicum baccatum. Next base: position 51,052,940 of record CM061552.1, on the reverse strand, counting down.
CCAGACGAGTAGACTTGGATAACTTTGTATGGACCAGACCACTTAGACTTTAACTTACCTGGGAAGAGCTTCAATCTGGAGTTGAAGAGAAGTACCATATCACCCCTTTGGAAGTTTCGTCGAACAATCCGCTGATCATGATACTTTTTCATCCGCTCCTTGTATAGGTCTGACCTTTCATATGCATGGAGACGAAATTCATCTAATTCGTTTAGCTGCTCCAACCTCATATTCATAGCATCATCCCAATTCAAATTCAATTGCTTCAATGCCCACAATGCCTTATGTTCGAGCTCGATGGGTAAGTGACAAGCCTTCCCATAAACTAGTTGACAAGGAGACATGCCAATGGGTGTTTTGAATGCTGTCCTATACGCCCATAGTGCATCATCAAGCTTCTTAGACCGATCCTTCCTATTCGCATTAACCGTCTTCGTAAGGATTTGCTTGATCTCGCGATTGGAAACCTCTACTTGTCCACTAGTTTGTGGGTGATAAGGCGTAGCTACCTTATGTTGCTTGACACCATACTTGGACAATACGGATTTGAATAGCTTATTGAAGAAGTGAGATCCTCCATCACTTATGATAGTGCGTGGTACTCCAAAGCGAGAGAAGATATTCTTCTTTAAGAACGCTACAACACGCTTTCCTTCGTTGTCAGCCAATGCTACAACTTCAACGCATTTCGAGACATAATCTACAGCAACCAAGATGTACTTTATTCCAAACGAATTCACGAATGGACCCATGAAATCAATACCCCACACATCAAAGAGCTCTACCTCAAGAATTTTGGACATAGGCATTTCATGGTGTTTTGAAATAGCACCTTGACGCTGGCATTGGTCGCACCTTCTAACATAGTCGTAGGCATCTCTAAATATTGAAGGCTAATAGTAACCACTTTGCAAAACTTTTCTTGCCATCCGATTGCCTGCGTGATGTCCTCTAACTTGAGAAGTGTGGCATGCTTCCAATATAGTAGGCACCTCTACATGGGATATACATCGTCGAATAATACCATCCGCGCATCGTCGAAATAAATATGGCTCATCCCAATAATAGTGTTGTACGTCATGCATAAACTTCCTCCTTTAGTGGTAAGATAAATTGGCAGGTATTACATTACTCACCACAAAATTTGCAAAGTCAGCATACCATGGTAATTTTTCCATGTTGTCGCTAATATCTCCTCATCAGGGAATGCATCATCAATCAGAATTTCAGGTTGCGCCACATGCTCATTCTTGAGTCTAGATAGGTGGTCGGCCACTTGGTTCTCGCAACCTCTTCTATCTTTGATCTCGAAATCGAACTCTTGCAGCAGCAACACCCATCAAATTAACCTTGGTTTTGCATCCTTCTTTGTCATTAGATACCTAAGAGCTGCATGGTCTGTATGAAAGATCACCTTAGTACCCAACAAATAGGCATAAAACTTCTCAAACGCATACACAACCGCTAGGAGCTCTTGTTCAGTAACAGTGTAGTTCCTTTGAGCTTCATTTAGGACCTTACTCGAATAGTAGATAGGATGAAATAATTTCTCCTTTCTCTGACCAAGAACAGCACCAACGGCTACACCACTAGCATCACACATGACTTCGAATGGGAGAGACCAATCTGGTGCTACCGTGATAGGGGCCTCAATGAGTTTTCCTTTGAGGCATTCGAATGTCTTCAAGCAATCTTCGTTGAAGTCGAACTTTGCATCTTTGTCCAATAGTTTGCACAATGGACTAGCAATTTTGGAGAAGTCTTTGATAAACCTACGATAGAAACCTGCATGGCCGAGAAAACTACGAACTCCCTTCACCGAAATTGGAGGCGGTAGTTTCTCAATAACCTCTATTTTTGCTTGATCAACCTCAATCCCTCTTTCGGAGATCTTGTGCCCAAGAACGATTCCTTGTTTTACCATAAAGTGGCACTTCTCCCAATTCAGTACAAGGTTGAATTCTACACATCTTTGCAATACCATGCTTAAGTTTGCCAAGCACGCTTCAAAAGACTCACCAACAACTGAAAAGTCGTCCATGAATACTCCAAAGTGTCTTCAACCATATCAGAAAAAATAGACATCATACAACGTTGAAAAGTGGTTGGTGCATTATATAAGCCGAATGGCATACGTTTGAAGGCAAACGTACCATATGGGCATGTAAACATTGTCTTCTCTTGGTCTTCGGGAGAAATACAAATCTGATTGTAGCCTGAATAACCGTCCAAGAAGCAAAACCATCATTTCCCCGCTAATCGATCTAGAATTTGGTCCTTAAATGGCATTGGGAAGTGATCTTTGAGGGTCCAAGAATTCAGCTTTCGGTAGTCCATGCATACTCTCCATCCAGTGACGGGTTTGAGTGGAATAAGCTCATTCTTCGCATTCGTGACCACCATCATGCCTTCTTTCTTGGGAACACATTGTACCGGGCTTACCCATGTACTATCAGAGATAGGATACACAACCCCCGCGTCTAACCACTTGATAATTTCTTTCTTCGCCACTTCTTGCATAGGTGGGTTTAGACGTCTTTAATGCTCAATGGTGGGTGTGCAATTTTCTTGAAGCTGAATTTTATGTGTGCAAATCCCACGTGGAATACCAATAATATCCGCAATGGTCCATCCAATGGCTCTAATATTCTTGCGTAGAATAGCAATAAGAGCTGCAACTTGTTGCTCACCCAAATCGGCTTCCACAATGACTAGAAGTGTGTTTCCGCTTCCTAAAAATGCGTACTTCAAATGACTAGGCAGCTCCTTCAATTCTAACGTGGGTGGCTCTTCAATAGATGGCTTAGCTGGTGGTGTGGGTCAATTCTTTAGATCAAGATCCAGCTTCTTGGGAGTATAGCGATATGTCCCTAATCCCGATAGAGCACAAATAGCTTTTTTAGACTTTTCAGCATCCCCATTCTCTCCATTCATGAGCACAACCGCCAAAAGGTCATCAATAATTTGCTTTTCTTCAAGTAATTCTTTCTCATCATCAAAGAAAACATCAGCCACCGAAAATACACTTAGATCTTTGGGTTGCTTCATTGATTTGCAAACATCAAAGCGCACCACTTCGTCATTTATTCAGAATGAAAGCTCATTAGCTCTCAAATCTATGAGCACGCTTCCCGTAGCAAGGAAAGGGCGTCCCAATGGGAACCTCTGAATTTGCCTCACAATCCAAAATAACAAAGTCTGCTAGAAAGATAAATGAAGAAACCTTTACCAAGACATCACATAGAATACCAACAGGTCATTTTACCGACCTATCCGCCATGACTAGCCTCATATTGGTTGGAGTAGGATCACCCAACCCCAACTTCTTGTAGATCGATAATGGCATCAAATTGATGATGGCTCCTAAGTCACATAATGCTTTGGCAAAGTTCAAAGATCCGACGGTGCAAGGAATAGTGAAAGCTCCGGGATCAGCCTTCTTTTGAACTATTGATCGGGTAGCGATTGCGCTGCAGTGATGGACATCATCCTTCAACTCATAACTTGCTGCCCACTTCTTTGTCAAAAGATCCTTCATAAATTTTGCATACCCAGGCATTTGTTCAAGTGCCTCCACCAATGGAACATTAATGGTCAGTTGTTTTAACATAGTCATAAACTTGCTGAACTTCGTGTCATCCGCCACCTTCTTCAATCTTTGGGGAAAAGGTGGTGGTAGGTATGCAAGTTTTCTCTCCACAGGTTTCTTCTCCTCTTGCTTCCGTTTTTCCGCTTTTTCAGGTTGCGCGTCACTGGGTGTGGCGTCCATGACGTCAAGAGTAGTTGATGCGACATCTTCTCCTTTTGCATTGTCATCCATGTCCGCAACTCCGTCAACCACTTACTTGCCTTTTGGTGAAGTTTCCAGCACCTTACCACTTCTAGTAGTGATGGCCATGCATGACCCATCATTCCTTGGGGTTTGCACAGTGTCGCTTGGTAAGGTGCCAGCCTTTCTTTGATTGAGTGTTGCTGAAAGTTGGCTCAATTGCTGCTCTATTTGCTTGATTAAAGTGGAATGAGAATCAACTAATTGTTTCATGGAGGACAAATCATTAATTACCTCCGTAACTCCCGCGCTCGTTGCTTCCACTCCTTTCAATAATTTAGCCATCATGTTTTCCATACTTCCAGAATTAGATGTGGTGGTGTCACGTCTACCAGGGGGAACGTACAAACCACTCTTTTCATTGTTTTTCTTCCAACTACCTTGGTCCTTGATTCTAGATTTATCATAATAGTTCCGACCTTGGTTTCCTTAGGTATTCCCACGGAAACCCCCCTGATTGTTCAAGTAGTTGGCCTCCTCTTCAGAATCAGATTCGTCTCTTCTTTTTAGCGCCACAGCTTTAACTTTCTTGGTCTTCCCTAATAATAAATGCTTTGTAAGAAGATCCACTTGCGTTTTCATGTGCGCCATATCTTGATCACGTTCTTCTTCTCTTCTTCTTTGGTCTGCAGTCATGCCGATAGATAAAGTGGGGCTTGCTACCTCAGAATCCCTAGTATGCCAAGCTCTACTTTGCTTCATCATGAGATCTAGCATATTGCTTGCTTGACCAAAGGTGAGTTCCATAAAATATCCTCCAGCTATGTTATCCACCACTGCTTTAGTTATTGAATTCAAGGCTCTATACAAGATCTCCATTAGGTGGACGTTAGTCATGTGAGGGTTTGGGCATCTCGCTATCTTTGTCTTGAACCTCTCCCATGTTTCATGAATAGCTTCAGTGGGAAGCTGACGAAAGTTGCTGATTTCATCTCTCAATTGTGCTCTTTTGGATGGCGGAAAGAATCTTTCTAGGAAAGCGTCTCTCAATTGCCGCCAATTTGTAATTGAATCAGGAGTCATCCCATTTAACCATAGAGTTGCCTCCCCAGACAGAGACAATGGAAATAAGCGTAACTGAATTGCATTCTGACCAACACCAGGATTGTCGAATGACTTGCATGTAGAAATAAAGTTGATGAGATACATATTCGGATCATCGCCTGCTAGTCCACCAAATAATCCCTTGAGTTGCAATAACTGAATCATGGTGCTTGTGATGTTGAACTTGGCTCCGGGCACTAATGGTGGTGGAATTATGGCTCCAGTGACTCCGGCACCATCAAGATCATCATCATCATCGTCGAAAGCTGGCTGCATAGGTTGGCGATCATATCTATACCGAGCTTGTCGACCTCTTCTATTGGTAGGTGTTGTAATTTCAGCATCATGCCTTGGGTTTAGTAACTCGTCATCACCTAAATCCTCATCATTAGGATTAGTTGCTAGCCCAGGATTATCAATGTTTTGTTGGTGCACTTGGGCGGCGGCAAGAGCAGCTAATCTCGCCTGCTCGTGTTGAGCAGCCATCCTTTCGATTTCAGCTTGTGCTTCCATTCTACCAATGCGTTGTGGTTCAAGATTGATTGGTAATAACGGTTGACCAGAACTTCAAGTATGGGGAATGCACTAAAATAAAAACCTGAAGTAGACAAAAACAAAAACTAAAAGTAAAAGTATGAGAATCTTTGACCAAAGGGTCTAGTAATTATCACGAACTTAATTGACACTTGTATTCCCCGGCAACGGCGCCAATTTTTGATAACGCTCAATCTACAGCTCTCGTGGGAGTGTAAAGCAGTCGTTAGCAAATATAGAACCCAACCTGGGTTGGGTGTCGATCCCACAGGGAATAGCTTGGCCAACAAGTAAGCAAAATTACTAAAATTTTAGTGCGAGTCTCGTAATGAGGGGGTATTGTAATGTGTAACCAAAATAAGAGAGTAAAAACTAAATATAGCAGAGTAAAAAGAAAGAATGTGTAGTATGTTGTAAACAATGAGAATTGAGGAGTTGGGGTTATGTCCACCTTCTGAGTTATACCTCTCTATTGACTATGAGTGTGTTGAATTCAGACATGTATGTGCTTATAGAGAATTGTATTCGATGGTAAATCCAGGCGTCTTTCAACCTATTCGAGGATTATTTCACTTTAACTCTTTCGAGTTTAAAGCGTGTCTAACGGTATGAATTCTCCAAGAGGTTAATCCAGTTACGGCACTAACTTTTTAATAGGGGATGGGACCCTACTACCTTGACATTATCTCTTTTCCAGACAAATAACCTTTCTTTCGAACAAGTTAAATGTTAGACTGGCGTATTCTTGCGTTTGCAACCAAAAAAAATTTAGATTAAGATGAAGAGAATAATGATATAAGCAGCATACGTGTCACGAACTCACAAACTCACAGCAATAGATAGTATCTCATACGGCTTCCATAACCCCAACAGAGAAGTTTAGTTACCCATGAATGCGAAGGAGATCACTATTGACATTGTTGTTATACCACAATATTGATCAATTTCGTGTAGCTCAAGTGGTAGGCGTGAGGTGTGAATTCCTAGGCAAAGCAACAATTCTCTTGTTGCGGAATTTAAGAATAGATGAATAGAAGAAGAAAAATAGAATTGATGGAAAGATTAGAATTGTTGGAATAGTAGAAAAGATTAATAATTGAGGAATGATTAGAAGGTAAGAAGATGAATAAAAATCTCTAGCATGATAGGGTATTTATAATACCCATATCCTAATCCTACAAGGCTAATTAAATATCTAACCAAATTCTACTAAGCTAATGAAATACTTAACCCAATTGTACTAGGTTAATGTAACATTCTCCTAATCCAAATTAACTAATGAAATACTTAACCCAATTGTACTAGGTTAATGTGTCATTATCCAAATCCAACTAAGTTACTGCTAGTCCCCAAAGTCTTCAGAAATGCTGTTTTAGCCCGGGACAGAATTTCCATGCATCACTTTTGGTCCTTTAGGCGTCCAAGCTCCCATTCCTTCCTTCGTGAGCTTTCTTTGGCATCAAGTTATCCACAAAATGCCGAATTCTGCATCATTTATACCTGAAACTTTTCTAATCATGTTTGTTAGCTCACTTACAGGAAAAAGGACTAAAAGTGCATGAAATATATAATTTGTTCTCAAAACATGGTACAATTATGGGCAGAATATATTGATATAGGCGCGTAATATCGCCTATCATCAAGGGGACATCTCTTTATCCATTGGATAATAAGAGGTTCCCAATTTCATTATAAATCGGAGTGATGGGAAGGCATTTCCGCACACACATTTTTATTCTTCCTCTCTCTCAAAAAATCCACACATATTTTTCACCTCTTTCTCCTCTCCCTCAAACACGAAATTTATTCATCTTTTTCTTTTCTCAAAAACACATACATATACTCAAAATAAATACTTTGGCCGATGAAATTATCTTTCCGTCGGATATTTGAGGCCATTTCGTGACAAAAGACGGATTTTATTTTGTCAAATTCATTATTTTATATCAAAAGTCAACACACGGCCGATGAAATTATCTTTCCATCGGATATTTGAGGCCCTCCCATGACAAAAGACGGATTTTATTTTGTCAAATTCATTATTTTATATCAAAAGCTAACACACGGTCGATGAAATTATCTTTTCGTCGGATAATTGAGGCAATCCCGTGACAAAAGACAGATTTTGTTTTGTCAAATTCATTATTTTATATCAAAAGCCAACACATGGCCGATGAAAATATCTTTCCATCGAATTTTTGAGGCCACCCCATTACAAAAGTCGGACTTTATTTTCTCAAATTTATCTATGTTATTTCAAAATAATATTCTTGGCCAATGAAAAAATTACTGTCAATTTTTGAGGCCTCCACAAATAAAAGACGGATATTACGTATATAAATACATAATAAAAAAATTAAATATTTTGGGTAATGACGAAATTTTTATAACACCACAACACCACAAAAGGTTTTATGATTCGTATCTTGGAAAGGCAATTTAGGACGGCCGATTGGTCGAGCAACCACTTTGTAGCCATGGCGAGTCTAAAACTTAATTCGAGCCCATTTTATAACAAGACACTAGTTTTAGATGTACATCTATATGTACATGTGTGTGCACATCATTTCACTTACTTTAATGATTATTTCTTCATTACTTTATCAAGCACTTAAACATAATTCTCAAGCTTTATGTTTGTATTTTATTTCTCGTTTGTATAATTGTACATAAAGATAAAAGATAGTGAAAACTTTTTTTTTTGGTGCCGGGAGGGGATATTCTTTATTTACATAATTTCATCGCTTTTAACCAAAACTTAGGCCTTTAATATTTAGATAAAAGAATTAAGTTAATCAAATAATTCACATATTATGTAGTCTTTTCTTCTCAAATAAATCTTTACTTTTCTCCATAACTTTAATCAAATAAAAATATTACTTGTAAATGCTTTTCCTTTTCATGGCACATCAAAATACATTTATTTTCATATGTCACAAAATACTTTCTTTTTCACATGTAATTTATACATTTTTATACATATTTCTTTTCATACATCACAAAATACTTTTTTTTCACATGTAATTTATACATTTTTATACATATCTTTTACATGTTTCTATAACAATAGATTTTATTTGTATATTTAATATACATATACTTTTACATAGTTTTACATTTGTTGTTTTTCAAAAGAATTATTTTATACTTAATACACATACACTTTTACATTATTTTTAATATTTATACCTCTAACGTCATTGATAAGTTTAGTCTAGTCAGGTACCAGATTTGTGGATCCTGAAGGGTGCCTAACCCCTTCCCTTCGGAATAATTTGAACCCTTACATAGAGTCTTAATTGGTTTTTCGCAGACTAAAAACATCAATCATACGTGTAAATGAATAAACAAGTTTCCTTATTTTCCTTAAAAATTAGGTGACGACTCTGTACAAAATTTTATTCTTTTAGAGTCCAATAAGTCATGTTTTGGTTGACCTTGGCGAAAAAAGGGCATGACAGAATGACGACTCTGATGAGGATTAACAATAGGTTCCAACCACAATAGGCTCAATTTTTCAATTGAGGGAGATATTTTTAATTTTTTTTTGCATATGTTAGTTCTTTGATTCTTTATCTATTTACACTGTAAATTATGTGAATTGTTCATAAATTTTGTACATTATTTACACAAATTAATTTTGTTATTTTGTCAAATTCTTTTCTTCTTGACTTGTTTATATACTCTTTATATGTATATTGAAAAACTGCTACACATTATTTAATCATAAATTACAATTCCATCTAGACTTTGTTCGTACACTTCACACACTGTGGTTCACGCAGGGGGTGTCTTGCACTTCCCCAAACCTTCTTTGAATTCCATAGTTTCAGAGTTGGTGCATTTAGGTTAGTGCTCCTTCTCACAATCATTCATCCCTACTCTTAGCCATTTAAGAGGATTCCTATTCTAGAAGTAAATCATGCCATATACAAACTCATAAAAAAAATAGGTTTGAACTACGTTTTGACCTGATTCTTGTCGTGACAAGATACGTAGGCAACCCTGTATTAGGGTTCGGTCTCTTCACTGTTTCAAAATAATTCTTTCGGTATTCATACTAGGAAAAGTTTTCTTAAACAGTTCAGAGACGGTCTCGAAAAGTCTTCAAGAGCGCAAAAATGATTCCTCAAATCCTAATTCAATAACATTAGTGTTTAGACGACCTGCCTCCAAATCCTTACCTGATTTTGGTTCGAGAACACCTAGCTTCTTCTTTCGGATGTCGTAAACCATTAAATTTATGGTGCGTCAATCCCCACTATCAAATCAAGGGTTCAATATTCTTTCATTCATAACAATCCTGCCAACTACGGTGAAATAATGCCATAACTTCTTCAATGTCTGACCTTCTCAATGTCGTCGACATATTGAAGTAATTTCAAAACTCTCCTCATGCTCGACGTCCATCCTCTTGATCGTGTAATCGAACCAATTTTACTGATACAAGCAATTCCTTCCTAATCTTCTTTCACATTATTTTTTCAAAGATGACACTACTTTTGTACATTCGTACATGTTGCATAGAAATTTACAAATTTGTCTGAACTACGCAAACATGATTCTTGTTTTCACAAGATACGTAGGCAACCCTCATTTGGGTTCGATCCTATTCTTTTTTTAAATAAAATAAAATTTTGACTTGGTTGGTACCAACACAATTAGGAGTGTGCATGAGAAAGAACAAATTGGTATGATGGAGAGGATCGACTTCACGGTAAACCATATATTCTATTGGTACCTCTTAGTCAAAACTAAGTAACACTCGAAAATTCTCTTGCATACATCTAAGACAAGAACAAATCCAACCTTATCGTTTCAAGTGCATTGTGCGGTGAGCTATAAACTAGTTCATTACAATGCATTGTTGATCCAGAACTTGGCCTGAATATCTGTTGAGGTGAAATTCTGAGTTACACTTAGTTTGGGAAAGAATTGTAGGTCTTTCTTGACAATATTATGCCTTCCACAGCCTACCAAATGACATCAATCCCTAGTATTTCCCCTTTTGAGCCTAAAACTTTTTCTTTGGAATAACCACATTTGAGCCTATACCTTTTAAGTGCTTACATGCACTATCCCTCTTTGGCCCACCTCCTTGAGCGCACTAATTACGTGGAAGTTGCAAATGAAGATTCAAGATAAAAGTTGCCAAAGGCAAAGGACGTATATCCCCAGAAGAATAAAAATAAAAAATGACTTTATTGAGTGGCTATTACTTTTCAAAGCCCCGCCAGTCTTGAGGCTTTAAACATTCTCATAGCCCCACCAGTCGAGAGGCTTTTACATTTTTATAGCCCCGCCAGTCGAGAGGTTATTACCTTTCAAAGCCCCTCCAGTCAAGAGGCTTTTACATTTTCATAGCCCCGTCAATTGAGTGGCTATTACTTTTCAAAGCCCCACCAGTCGAGAGGCTTTTACATTTTCATAGCCCCGTCTGTCGAGAGGCTAATACTTTTCAAACCCTCGCCAGTCGAGAGGCTTTTACATTTTCATAGCCCTGCCAGTCGAGAGGCTTTTATATTTTCATAGCTCCGCCAGTCGAGTGGCTATTATCTTTCAAAGCCCCGCTAGTCAAGAGGATTTTACATTTTCATAGCCCCGCCAGTTGAGTGGCTATTACCATTCAACAGCCCCGCCAATCGAGAGGCTTTTACATTTTCATAGCCCCGCCAGTCGAGTGGATATTACCTTCCAAAAGCCCCGCCAGTCGAGAGGCTTTTACATTTTCATAGCCCCGCCAGTCGAGTGGCTATTACCTTTCAAAGCTTCGCCAGTTGAGAGGCTTTTACCGCCAGTCGAGAGGCTTTTACATTTTCAATGCCCCGACAGTTGAGTGGCTATTACCTTTCAACGCCCTGCCAGTCAAAAGGTTTTTACATTTCCATAGCCCCTCCAGTCGAGTAGCTATCACTTTTCAACAACCCCACCAGTCGAGAGGCTTTTTACATTCTCATAGCCCCGCCAGTCGAGTGGTTGTTACCTTTCAAAGCCCCGTCAGTCGAGAGGATTTTATATTTTCATAGCCCTACTAGTTAAGAGGCTATTACCTTTCAATTATTCCATCAATCGAGAGGCCATACCTCATCGGTTGATGACCTCAGTCTTTATAGACAATTGAGGATGACCATCACACAGTCTTTGTAGACAATCGAAGACGACAATCAGAATCCGTGTCCATAGACAATTGGAGATGCCATCAAGTCTTCGTAGACAATCGAAGATATCATCATTCATCACAGTCTCTATAAATAATCGGAGACAACAATCAACATCCGTCTCCATAGACAATTGGAGATGTCATGCATCAAGTCTTCTTAGACAATCGAAGACATCATCATTTATCACATTCTCCGTAAATAATCGGAGACAACAATCAACATCCGCCTTCATCGATAATTGGAGGTGTCATGCATCAATTCTTCGTATACAATTGAAGACATCATCATTCAACATCAGTCTCTATAGACAATTAGAGATATCATGCATTAAGTCTTCGTAGACAATCGAAGACATCTTTCATTCATCAACATCAATCTTCGCAAATAATCGAAAACACCCATCATTCATCTTCAAGTCCCCATAGACAATTGGAGACATCATACATCTTTTCAAAAAAGGGTACAATTCAGAATAGCAACACTTTTGTTTTCAAATCCCACATCATACACTGGGGCAAATTTGAGAATCGCCCTAAAATTTTCTATTTTCTCATTTCGAACTACATCGACCTGATTCTCATGACAGTCGAGATATGTAGGAAGCTCTATGCAAAGTTGGATCATTAAAACCCCACAATTATTATTTATCCTTAGCAGATACACAATTTTGCATCCCCAACATCTAACAACTCAATACTGGGGTAATTTTAAAGAGAGCATCGAGAATATGTGAATACTTTTGTTCCCACATAGTCCTCCTCAAAATAATCACTTTATATGATCATTCGCCCCCTAATAACAAGGTAAGAGCCAATTCTTTTGAACTACACCCAAACTAATCCTCATTAACTTGAGGTATGTAGGCAACGCTAAATTAGAGTTCGGTCGAATTTTTCTATAACAAAAAAATTCATTTTTTTGTCGATTTAAATTGGCTATAGTCAATGTTTTTGTTTGAAAACTTCTACATCGTCCTCAAACGAAAAAGGGCAACTGTTGACACCCAATTTTTGCTCTCCGTTCCTAAAATTACTGTCTTCAGGCTTCTTGATCATTAAAGGGCACAAAATATAATTTTTTTCATCTTTTTTTATAATTGTTGACAAATTATTGATAGTCATCCTTACTTTAGGATTTTTATCAATTTGTCATCGTATTTTTACTTTTCATAATTTATTAATAATCTTCCTTATAATAGGATTTCTATCAATTCATTATTGTTTTTAACATTTTACAATTATCTGCACACGTACATGACATGACATCACATTTTTATAATATTTTTCATATTAAATTACATTTTTTAATATTTTCAACATTCTTTACATTATTCATAATTACAAATCAATAGTTGCATTTTGTATATTTTTATGGTTTGCAAATGCTAAGTCAGATCAATTATTTTTACAAAGTATAATAATTCAATGTCTTGTCGCGTTCGACAACGATCACACAATAATGTCTTGTCACATTCGATAATGACTACACAATGATGTTTTGTCACATCCGATAATGACTACACATAATATCTTGTCACATCTGACAATGACAACTCAATGACACTATCCTTTGGACAATAATTTTATCCATTGGTCAAAAAGATGAAAATCCATTGGTCAATACCCTAAGGACCAAAGGATGTGCTATTATATAAAGAGGGGGCATCTCTTTATCCATTGGACAATAAGAGGTGCCCAATTTCATTATAAATAGGAGTGATGGGAAGGCATTTCCACACACACATTTTTATTATTCCTCTCTCTAAAAAAATCCACACATATTTTTCACCTCTTTCTCCTCTCCCTCAACCACAAAATTTGTTCATCTTTTTCTTTTTCTAAAAAACGCATACATATACTCAAAATAAATACTTTGACCGATGAAATTATCTTTCCGTCAGATATTTGAGGTCATTCCATGACAAAAGACGGATTTTATTTTGTCAAATTTATTATTTTATAGCAAAAGCCAACACATGACCGATGAAATTATCTTTTCATCGGATATTTGAGGCCATCCCGTGACAAAATATGGATTTTATTTTGTCAAATTCATTATTTTATATCAAAAGTCAACACACGGTCGATGAAATTATCTTTTCGTCGGATATTTGAGGCCATCCCATGACAAAAGACGGATTTTATTTTGTCAAATTCATTATTTTATATTAAAAGTCAACACATGACCGATGAAAATATCTTTCCATCGAATTTTTTAGGTCACCCCGTTACAAAAGACGGACTTTATTTTTTCAAATTCATCTATGTTATGTCAAAATAAATATTCTTGGCCAATGAAAAAATTACCGTCGATTTTTGAGGCCTCCACAAATAAAAGACGGATATTACATATACAAATACTTAATAAAAAAATTAAATACTTTGGGCAATGATTAAACTTTTATAACTCCACGACACTACGAAAGGTTTTATGATTCGTATCTTGGTAAGGCGATTTAGGACGGTCAATTAGTGGAGCAAACACTTCATAGCCATGGCGAGTCTAAAACTTAATCCGAGCCCATTTTATAACAAGAAACTATTTTTATATATGCATCTATATGTACATGCGTTTGCGCATAATTTCACTTACTTTAATGATTATTTATTCATTACTTTTATCAAGCACTTATACATAATTCTCGAGCTTTATGTTTGTAGTTTATTTCTCGTTTGTATAATTGTACATAAAGATAAAAGATAGTGAAAACTTTTTTTTTTGGTGCCAGGAGGGGATATTCTTTATTTACATAATTTCATCGCTTTTAACCAAAACTTAGGCCTTTAATATTTAGATAAAAGAATTAAGTTAATCAAATAATTCACATATTATGTAGTCTTTTCTTCTCAAATAAATCTTTACTTTTCTCCGTAACTTTAATCAAATAAAAATATTACTTGTAAATGTTTTTTCTTTTCCTGACACATCAAAATACATTTCTTTTCATATGTCACAAAATACTTTCTTTTTCACATGTAATTTATACATTTTTATACATATCTTTTACATATTTCTTTTCATACATCACAAAATACTTTCTTTTTCACATGTAATTTATACATTTTTATTCATATCTTTTTCATGTTTCTATAATAATAGATTTTATTTGTATATTTAATAGACATATACTTTTACATAGTTTTACATTTGTATTTTTTCAAAAGAATTATTTTATACTTAATACACATACACTTTTACATTATTTTAAATATTTATACCTCCTCCTTCATTGATAAGTTTAGTCTAGCCGGGTACCACATTTGTGGATCCTAAAGGGTGCCTAACCCCTTCCCTTCGTGATAATTTGAACTCTTACCTAGAGTCTCAATTGATTTTTTGCAGACTAAAAACATAAATCTTACGTGTTAATGAATAGACAAGTTTCCTTATTTTCCTTAAAAATTAGGTGACGACTCTGTACAAAATTTAATTCTTTTAGAGTCTAATAAGTCATATCTTGGTTGACCTTGGCAAAAACAGGGCATGACTTTGGTAAGTAGCTACCAAAAAGGTTAAAGAGAGTGAAGTTTTGTACTTTAAGTCACTTATCCAAATGAATAACACTCACCGAGCCTGAAACCTAATTACAACTCTTAGCAAGTCTTACTTGATCTTGGCGAGTCAATCATGAGAGAACATTAGATGATAAGGACAAGCTTATAGGTGTACACTGTGTTTGTAACTTCTTTTTTGAGAGTGAGAAGCTTAGTTTCATCCCCGATTTAACTGTGTGATGTGAGGTGGACTTCTTTGGCTGTGAGGGAATATAGAGTTATTTCCGTTCTATTTATTTCTTTGGGTGTTCTATCTATAGCTGTGAATATGCTGATTAGTAGATAATGCTAGTAGTAGATCCATATGTGTTGAGATAGCATGACCAAATGGGTAGTGGAATGATTGTATGATTGTGTTGGTTTATTGTGAAATGCCCATCAGGACATTGTTCATATATGTATCTTGGTGTTGAGTTGCTTGGGGACAACCGATTGCCTTAAGTTGAGGGTGTTGATATTTCAGTTTTTGACGGAATATTTTAAGCCTTTTTCTTACGATAATTGTGTGTTTTCAAGTAACTATTGTTGTATTTAACAGTGTACTTTAGTGTTTTCAAGGTAAGAACTGAATGTGAAGGAATAACTTGGACAATTTGAGCAAAACAAAAGAAAAATTAGCAACGACGGTTTAGGCGATGGATCATCGGCATTGCGATAAACCGTCAGTCTAAACTGTCGACCAAAAGTAGAAGTCATTGACTATGGACATCTTGCGATGGTCAAAGAAACATACCGTTGACTCTGCGACGTACCATTGACCTAAACTGTCGCCATGAAATAGAAAACAGTATCACTGGGCATCCTGCGATGGTGCAGGCGATGGACCGTCAGCCTTGCAATGAACCGTCGGCCTACCCATCACCCAGAAGTAGAGAATGGGATCAATGGAGTCTAACGATGGTATATACGACGAACCGTCACCCCAGCGATGGACCACCATTATATTCGTCGACCATAGAGCGACAATTTTGAGTTTGAATTTTAAAACCCCAGTTCTGTAATCATATAAATACCAAGTATTAGGGTTTATTCCATATCTTTTGTCATTATTTTCATACTTTCTTCTCTATTGAGAGCCTTGTAACATTTTTCATCGGGAATTGAATCTAAAGATTGAGATCTAATTCTTAGTTTTATACTATTCCATTGAAGATTGAGAAGAACAGTATTATGACTTTTGTAAGTACTCCTTCGAAGCTATTTATGAATATCAATATATCTTTGATTTTTTATATAGAGATGAGTAGATAAACTCCCATAACTAGGGTTATAGGAGCCTTGATGTAGAGAACTGTTTGGGGTAGTGAACCACTTTGATTTCTAATATCTATCAAATTTTCATGAACCTTTCTTCATTATAATGACATCTCTTAGTTGCAAACTTGAGAAGTGAGCCCATGAACAACACTTGTCTGACAATAATAGTGGATGCTGGGAAAATAATTGATTCACATGAAATCCATAGGTTTACCTTATGGGTTAATGGGTTGATGCCTTAACAGGGTTAACCCTCATGAGATTTTATTAAATAATTCATAAATCCTTTAAGTTCGAGAAAAGTAAAGGGTGAAACACCCATTAGGTTGAGAAACACGTTGGTAATTCTTAGAATTCAATAATTCTTGCAATTGAGTATATGAGTTAGAATTCGAGCACAAATTCACAACCCTAACTGTTTGAACATCTTGGTGATCATAACTCTAGATAATTCATTCTCATTGAAATTACAATTACATCAACTCTCACTCGCTGGATCATTGTGTGATACAAACACGAAAGACTAAAGTTACCATATCGAAACCCCCTTTAATCTGAAACCTTCGATCAACAGTCTAATAACAGTCGCAATACTTAGTGAACGCAGTATTTCCTGTGGTATTCGACACCCAACCCAGTTGGATTCTATATTTGATAGCGACCACTTACACTTTCTAACGAGAGTTGTAATTTGGGCATATCAGTATCATCTTTTGATATGCTTAAGGCAGGTTGTAATAATTATATTTCATTCTCGAAGAATGAAAACTTTTGATAAATGTTATAATTACTGATCCATTCCCTGAGGTGAATGTGATATTTTGTAAGGTATATATACGTGCACTTGATTGTGAAAACCACATTCAGAAGTAGTAGAAAGAATTATTCTGAAATTTACTCCTGAAGTAGTAAGTTTGAAATTTATATTAAAACTACTCCTAAAATAATAGAATCTTAAAATTTACTCCTGGCATAGTGAATCCGATATTTACTCTTGAAGTAGTAAATCTGATATTTACTCTCGAAATAGTAAGATTGTGTAATAGTAAAATCATACAAACTACTCTCGAAGTAGAAGACCTTTTAATCTAGTAAACAACTCATGTCATGATAAATTTGGAGTTTACTAGTTTAAATAAATTTATTTATTGCATGAATGATTTTGTCATCCTAGAGATAAGCATATTGAGTTTTAGACATATGATGAAGAACTAGAAGATTCTTCAAGAACTATTACTTGTTCTCATGATAAGTTAATTGAACCAGCTAATGTTGGGATTGAATTTCTTAAATCTGAAAAGTATAAAAGGTAAATATGGGCCCGTTCACCTGTCATGTGATCTATTAAGATGCATCGATATAAGATGATAACATGTACATTTATTATCAACTTGCAGTTTGACATTCATAAAGTTTCCTTCTCAATTAAATTGAGTCAAGAGCACAATTTTCAGATAATGTAGTCAAGATAATTAATCTTGATAATGCTGGTTATATTCAAGTTGGTTTAGCATTGAATGCCTCATATAAATAGATAAATCATTGCTTATGAGGACAAAGATGAAAGGTATTGGTATGAAATATATATTGCATTCAATAGCACTTGTATGCATTAGACCAATAAATTGTGATCAATTATTCCCTCTCAATTGGTTCAGGGTCAGGAACTATATGCTTTCCATCTGATAGCTTTCTGATGTACGGTATGTAATTAATAGATATACCATGATTCACAAAGATAGGTTCTCTAAATAGATTAGAGTATGTGTTAGTTTTTCTAACATGAGGGGGAGATAATAAGCAGCTAAGAAATTTGTTGAGAATTATCGTTAGTACGATCCTCATTTAAAAGATAATTCTAGGTAAATGTCAACAGCATTTGTTGACCCAAAATTGATTTTATATTTAGCTGTGGATGCTCCTACTATGTGTACCTGAAGGACAGGGTCTATAACATGCATGAAGCATGGTAGATCAATCGGTTCCAAATAAAATAATTCTTAAAAATAAAATGGAGCAAATGATCATAATAAAGAGGCAATATGCTCTTGAAGAGCGATGACATAACGCTTCGTGAAACCTCCAAAAGAGGTTTAGGTACCTAAAAATAATGAAGTGATGAGATCTCAATAATTTATGTCATAATGTGAACCGATACAAATGATATATTGTCAACGATATCTTTAGTACAATAGCACGCAATATTGTATAATATTATGAGGATCTGAATTCTAGGTTTATTTAAGCATGCTGGCGTAGAAATAATTATCAAGTGGAATATGCTTCTTGGTAAGCATAAAGTTTATTTGGCTTGCAGTCGTGACACTAGAAGATGTCATGTATTTAATATTGAATGATTCACTTGATAATGTAATTTAGATGAGAATCCCAGAAGGATTAAAAATGCTTGAAGCATATAGTTCAAAGACTCGATAATTATATTCAATCAGATTACAAATATCAATGTACGGTCTAAAACAATTAGGGCATATGTGGTATAATGGCCTAAGTGAGTACTTGAGAAATAAAGGATACAAAAATGATGTTATTTGTCCTTGTATTTTCATTAAGAAAACGTCATCAGGGTTCGTTATACTCGCCATTTATGTGGATGATATAAATCTCATTGGGACCCTAGAAGAGGTCCAAAAGAAAATTGAATATCTAAAGAAATTATTTGAAATGAAAGATCTTGGAAAGACAAAACTTTGTCTAGGTCTGCAAATTGAACATTTAGCAGATGGAGTTTTCATCCACCAAACTGCCTATATCCAGAAGTTTTGAAATGATTTTACATGGACAAAGCATATCTATTAAGTACATCAATGGTTGTTTGATCACTCGAAGTGAATAAATATCCTTTCCAACCTCTGAAAGAGGGTGAAGAGATTCTTGGTCCCGAACTACCATATCTCAGTGCTATTGGTGCACTTATGTACCTTACAAATACTACAAGGCTGGATTTAGCATTTTCTGTTAATTTGCTAGCGAGGTATAGTTCTTCCCCTATGCGAAGATACTGGAATGGAGTTAAGCATATATTGAGGTACCTAAAAGGGACTATTGATATGGGTCTGTTTTATACTAACAAAGCTAGTCCAGATCTTGTTGGTTATGCAGATACATGTTTTTTATCTGACCCACATAAAGCCCGATCTCAAACAGGCTATGTGTTTACATACGGAGGTACTGCAATATCATGGCGATCAACAAAATAGTCTATTGTTGCCACTTCTTCAAATCATGCTAAAATAATAGCTATACATGAAGTAGAGAATGCATATCGCTGAGATTAGTGGTACATTTCATCAAAGAGAGATGTGGCTTGAAGTTTGATATCAAGGTACAAATGGTTATATTTGAAGACAATGTAGCATACATAGCTCAATTAAAAAGAGGATTTATAAAGGAAGATAAGACAGCACATTTCACCACAGTTATTCTTCACGCACGATCTACAGAAGAATGGTGATATTGATGTACAACAGATCCGCTCTAGTGACAATCCAGCAGATTTAATCACCAAATCTGTACCAACTTACCTTTGAAAAGATGGTATACAGAATTGGGATGAAAAGACTGAACCAAATGAATCGTGGTCTTTACCAAGGGGAGTAAGAATACGCGTTGTACTCTTTTTTTCTTAACCAAGGTTTTTATCCCACTGAATTGTAAAGTTTTTAACGAGGCAGCACTTAAATACGTATTCAGTAAATTTTTCTTCACGTAGACATCCAAGGGAGAGTGTTATGGAGGCTATTAGAAAAGAAATAGTGTCTGCCTATGTGTTTCATTTTATATGGAACAAGGCCCATCTCTTTATCTAGCCCAATCAAAATCTGTCACCTCTTAGATTGAATAGTATCATGTTTGGCAATAAATAGCCTTTCACTTACGTAGAAAACATATAAGAAATACTAATACAAGATTCTCTCTAGTTTTCATTTCCTCCTTTTATATAATTTTATAACAATTTTTAAATTATTCATTCATTGTTCAATGCTTAGTGATATTCATCAATTCACGTAATTGAATAATTAATCACGAAATGAATAACATAAATTTTTAAAATAAGCAAAATCAGTAAATACTGTACTCCATTGGCATGTTTTAGTTATGAGATAATACATAATTACCCCTTACAGCAATGGGATTTTTCTAAAAAAGACACTTCAACTTGAAAACAGACATATAGGTTCATAGAAACCCAAAAATTTTAAATCTAGTTATTATTGTACATTAATTTAATTTGAGGTTATTAAATCTTGAATTTGCCTCTAAGAATAAGGCTAGTACTTATAATTCAAATCAACTTTATGTTTAGGACTTTCAAAAATACAATGAAAAAAGAATAGTTGAGTACACAAAATATTCTGCATTGATAGAGTGTAGGGAAGAGTCCCATTCTAAAGGTGTAATACAGAAAGTCTATCTTAATGCATTAATGATTAGTTTCACTAATTTTGATGAGTCTTTCTTACTAGTTTAGATCAAACTCTTAAGCCAAAATGATCTTCTGGACCTCTGTACTATGTTGGTTTTGTAAGTTGGACTCTTCTACTTACATGTTTGTCATCTGAACCTCTGAACCCACTAAAAAGCAATATTTTAAACCCTTTGACCGTTGACCAGGCCTATGTGGCATTAAAAGGGCTGACAGGATGAGTTGCGTGTAGGCACACGCCTAGGGTGCGAGTGGGGGTCAATTTTATATTAAAATAATTAAAAAAATTAAAAAAATAAGTTCCCCAACTATAAATATATTTTTAAAAAATAAAAATAAAAAATTTTAAAAAAAATATTAAAAATGGCCCTCGCCCCAAACCCCTCCTCCGTCCAAAACCTCCCATACCCCCACACTACTACTGTCTAGCAGTCCCCCACCTCCACCGCCGTCCACCAGTCCCTCACCCCCACTGCCGTCCACCAATCCCTCAGCCCCACCCCACCCCCCACCAGCCTCCCTCAACAATAGCCACGACCACCAACATTTTAAATCTCTCAACAATAGCCATGGCCATCAACTTCCAAAATTTCAATCTTAAACCAAGAACAACCTTAAACAGCCATGGCCATCAACTTGCAAAATTTCAATCTTAAACAAAGAACAACCTTATATAAAGTGTATAAAAAAATCAAAATTTTAATTTTTTTCACAATCCAACTTCAAAATTATCAAAAACAAGGTATGGGTATCAAAGAACAACCTTAAACAAAGTTTAGAAAAGCATCAAAATTTTAGTCTTTTCACAGCCCAAATTTGGGCACAAAGGGTAACAAGTAATGAAATTATATCTTGTTAATTTGCTCTCCAATCCAAGATGTTACCGTCTTAAATTTAAACAGAACTACGAGTAAACACTACTAAAGTTACATTATTTTTGCTATGTTTATGAGAACGGAGAAGCAGGAACATATCAAAAACAATACAAGCCAGCAAATGTTTTTGAGCAATTTTTTCTTCACTTGTCATTACTGGGAAGCTAATACACAAATCGGCGATGCATTCCCAGCATATCAACAGCCAAATTGGATATCGAACAACTGGTAGTTCCATTAATACTCTAAGATCGACACCTTTTTAGTAGAAGGAAATATTGTACAGGATATTTTGTCGGTGTTGTTTTTCAAAATTATTGATGATATCATCAATTGTTTCCTCCCAATTTTCAGTCGCCTCAAGCTGCAAGTGAGAACTTGTATTGTTATTGAGAAACCAAGCAAAATTAATGGAGAAGAGATGGTGGAGAGGTGGAGAAGACAGAAAAGGAAGAAGATCGGCCTTTTTTCTCTTTTTTTTAATTTTTAATTTTAATTTTTTATTTTACAAATTTTTAAGTGGCATTTTAAAAATGATGTGAAATTTAATATAATATTTAAAATGACGTGGAAGCTGACGTGGAGCAAATATGTTACACTCACCAAAAAAGTATTTAAAATGTTACTTTTTAGGGTGTTCAGGGGTCAGATGACAAACATATAAGTAGAAGTATCCAACTTACAAAACCGACATAGCACAAGGGTCCAGAAGAGTATTTTGCCAACTCTTAAAGATGATCATTTAACAATTTAAAACTTATAATTGGGTCTTTAAAATATTATATGAATTGTTAATTATAAAAACACATCTTTTAAATATTATTTATGATATTCTCAAAAATATGTTCTTATTAATATATATGTAAGCTAAGATGCGTGACAAAAAATAATATTCGTTACAATACTTTGTCGCTGAGTTTGTATCATTTAGGATAGATATTGCCACAAATTCATATAACTTGAAGCAAAAATATCTATTTAGCTATAATATTTTGTTCAAATAATTTTCTTATGGTGATGAGATTACTATTACTACAATAACTCTAAATATAAAAGTGTACCTTGCTTTAATTAGTTCAGTTTCAATCACCATTTCATGATTTCATAGTCATATTTATTCATGTTTGTAAAATTATTCATTTTTAAATATGCTCTTTATAACAATGAGATTATGTCCATCGCTAATATTTAACACAAATATATCTTTACAACTTTATTGTTCAATGCTTAGTGATATTCATCAATTAACATAATTAAATAATTAATCACGAAAAAAATAAAATATATTTTTAAAATATGCAAAATCAGTAGACATTATACTCCATTGGCATGTTTTAGTTATGAGATAATATATAATTATCCCTTTCAGCAATGATATTTTTCTAAAAAAAGAAACTTCAACTTTAAAACAAACATATAGGTTCATAGAAACCCAATAATTTTAAATCTAGTTATAGTTATTACATAATATCTCATATAATAACATTAATTTGAAATATCCCAAATTAATTACAAATATCCCATTTTTTGAACTTTTTTCCTCTAAAATCCTCATACATATTAAAACGTCCTTTTTAGATGGACTAATGCTCCATAATTTATGTCTAAAATCAAGCAATCATTATATGATGGTTTCAAGATTTTAAAATTCAAAAAATAACTAATCAAATTATTCAACTTCATCATCTTCTTCAACTACGTTTGGGGTTTGTTTAATTTCTTAATTTTTTTCAATTTTATCAAATCAAAAATTTTAGATTTTCATTGTTGCATGTGCGTTGTTCTCAAAATCTCAGCATTGTAATGATATTCTGCTCCATGCTTTGTTTATATTTTTTCTTTAATTTTTTTTTTATTTTTTTTTTCAACTTTACGGTTTCAAATTTAAAATATGTGGTGGTTTGTTTATTATTTTTCATCATATTCTTTAAAATTCTATGGTTTCTTTGTTGCATGT
This sequence comes from Capsicum baccatum var. pendulum, assembly GCA_030864225.1. Classification (NCBI taxonomy): domain Eukaryota; kingdom Viridiplantae; phylum Streptophyta; class Magnoliopsida; order Solanales; family Solanaceae; genus Capsicum; species Capsicum baccatum. Next base: position 51,029,285 of record CM061552.1, on the reverse strand, counting down.
GCTTAATTCTCAAAATCAGGACGACTTCGGCTTACAAAGATTTTGTGATTTGTTTTTTAATCTGTCTTAGTTTTCAATTTTATGCACCCTTATACATTATTATACATATCTATGTTATGTATAAGGGTAAATACGCATCTTTTTTAGGAGATCTGCTGTAATTTCTACTCTATATACATTGATACGCAATGTATATGGTTGACTCATTTTTTAATTATATATTGTTATACATAGCTATTTATGTATAACGGTAAAGACGCGTCTTTTTGAGAGATTTGCTATAATTTCTACTCCATATACATTGATATGCAATGTATATGGTTGACGCATTCTGCGATTTATACATGCAAGGATTATGTATAAGGTTTGTTAGTGGTATGTGTATGGCTTGAAGAATTATCATCTTATTTACATTATACTTAAGCATATAAGAATATATTTCACCATATTTACATATATATGTAAATATGGTGAAACATATTCTTTATACACAAGCATGTTATGTATTAGAATATGTTTTTATACATTATCATTGTCATATTTTCTTTATACGAGTCTTTTTTTTTTTTGTTTTAAAATTTTTTATGGCCCTTTATTTTATTATGGTATTTTTTTTTCTTTGGTTATAAAATTTTATAGGTGATTTTTGTGATAAATTTTCTTTTAGGAGTATATTTTTTGGAAAATTTACATAATTAATGAATTCATTAATTACACAGTATAATCTTTGATAATTATTAGATTGATTTATTTTCTTAAATATCATCAAAATGGTTAACTCATATACATAGGTTATAATGTAAAATAACGTGGAGGATTGTATATGAACATTTATAATCCGTGAAAGAGAAAAACTAAATAATAAATCCGAAAGAGAAGATAATTAACTAGCAAACATCTTAGATTTATATTATTTTCCCTTTTTCATATCACAAATTTTAAAAATCTTTCATGTATATAATACTGAAGCAAAGGTACGTACATGAGTGAAACATAAGTGAAGTTACCATTTGTTTTCACCTAAAAGACCGTTGTACGTACTATGTTAATTTCATTGACAAGAATTGCTTCTGTGAGAGAGTATTCATATTATATTGTGCCTCAACTTTTCCTTCCTTCTAGTTTTGTCATTTATTTTTCTAGCAAACTAAAACACTGACTCTATTTTCATGGATATTAACCATTTCCAATCATTTTTACTTTTCACATGAAGCTAAAAGATGAGCAAGAAAAGAGAAGTTACACTACTTATTTCAAATCCTAATTTGCAAAAACTACTCACCCATTTTTATTTTTATTTTTATTTTTATTTTGTAATTTTCCATACCGAACTTTGTTCACTCACACTCAACATTTATGTGATTCTATATCGTTATTATTTTAGTCCAGTTCATCACAATTGAATAAAATGTAACATTCCTGCGTTTGAAAGCGCTTTGATTGATGGAATAATAATAATCCCATAAAATATTCCGGTGTATCTTATCCAACAACTAAAGATAATTTATTAAAAAAATCCACATAATTGATGGACGAGAAGGAAAGATACTTAATTTATTAAAAAAGCCATTCTAAAACATCCTCCATATGTTTAATTTAACAGAGGTTTTATTTAGAAAACAAACATGGTACAATAACATATATAGGAGCTGCAGGTTTATTTATTTGATGATTAGATAACACAGGAGCTGCAGGTTTATTTATTTGATGATTAAAATAACATAGGAGCTGCAGGTTTACGTAATAGTGTAATGCATGGGTTAGGCTTTCTCGAAGTAAAAACCATGGGGGAAGCCTTCGACGAGAGCCAAACGAGTCTTTCCATCTTGAGAAACCTCACCCACTGGTTGACATTGATCAAGAGGGGAAGATGGAGCAGGACAATAGAGTAAGTTGTAACCCAATCCTAATGCTTTCCCTATCCTGAACCAACTGCTATCTGGTCGCAATATGGTTCCTCCTGTCGCCAACAATTCTTCATCGACCTTCCAAATTGTATAGCTGACACATAGTTTCGTAGTTAAAATAAAGGTGTCAAACGGGCCAAGACGGGCCAACCCGGAACCAACCCTTCCATTTTAATCGGGTTGAGGGCCGGTTTTGACGTTAATCAGGTCGGACCGGGCCGGGCCAAACAGTAAAAAAAATAAAAATCACCTTAACCCGGCCCACTTAACCCAACACGATCAAACCCACCAAAACCCGGCTAAACCCGGTTAAAAACCGGTCAAACCCGTTTAAAAAATAAATAAATAATCCAATATACACTATATACACTCCAATATACACTATATACACTCCAATATACAATATATATTTTTAAAAAAATATATAAACAATTACACATATATACGTACCATTCAATATATAATTATATATGATTATATGTACTTTAAATAAAACATATGCTATAATAATATAATATATATATATATATACATACACTACAATATTTATATATATATACTAATTTATAAAACATATACACATGTATACGTTAAATATATACTACTTTAGAAGATATATACACATATATATGCACCATTCAATATATATATACTACTTTAAATAAAATATATACTACAATATACATATATATATATACAACAATATGTATATATATATAGTTACATACTAATTTATAAAACATATACACTTGTATACTTTAAAGATATAAATCTATAGAAGATATATACACATATATACGCACCATTCAATATATATGTACTACTTTAAAAAAAGTATATACTACAATATATATATTAATTTATAAAACATAAAATAATGTATACGTTAAATATACATGTCCATAAAAGATCTATTCATATATATACACTCTATTCTATGTATATGTAATACTTTAAATCAAATATACTATAATATATATATATATATATATATATATATACATTACAATATATATTTGTATAGTTATATACTAATTTATGAAACATATACACATGTATATGTTAAATATACACGTCTATAGAAGATCTATTCACATATATACACTCTATTCTATGTATATGTAATACTTTAAATGAGATATACTATAATATATACATTACAATATATATTTGTATAGTTATATACTAATTTATAAAATATATACACATGTATACGTTAAATATACACATCTATAGAAGATCCATTCACATATATACACTCTATTCTATGTATAAGTAATACTTTAAATGAAATAAACTATAATATATATACATTACAATATATATTTGTATAGTTATATACAAATTTATAAAATATATACACATTTATATGTTAAATATACACGTCTATAAAAGATCCATTCACATATATACACTATATTCTATGTATATGTAATACTTTAAATGAAATATACTATAATATATATACATTACAATATATATTTGTATAGTTATATACTAATTTATAAAACATATACACATGTAAACGTTAAATATACACGTCTATAGAAGATCTATTCACGTATATACACTCTATTCTATGTATACGCACCATTCAATGTATATATACTACTACTTATAAAATATACTACATTATATATACATTACAATATATATAGATCTACTTATATACTAATTTATAAAACATATACACATGTATACGTTAAATATACACTTCTATAGAAGATATATGCACAAATATACAAAACTTATGCTACTTAATATAATAAATTAATAATATTTGGTAGTAAATTAATAAGTAGAAAACTAGAAATTCAATTTAAAATTTTAAATTGTTAAATGAAAAAAAAAATAAAAAAACAAGGACTAAGGAGTGAATGAATTTGGGGAATTTTATTGATTGCAAAATGATCCAAAATTTATAATTTACATGAATGAAAAATCTATAAATTATGCATCATTTTTTCCAACTCATTCATGTTAATATTAATGGGAACTTGCATAGGATAGTCGAATTCAACGGGGGCAAAACCATGCATTGAACTTGATTCTGCTGAGTTCTCCCGTGAAGTCATAATTTCTTCAAGTTTCAGCTCGTCGCTCGGCTCTGGTTCCATTCCTTGGTTTCTTCTTTACGCTCTAATCCAATCTCTGAGGCAAACTAGAACATTCATTACATTGCTTCTCAATGAGTGTCGATTGTCTCCAAGCTGTTGTCGTCCTTGACTAAAGGCGCTCTCTGATGCAACGGTTGACATTGGAACATTCAAGATATCTCTAGCTATCTTGAAAGCACAGGATATTGTGTTTCATTACTCCTCCACCAATCCAACGTGTTGATCCGTCGTCTGCGATCCTCTGGTGCCGTCCGAAAATAATATTTCAGTTCTTCCCGATAAGTTGATGTGTAAGTTCTCTCATCAATACTATTCCAACAATTTAAATCATAAAACGAATCAGAAAAACCACTATGTGCCGGCCTTTTAGAAGATGATGGCTCCTCGGGAGGATGAGGAGCAACAGTTGGAGTGATATTTGTAGGTACGGCTAAATCAAATAAATCAGCATAGTAATTATATAATTTTTCTATGTAATCCTTTGCATCAGTCATAGCCGTCCACAAATCAGGTCGTACTTGTTCAGATTCATGGTTAGTATTTATTTTGAAGTTAGTATAAATAAGAGTGTTAAAGTGACACATATGATTATATTTCATGCACGGATTTAGCATAGCACCAACCAAGTAAATAGGGGGAATCGGGAAAAAATATTTTTTAAATTTCGTAAACATGGCGCCAACAGCTTCTTTATAACCTTCTTTATTTTTATATTCTTTGAGCAAACCAGAAATATCGGCTATATATGCCAAAATATTACAAACAATAGGATAATAAGCACCGAAAAATTCAACCGTAGCTACATAAAATTTTTCTAAAAACTTAACAAGATCATTAATTATAACCCAATCAGAATTATGTAGCATGCAATCAGCAGAATCAGCAAATGAACCGCAATGTTGGTTAAAAGCTAGTGTAATAGGAATTCTATATTTATAACAAGTTTTTAAAAATTCATACGTAGAATTCCATCTAGTATCAATTTCCTCAGGCATCAAAATCGGTGTAAGTCCATTTTCTTGACATTTAACTTTAAATTCTCTAATTCTCGATCTACGATTATTTCCTTGAATAAAACCAACGGCAAGACGAATTTTTTCAATATAAAGCTCAAAAAAGTCAAGACCATATTTTACAATTAAATTATATATATGACATGCACACTTAATATGAAAAATTTCAGGCAAGGGCGGAGATAGCGTAGATTTTATTTTTGTTATAGCAGTCTTGTTGTTATCAAAAGCAATACATAAAATTTTATTTTCGATACCATAATATCCGCCAATTTTAATAATAGAATCAGCAATAAATTGTTCAGTATGTTTACGATCTTCATCATATAAAAAAGCAAGAGTACATTTTTGCATCACGAAATTACTATTCATCCAATGACAAGTAACGGTTAAATAATCATTTTTATTTACAGCACGACCAAGATCATAAATTAGGGACAATCTACATTGAATATTTTTTTAACAATGTTGATAAATAAAAAATAATATTGTGAATGGAATCTAAAAATACCAGACCGACAAGTAGTTCTAGGAATACCATTAAACATAGGATTATAAATTTCTTGTATATAACGAATAAAGGCATCAGAAGAAGGAAAACTAAAAGGCAAACAACCCACATTACCATTTTAGCGATTTCTTCCCTGTCCCTCAATTTATTATACTTCTTCCCTACGTGACCGATTGCTGGGTCCATTCTAGTTTGCGTTGACCCACCAACATCCCCACAACATCCCGTACCCCCTTCCTTGCCTCCACTTCTATGCTTATATATTTGTTACAAATATTGCATTGCACCTCAATATCTGATATATGTTCAAAAAATTGTCATGCAATACTAGTTCTTTTACGAGGTTTTGGGACACTGGGAGGACGGTAAGGGAGATTAACTGATTCAGATCTAACGTTAGCATCTCCTACTGCGGGTGTCTCAGCAATATTTTCATTATTTTCGTCTAAATTAACCGCATCTACTTCATTTTCTTCGTTTATACCGTAATTTTTCTGAGCTTCTACATAATTCATATCGTGAACATTTACACTTATTTCTTCCTCAAAAGGTGTACCAAGCGGTACCGGAGACGAAGGCACACGGGGATATCTACTACTTGAACTACCTCTACCGCTAGTAATTCGCTTTTTACTACTACTACCGCTTCCGGAACAAAAAATGTTAACACCTTTAGTAGCGAGGTTTTTATCTCTATAGAATTATTTATGTGTTATATGGTCTACTGTCCATATCTCTATAATTAAGTTAAACACGTTATAAGTACATCTCTATATTACCGAGTAAACTAATATAATTGTCATCCAATAACAACAAATTCTTTACCAAAACTACTTATTTCCTGTAATCAAAAAACTCACTCAAGTTGGATGATCAGGTAATTTACATACAAAGTCATCATAGCCAAACAAAAATAAATTAAAATAATAATTACTTCCTCCGTTCCAAATTTCCAAATTTGATTTCTGATTTTACTTATTTTTTCATTAATCAAGAGACAATTTTTTTTTTCATGTTTTACCCTTTGCATTAATAACTTTTTCTTCAAATTAAAATGTAAACATCATTTAATAGGAGTACTATTATAAACTAGGCATGCTATTAATTATTTTTCTTCATCATTGTGCCATCTCAATTTGGAACAGGTAATTTGGGATGGAGGGAGTACTTAATAGCATGTTTGTCTAAGTTTCTAAAATCAACTTTTTGATTTCTCATTTTTCTTGTCTTTATTCATTAATCAAGAAGAGACAATTTTTTTTCGTGTTTTACTCTTTGCATTAATTACTTTTTCTTCAAATTAAAATGTAAACATCATTTAATAGAGGTACTATGGTAAACTAGTCATGTTATTAATTATTTTTCTTAATCAATGTTTTATATCAATTTGAAACAGGTAATTTGGGAAATACTCCCAACGTTTCGAATTAGATGTCCTTTCAACCTTGGCACACCCATTAAGAAATCCAATGATTAGGAGTGTATTTTATCTTTTTACCCTTCTTAACATTGTAAGACTTAGTAATTATTTAAGCATGAAAAATTGTAGCATATGCATGCATGGATTGAAAATCTTATAAGAATACTAGTAGTACTCTTTGAAAAGAAGAAAAAAAGTCAAGTTTCATAAAGTTTATATTGAAAATGTAAGTGTTATTTTTAAAATTTTTTAAAAGTGTAGTTATATTTAATACCTATTAAGGGTAAAATGAGAAGAATTTGCGTAAAATAGTCTTGATTTGATAAGTTAGACAAATAAATTGAAACAAATGTTTTTAGAAAGAAAGTCAATTAATTCGAAACGGAGGGAGTACTTTTTTATAAGTGTTTTTGGTGAAAAGTTGTTGTGTTAATAAATTTAAGAAAAAATTACATGACATAAGAAACATAAGTCCGTAATTGTGATAGATAAAAACATTTTAAAAAATTTACTGACCTCAACAATTATAGCAATATTTTCGATGCTCCCCATCAATTTTACTCTAATACATTTATTTCATATTTTTTTAATTCTACCCATTAATGAAGGAAACTCTTTAATTAATTACCATTTTCATTAATTGCCTTTTAATTCACATAATATTTATGCCAAAAATAGTTCTATCCACTGAGCGATATATATGCAATTGACTTCCAACTTATCACGTGGAGAAGAAAATTATTGCAAGATGACAAATACTTCAAAACAAGCAAGTCTGAGGGTGTGTTTGACATTTTTTTAAAAAATATTTTTCAATTTTTTTATATTTGATTGATTTAAAAATTTTGAAAAATATTTTTCAAATCAATTTATTTTTCTCAAATTTAAGGTAAATGACTTCCCTTCAAAAAGTAAAGAAAACATTTTCAAAACTCCATTTCAACTTCACTCTTAAGTTGAACTATTCATATAACTCTCAAAATCACACATCACTGCTTCGATCCTCAATCCCCTACTTCCATCCCCACCCCCACTCCGCTTTCTACCATCCCTATTAAAAAAATATTTTAAATTTTTTTCTTACCTCACTCCTTATCCAAAACCCTACTCTCTTCCCTTTTCCAAAAAAAATTTAATTTTTTTCTTAAAAATCAAACTTTTTTCTTACCTCCCCTGTCCGGCCATCCTACCAACCTCCTCCTCCCCCCACCCCCCACATCCCGCCTATTAAAAAAACTATTTTTTTTTAAATTCAATTTTTTCCTTACCCCACCATCATTCCCTTATTCCAACCCCCACCCCTACCTCCCCCATTCAAAAAAAATATTTCAATCTTTTTTTCTTACCCCACTCTTACTCCCCTATCCCCACCCGCACCCCCACCCCACTCCATAAATGCCCCTTTCTCCCCCACCCCCCCCCCCACCCCCAAAAAAAAAAAATTATTTTAAAAAAAATCAAAATTATTTTCTCACCCACCCTTACTACTTATTTTGACAACCCCAACCCCCACCTACCAACCCCCTCTCCAAAAAAAAATTAATTTTTTAAATTTATTTTAAAAAAAATCAAAAGTTTTTTCTTATCCCTCCATTTTTATCATATTCGTTTTCATTGTTTTTGTTAAATATATTCAAATACTTTTAGAAAACATATACTTATCAACCTTGCATAACGAACACACGAATTGTAACGATCCAGGACTACCCTTAGACATCACACGGTGCTTATAGTCTCGAGGGACTACAAGCTAACCCATGAGCCGGTACCTGCTATGAGCAATGAATAATATAATCATGAATGCGGAAGAATAACTGATATGCCATAAAGTTTTAATAACTGAAACAACTACTGAACAATGAATCTGTAGAAATAACATTTGAGTCTGATAAAATATTGAAATTTGAATAAAATGAATACTGATTCTAATGTCTGAAAAGCCTCTAAAACTGACTGACTGTGAGTTGATGGTACCCAACTAACTCTGCTAACTACTGAAAATAAGATATGAAGTAAGATAATCTGTCCTCGAATAATGAGGACTCACCAGTGCTACTGTACTGCTGATAAGCTAAGAGTCACTACAATAAAATACATATACAGCTATAAAATTATTGTAGCTAAATATGAAAAGTTCCATAGCTAAATACTTTAGCTATAATTTTTTTTGTCGTAGCATCCGTGGCAAGAAGTGGCTTAACTAATAGTTAGCTACAGACTTTAGATGGTTCGTGGCTAAAGACTAACACATATAGCTACAAAACAAATTGTGTTGTAGTTGTGATAGTATAAACAATTTGCTACAAAATATATACTTACAGCAAATAATTTTAATCTTCTGTCACGAAAAATAAAATATGTAGCAATTTTTATTTTGTAGACATTATTTTTTGGCAAAAGGCTGGATTTGTTTTCTATGAAAATTCAAATTTTGTGGCTATATTATTTTTTCGTCTTGTAGCATAAATAATTATATTTAACAATGAGTTAGAAAATCTATAGCTATAAATTAAAATTTTGCCACAAATATTTTTGTATATAACTAAAAATTCATTATTTTTGACATGAAAAAGATAAATTATATTTACATTAAAAATATCTGCTACGAAAAGTGAAAATGTATAGCCATATGTTGGGTAATTAAATATAGAGAAAATGGCCACAACCCCCCCAACCTTTAACCCAAATCCCAACTACACACTTTACTTTGCGGAGGTCCTATCACACCCCCGAGCTATTTTAAAATGGAATAATTACCCCCCTGAAAACTGGCACTCAGATGTGTAATGGAAAGTGAGCAACACGCACTTGCCATGTAATGCCACGTAATTTCCACGTAATATTATATTTTTCTATAAGAGAAATAATAATTATTCTTTAATATATATATATATATATATATATATATATATATATATATTTTATTTTTTTTCTCTTTCCGTTTCCATTTTCCTTTTTCTTTTCTTTTTCCCTCCTCCTTACTTTGGAAACGGATTCTGCAATTTCCAAGTCTTAAAATGGCCAAGAGGGCAAAACATCCATTCTTTATCTGATTCGTGTTTCCAATAGTTCTTTCTCACTACCCAATTCTTCCCCAGGATTGAATCCTTCCCCTTTCGATTACCCAACTCTTTTGAGGTATTTTTATGTATCAACCATGTTCTAGTTTTAGCCTTTAGTAGTTAAAAGCAACCCACTTGACTGCTGCATTTGTGCCTTTGTCCTTCAATTTGCCAAACAAAATCATTTCAAGGAAAGAGAGAAAATGATTCCTTAATGACACACAGCGGAGATGAAACTTAGACATTGGACATGCATCTTTTCTTTAATCCTTTATGATGTTCTGCTTTCCTTATGAATTAGGAAACATACCTATTAATAGATAATCAGCACAGCCTATGATAGTAGTGTAGAAATGGCGGGAGCCGTCCACAAATTGTATTTTAGCTATTGCACTAATTGTAGAAATAATTGTTAATTTTGTTCTTTCGATGAAATGAAAGATGACCCATTTCACGTTTGTGTTTAAATAATTGTTAATTTGGTCATTTTGATGGAATTGAAGATAGACCCATTTGAGGGGTGTGTGTTAAAATAATGGTTAATTGAGTTATTTTTTTATGAAATTGTGAATGATTTATTTGGTGTTTCTGTGGAGCAGCCATGGTATTTTGTTGAAGAGAAGAAACAAGAAAGAAAGAAGAAAGCAGCCATAGTGTTAAAGAAAGAAAAGTCATTGTGTTAAAGAAAGAAAAAAGAAAGAAGACAATTGAAAAATAAATAAAAAATATAATAAATTAAAAAAATAAGGGATTAAAACGCTTTCACTCTCTCGAAGAGAGTGCACTACACCTTCCGTGCCACCTCAGCATTTAGGGGGAAATAAATCAATTTTAAAATAGTTCAGAGGTGATACCAAAACTCCACAAGAACACGCGAAACAAACACCAATCAGTCCACTAGTTCAAGAACTATGGACCCTTTTGATGACCTATCTCGGATTCGCAAGAAGAACAAGAAAGGAAGTGATATCAAGAGTAAACACACTAAAAAAACAGAAAAAACACGTGATGAACAAGATGAACACAGGAACACAACTTTCGGATTTAACAAGGTACAAAAACAGTCCACTACAAACATACAAAATGCAATAAGATAAAGATAGATAGACAAATGAAGATGTAATATTAACAACCCAAAAGCTTATTCCACTTTTGGACCTTTAATATCACACACAACCTAAACCTATCTCTTACGTGACCTCAAGGGAACCGGAATCCCCAAGCAATCTCCGTTTCTAAGCGATTCATCAACACAAGGATTTCACCTTACCCAAGGATTCCACCTTGCTAAGAGGCTCTCAAAATAGGCCACAAATATCATCAAAAATCTGCCCCAAAATGACCTAATAAGGTTATATTTATAGCTAAGACAACTTATTACAAATGACCAAAATACCCTTGCAAAGGGGCAGATGAACAGTGACGGATGGACAGTAACAGCTTTGGAGTGTAGGAATTGTTCTCTACACTTCAAAGCTTGTTCCATGGATGGGCAGCCCCATAAGCTCAGGTCTTTACTCACGTCTTTATGTCCTCGAGTGCTAAGATGACTCTTTGACCTGCATCATCCTCCCCTCCTTAGAAAGAATTCGTACTCGAATCCGAACCTTGCAAAATGATAGGAATGACAAACAAACACAAGTTCCTCATGGTGTGAGGGTTAGGTTTAGTGTAATGAATCATAGCATTATGCCAAGGTGGCTCCAATTTCACGTATACCCAAACATCCCTCGGGTT